>OU744731.1:36080120-36455247 GCA_916613615.1 Steromphala cineraria
GGGCATCTGTATTAATTTCATTATGATATCTTGATTGGTTTAGGAGTATTCATTTAGTCACACTCTCAACTTCCAAAGAACTAAAAAGATGATGCACATAAACATTTGGAATATATCTCTCTGACACAAATCACAAATTCAGCTAGTGATAGGTCCAATTGCCAAAGTAAACTGTCAAGGTCAATGTCTCATGTAATTCTAACTGAAGATTTCTGAATATCTTAAATCTTGACATATGTTAGTGCAATCTGATTGGTCAGAATAGGCTAGCAACATGGGGGTTTATGCTAATTACTAGATATGCTGACCTATGATGACCTCTTGCACCTGCATGTAGCTTATGTAACTTATCCTCTTATGTAAGTTACTGTTATTCCAAATAGTGAGTGTCCTCCCCTCATTTCAATATGCAATACAGATACTCTTTAGAGGAGAGTTGCAGGAGAGGAGCTGGAAGGATAGATGGGGAAAGGGGGGGGGGGGGGGGGGATAAGGGGGGATAGAAGGATTGTGGGATAGAAGAGAGGTTTGCAATGGAAGGACAGGAGAAAAAAGGGGAGGAGGGAAAGGGGGGATAGAAGGGGTGGGGGTAGAAGAGAAGTTTGCAATTGAAATAATCTGGAGGTCAACTCAGTAATATGTTTATTTTAGTATCTTAACTAACAGAGAGAATTGGTGAGAAAGACTTTGTAAAAAAAGAATTGTTCAGACAGCTGTTCAATTAGTTTTGAAGATGAATATTAAATGATATCTTTTATTAGCATGACAAACAAAATAAAAGATAATTTGTTTGTTCATGAACCAAAATTTTCAATTTGGAATAAATTAATTGCATGGGAACAAAGGACTAAAAACCTAACAGATAGTGTTGGGAGTGAACAAATTTAATCATTTTAAATGCTTTTGAAAAGGATTTGTTTGAATTGAATGATCATTATAATTATCTAGATAATCATTGTTCAGACCGTAATCAGATATAGATGATTATAAAATGTATATTTATCCCTCACTGGTTATGTTATTTGCCATATATGAAGTGTCAGGAATTATGTAAAACGGAAAGGATTTATTAAAACAGTCATGCTTCAGGCTGTTCGCAGATAAAGATGATTCATACAGTTTTTTGTAACTGTATTTATAGTGTTGATAAATATTACAACAAGCGTATCAATACAAATATAATGACATTGATTTGATTGATCAGGAAATGTATTCTTTTCAATGAATTTCATGAAATCTAATTGAAAATTCAATATATAATTGACATATTGACCATCTTGGATTCTTGATAATAAAATAAATGTGTCTTTGTCAGGAATCACTATATAAAAAAATACTCACTTTTCAGAATGATATCTAATTGATTTAGTAGGAGTAGTACTTGGCCTGAAATCTAATTGAAAAATAATGACTTCTATGATGACATGTTGTTCCCAGAACCCCTTCAGCATGATACAATTATCATTTATTTTTACAGGTATTTATAAAACACATGGTATTGGAACTGGAACCTGATACAAAATACCTCTATTATTAACTTATCATGTAGATTACTGAACATAAAAGCAGATTCTTGACTTGTTAATATTAACTCATCGTGCAGATTGTTGTACACAAAAGCTGATTCTTGACTTGTTTAAGTTATTTGTAAAAAGTATTACTATTGATAGAATACAAGTACACTTTTCATAAAGACAATTTATATACTTTCCATAAAGTCCATTATGTTCTATTTACCAATTAGGTCAGGATTACTATGCAATATACAAGCAGGCAGGGCTGCTAGCCCCAGAGAGTGTAGCAATTTGTGTATTTGGCTTTGTGTACGTATATTTGGAGAAGCATCCTAGTGTGCTGAGCTTGTAAACCTGAACTCTTGCTAAGCCCTTATGTGTGGTATTAAAAGACTTGACGGGAGAGAACATGAATTGTTGTGAAAAATAAATATAATTTCACAAAATATAGTTAGCTTATGTCCTAAATTGATTTTGTGTCAAGAAGAACTTCTTTTAGATATAGAAATGGTACAAATATGAGTAAAACACAGGAACTGGAACCTGATGCAAAATAACTCTTTCCACATCAACTTATCATGTAGATTGCTAAACACAAAACAAGTGACAAGTTTTGTGTAAGTTGTTATTCTTAGAAAGAACATATCACTGTCATGAGAATACAAGTCTAATTTCCATAACTCTTATTGCATACACATGGCCATATAGCATAATGCTCTACCATATCAATTGGGTCAGGTTGATTATGCAACAGACTAGCAGCTGACACTATGATGCTAGCAGCCTGTATTGGGATGTGTATTAGACAGCATAGTGGACTCAACAGAAATATCTGAACTCTGGTTGACCCCTTATGTGTGGTATTTAAAGGAATATAAGGGAGATACCATTGTTCAAAATCTAACATGATGTTTAATGTCATTGGGTTTTTGCAGCTAGTTGCCATAAATATTTTAAACAAATTAATTAATTACCGGGTATGTTTGTCTTTCATCTTAATGTTTTAGAAACACTTACAAATATAGAACAACTTGCATGACAATCTTAAATATTCCATATTCAAGATAATATTATGATCAGTAAGTTCAAATTAGAGAATGTATATAGTGCGAGTGATCACTTGATGAAAGCTTAAAATTTAGTAATAATGATGTGTCTTCTGCAGCTGAAAAGTCAATATGAATGCTATCACAGCCATCTTGGATTCTCAAAACTGAAACGTCTACCTTTGTGGGAGGAATCACAATAGGTATAACATACTACAATATGAAAATGATATCTAGATTGGTTTAGGAGAAGTAGTAATTTTCATGAAATCTCATTGAAAATTCAATATGGCTGCTATCGCGGCCATCTTGGATTCTCAAAACTGAAACGTCTACCTTTCTGTGCGGAATCACCATAGTTATAACATACTACAATTTCAGAACGGTATCTAGATTGGTTTAGAAAGAGTAGTCTTTTCATGAAATCTAATTGAAAATTCAATATGGCTGCCATAGTGGCCATCTTGGATTCTCAAAACTGAAACGTCTACCTTTCTGTGAGGAATCACCATGGGTATAACATACTACATTTTCAGAATGATATCTGCATTCGTTTAGGAGGAGTAGTCTTTTTCGTGAAATCTAATTGAAAATTCAATATGGCTGCCATGGCGGCCATCTTGGATTCTCAAAACTGAAACGTCTACCTTTCTGTGAGGAATCACCATGGGTATAACATACTACAATTTCAGAATGATATCTGGATTCGTTTAGGAGTCGTAGTCTTTTTCGTGAAATCTAATTGAAAATTCAATATGGCTGCCATAGCGGCCATCTTGGATTCTCAAAACTGAAACGTCTACCGTTCCGAGGGGAATCTCCATGGGTATAACATACTACAATTTCAGAATGATATCTGCATTCGTTTAGGAGGAGTAGTCTTTTTCCTGAAATCTAATTGAAAATTCAATATGGCTGCCATGGCGGCCATCTTGGATTCTCAAAATTGAAACGTCTACATTTCTGTGAGGAATCACAATGGGTATAGCATACTACAATTTCAGAATGATATCTGGATTCGTTTAGGAGGAGTAGTCTTTTTCCTGAAAGCTAATTGAAAATTCAATATGGCTGCCTTAGCGGCCATCTTGGATTCTCAAAACTGAAACATCTACCTTTCTGTGAGGAATCACCATGGGTATAACATACTACAATTTCAGAATGATATCTGCATTCGTTTAGGAGGAGTAGTCTTTTTCCTGAAATCTAATTGAAAATTCAATATGGCTGCCATGGCGGCCATCTTGGATTCTCAAAACTGAAACGTCTACCTTTCTGTGAGGAATCACCATGGGTATAACATACTACAATTTCAGAATGATATCTGGATTCGTTTAGGAGGAGTAGTCTTTTTCCTGAAAGTTTACGGACGGACAGACAGACAGACGGACGGACGGACGGACAGACAGACGGACGACGGACGAAGCGCCATGACATAAGCTCACATTTACTTTGTAAAGGTGAGCTAAAAAGGGGAGGAGGGAAAGGGGGGGATAGAAGGGGTGGGGGTAGAAGAGAGGTTTGCAATGGAAATAATCTGGAGGTCAACTCAGTAATATGTTTATTGAAGTATCTTAACAAACAGAGAGAATTGGTGAGAAAGACTTTGTAAAAAAAGAATTGTTCAGACAGCTGTTCAATTAGTTTTGAAGATGAATATTACATGATATCTTTTATTAGCATGACAAACAAAATAAAAGATAATTTGTTATTCATTAACCAAAATTTTCAATTTGGAATAAATTAATTGCATGGGAACAATGGACTAAAAAACCTAACAGTTAGTGTTGGGAGTGAACAAATTTAATCATTTTAAATGCTTTTGAAAAGGATTTGTTTGAATTGAATAATCATTATAATTATCTAGATAATCATTGTTCAGACCGTAATCAGATATAGATGATTATAAAATGTATATTTATCCCTCACTGGCTATGTTATTTGCCATATATATGAAGTGTCAGGAATTATGTAAAACGGAAAGGATTTATTAAAACAGTCATGTTTCAGGCTGTTCGCAGATAAAGATGATTCATACAGTTTTTTGTAACTGTATTTATAGTGTTGATGAATATTACAACAAGCGTATCAATACAAATATAATGACATTGATTTGATTGATCAGGAAATGTATTCTTTTCAATGAATTTCATGAAATCTAATTGAAAACTCAATATAATTGACATATTGACCATCTTGGATTCTTGATAATAAAATAAATGCGTCTTTGTCAGGAATCACTATATAAAAAAATACTCACTTTTCAGAATGATATCTTAATTGATTTAGTAGGAGTAGTACTTGGCCTGAAATCTAATTGAAAAATAATGACTTCTATGACGACATGTTGTTCCCAGAACCCCTTCAGCATGATACAATTATCATTTATTTTTACAGGTATTTATAAAACACATGGTATTGGAACTGGAACCTGATACAAAATACCTCTATTATTAACTCATCATGTAGATAACTGAACATAAAAGCAGATTCTTGACTTGTTAATATTAACTCATCGTGCAGATTGTTGTACACAAAAGCTGATTCTTGACTTGTTTAAATTGTTATTTGTAAAAAGTATTACTATTGATAGAATACAAGTATATTTTTCATAAAGACAATTTATATACTTTCCATAAAGTCCATTATGTTCTATTAATCAATTAGGTCAGGATTACTATGCAATATACAAGCAGGCAGGGCTGCTAGCCCCAGATCCTTAAGGAGAGTGTAGCAATTTGTGTATTGGGCTTTGTGTACGTATATTTGGAGAAGCATCCTAGTGTGCTGAGCATGTAAACCTGAACTCTGGCTAAGCCCTTATGTGTGGTATTAATAGACTTGACGGGAGAGAACATGAATTGTTGTGAAAAATATATATAATTTAACAAAATATAGTGAGCTTATGTCCTAAATTGATTTTGTGTCAAGAAGAACTGCTGTTAAATATAGAAATGGTACAAATATGAGTAAAACACAGGAACTGGAACCTGATGCAAAATAACTCTTTCCACATCAACTTATCATGTACATTGCTAAACACAAAACAAGTGACAAGTTTTGTGTAAGTTGTTATTCTTAGAAAGAACATATCACTGTCATGAGAATACAAGTCTAATTTCCATAATTCTTATTGCATACACATGGCCATATAGCATAATGCTCTACCATATCAATTGGGTCAGGTTGATTATGCAACAGACTAGCAGCTGACTCAACAGAAATATCTGAACTCTGGTTGACCCCTTATGTGTGGTATTTAAAGGAATATAAGGGAGATACCATTGTTCAAAATCTAACATGATGTTTAATGTCATTGGGTTTTTGCAGCTAGTTGCCATAAATATTTTAAACAAATTAATTAATTATGTTTGTCTTTCATCTTAATGTTTTAGAAACACTTAAAATATAGAACAACTTGCATGACAATCTTAAATATTCTATATTCAAGATAAAATTATGATTAGTAAGTTCAAATTAGAGAATTTATATAGTGCGAGTGATCACTTGATGAAAGCTTAAAATTTAGTAATAATGATGTGTTATCTGCAGCTGAAAAGTCAATATGGATGCTATCGCGGCCATCTTGGATTCTCAAAACTGAAACGTCTACCTTTGTGGGAGGAATCACTATAGGTATAACATACTACAATATGAAAATGATATCTAGATTGGTTTAGGAGAAGTAGTCATTTTCATGAAATCTCATTGAAAATTCAATATGGCTGTCATGGCGGCCATCTTGGATTCTCAAAACTGAAACGTCTACCTTTCTGTGAGGAATCACCATGGGTATAACATAATACAATTTCAGAATGATATCTAGATTGGTTAGGAAAGAGTAGTCTTTTCATGAAATCTAATTGAAAATTCAATATGGCTGCCATAGCGGCCATCTTGGATTCTCAAAACTGAAACGTCTACCGTTCCGAGGGGAATCTCCATGGGTATAACATACTACAATTTCAGAATGATATCTGCATTCGTTTAGGAGGAGTAGTCTTTTTCCTGAAATCTAATTGAAAATTCAATATGGCTGCCATGGCGGCCATCTTGGATTCTCAAAATTGAAACGTCTACATTTCTGTGAGGAATCACAATGGGTATAGCATACTACAATTTCAGAATGATATCTGGATTCGTTTAGGAGGAGTAGTCTTTTTCCTGAAAGCTAATTGAAAATTCAATATGGCTGCCTTAGCGGCCATCTTGGATTCTCAAAACTGAAACATCTACCTTTCTGTGAGGAATCACCATGGGTATAACATACTACAATTTCAGAATGATATCTGCCTTTTTTTTTAGGAGGAGTAGTCTTTTTCGTGAAATCTAATTGAAAATTCAATATGGCTGCCATGGCGGCCATCTTGGATTCTCAAAACTGAAACGTCTACCTTTCTGTGAGGAATCACCATGGGTATAACATACTACAATTTCAGAATGATATCTGGATTTGTTTAGGAGGAGTAGTCTTTTTCCTGAAATCTAATTGAAATTTCAATATGGCTGCCATGGCGGCCATCTTGGATTCTCAAAACTGAAACGTCTACCTTTCTGTGAGAAATCACCATGGGTATAACATACTACAATTTCAGAATGATATCTGGATTCGTTTAGGAGGAGTAGTCTTTTTCCTGAAAGTTTACGGACGGACGGATGGACAGACAGACGGACGGACGGACGGACAGACAGACGGACGACGGACGAAGCGCCATGACATAAGCTCACATTTACTTTGTAAAGGTGAGCTAAAAATGATATCTAGATTGGTTTAGGAGAAATAGTCTTTGTCATGAAATCTAATTTAAAATTCTCAAAACTTTAACGTCTACCTTTCTGTGCGGAATCACCATAGGTATAACATACTACAATTTCAGAATGATATCTGTATTCGTTTAGAAGGAGTTGTCTTTTTCATGAAATCTAATTGAAAATTCAATATGGCTGTCATGGCGGCCATCTTGGATTCTCAAAACTGAAACGTCTACCTTTCTGTGAGGAATCACCATGGGTATAACATACTACAATTTCAGAATGATATCTGTATTCGTTTAGAAGGAGTAGTCTTTTTCATGAAATCTAATTGAAACTTCATTATGGCTGTCATGGCCGCCATCTTGGATTCTCAAAGCTGAAACGTCTACCTTTCTGTGAGGAATCACCATGGTTATAACATACTACAATTTCAGAATGATATCTGTATGCGTTTAGAAGGAGTAGTCTTTTTCCTGAAATCTAATTGAAAATTCAATATGGCTGTCATGGCGGCCATCTTGGATTCTCAAAACTGAAACGTCTACCTTTCTGTGGGGAATCACCATGGGTATAACATACTACAATTTCAGAATGATATCTGAATTTGTTTAGGAGGAGTAGTCTTTTTCGTGAAAGTTTACGGACGGACAGACGGACGGACAGACAGACGGACGACGGACGAAGCGCCATGACATAAGCTCACATTTACTTTGTAAAGGTGAGCTAAAAAACCCCGTTAGGACTGTCCCTTTAACATATTGGAACTAACATTTCTCGCCTTTTTAAATATTTCCATATGAAAATCAAACTAATGATGCTGTGATTAATAATAAGCAGATCCGACCTGTTCATTCAAAAGTCTTTCACACAGCCCTAAAGAATTCACACCATATAATAACTAAAAGGACCCAGACATTTGCTTCCCGAGTCGTATTTATATAAAATCCAACTTACATCTCTGCGGATCGTTGAAATCTCAAAGGGATCTCCGTAGGTATCTCCAGTCTCCTGAAGAAGTTGAGCAGTCTTCTGTTGTCGGGCAGGGCCGTTGTCCATGACGATCTGGGGGTCAAAGGTCATATTGTGATAATTTGAATTTAAAAAAAAAAAATAGAGCCATTGGCTCTGTAGCTCATCAGGCATCATATCAAGTTTGCTTTATACAGGCTAGATGAGCTAAAAATGAAACTGATGTTACCTATTGCAAGAAAACCTATAAAAAATTACAAAACAAATGTATTATTATTCAACACTTTCTAGATCGCCAATATCAGACAGTGAAAGAAGTCCACACTAAAATATCCAAGGAGAAATAAATTTGCCATAGACTGTCATCTAATGTGGGGTCATTGGGTCACGTAATCTACAATTTAAAATCTTCATTGGCCAAAGAGTCTGCACATTAAATTTCAACTCTCTTAACCTTATGGAACTTGAGAAGGAGATGAAAATAGGTTTTTAAGATTGTGACCCCTGTGACCCTTTTTGGGTCATGGGGTCACAAAACCTACAGTTTAGAATCCCAATTGGCCAAGGAGTCTACATGCAGTCTTTCAGCTCAATAGACCTTTTAGGAGCTAAAGATGATGATAAAAATAAGTTGTTAAGGTTGTGACCCCTGTGACCCTATTTGGGGTCATGGGGTCACGCAATCTACAATTTAGAATCCCCATTGGCCAAGGAGTCTGCACATATAATTTCAGCACTCTAGACCTTTTGGAACTTGAGAAGAAGATGAAAATAGTTTTTTAAGGTTGTGACCCCTGTGACCCTATTTGGGGTCACAGGGTCAACAAAGTTACAAATTAGAATCCCCATTGTCCAAGGAGTCTGCACATATCAATATTAACTCTCTAGAACTTTTGGAACTGGAGAAGAAGATGAGAATTGTTTTTTAAGGTTGTGACCCCTGTGACCCTATTTGGGGTCATGGGGTCACGAAATCTACAATTAAGAATCTCGATTGGCCAAGGAGTCTGCACATATCAGTTTTAACTCTATAGTCCTTTTAGTACTGGAGAAGAAGATGAAAATAGGTTTTTAAGGTTGTGACCCCTGTGACCCTATTTGGGGTCACAGGTTCACCAAAGTTACAAATTAGAATCCCCATTGTCCAAGGAGTCTGCACATATCAATATTAACTCTCTAGAACTTTTGGAACTGGAGAAGAAGATGAGAATTGTTTTTTAAGGTTGTGACCCCTGTGACCCTATTTGGGGTCATGGGGTCACGAAATCTACAATTAAGAATCTCGATTGGCCAAGGAGTCTGCACATATCAGTTTTAACTCTATAGTCCTTTTAGTACTGGAGAAGAAGATGAAAATAGGTTTTTAAGGTTGTGACCCCTGTGACCCTATTTGGGGTCACAGGTTCACCAAAGTTACAAATTAGAATCCCCATTGTCCAAGGAGTCTGCACATATCACTTTCAACTCTCTAGTCCTTTTAGTACTGGAGAAGAAGATGAAAATAGGTTTTTAAGGTTGTGACCCCTGTGACCCTATTTGGGGTCACAGGTTCACAAAAATTACAAATTAGAATCCCCATTGTCCAAGGAATCTGCACATATCACTTTCAACTCTCTAGTCCTTTTAGAACTGGAGAAGAAGATGAAAATAGGTTTTTAAGATTGTGACCCCTGTGACCCTTTTTGGGTCATGGGGTCACAAAACCTACAGTTTAGAATCCCAATTGGCCAAGGAGTCTACATGCAGTCTTTCAGCTCAATAGACCTTTTAGGAGCTAAAGATGATGATAAAAATAAGTTGTTAAGGTTGTGACCCCTGTGACCCTATTTGGGGTCATGGGGTCACGCAATCTACAATTTAGAATCCCCATTGGCCAAGGAGTCTGCACATATAATTTCAGCACTCTAGACCTTTTGGAACTTGAGAAGAAGATGAAAATAGTTTTTTAAGGTTGTGACCCCTGTGACCCTATTTGGGGTCACAGGGTCAACAAAGTTACAAATTAGAATCCCCATTGTCCAAGGAGTCTGCACATATCAATATTAACTCTCTAGAACTTTTGGAACTGGAGAAGAAGATGAGAATTGTTTTTTAAGGTTGTGACCCCTGTGACCCTATTTGGGGTCATGGGGTCACGAAATCTACAATTAAGAATCTCGATTGGCCAAGGAGTCTGCACATATCAGTTTTAACTCTATAGTCCTTTTAGTACTGGAGAAGAAGATGAAAATAGGTTTTTAAGGTTGTGACCCCTGTGACCCTATTTGGGGTCACAGGTTCACCAAAGTTACAAATTAGAATCCCCATTGTCCAAGGAGTCTGCACATATCACTTTCAACTCTCTAGTCCTTTTAGTACTGGAGAAGAAGATGAAAATAGGTTTTTAAGGTTGTGACCCCTGTGACCCTATTTGGGGTCACAGGTTCACAAAAATTACAAATTAGAATCCCCATTGTCCAAGGAATCTGCACATATCACTTTCAACTCTCTAGTCCTTTTAGAACTGGAGAAGAAGATGAAAATAGGTTTTTAAGATTGTGACCCCTGTGACCCTATTTGGGGTCATGGGGTCACAAAACCTACAGTTTAGAATCCTCATTGTCCAAGGAGTCTGCACATATCGTTTTTAACTCTCTAGTCCTTTTAGAACTGGAGAAGAAGATGAAAATAGGTTTTTAAGGTTGTGACCCCTGTGACCCTATTTGGGGTCACAGGGTCACCAAAGTTACAAATTAGAATCTCCATTGTCCAAGGAGTCTGCACATATAATTTTTAACTCTCTACTCCTTTTGGAACTGGAGAAGAAGATGAAAATAGGTATTTAAGGTTGTGACCCCTGTGACCCTATTTGGGATCACAGGGTCACCAAAGTTACAAATTGCAATCCCCATTGGCAAAGGAGTCTGCACATATCATTTTTAACTCTCTACTCCTTTTGGAACTGGAGAAGAAGATGAAAATAGGTTTTTAAAGTTGTGACCCCTGTGACCCTATTTGGGGTCACAGGGTCACCAAAGTTACAAATTAGAATGTCCATATGCTAAGGTACTTGTACACAAAATTTCAGCCCTCTAATGTGTATGGTTCATGAGGAGAAGTCGAAAGTGTCAAAGTTTACGGACGGACGGACGACGGACGGACGACGGACGTCGGACGACGGACGATGGACGATGGGCCATGCCATAAGCCCATCTGGACTTTCAGTCCTGATGAGCTAAAAATTGACATTGAGATCTTCTCAAAACTTACAGTTTAGCTATTGGAAAAAGCTTGTTATTTGCTGGCGTATGCAAGTGTCATCATTGAACATATTTAGTGGAATTATAATTTACAAATTAAGTTAAAAGGTTTTTTTTCAATTTTGGCCAACAGACTAGTACATAGGTGTGAACAATGATAAATAACGTTTTATAACATTTTGTACAATAACATATGTTTAATAACTTGCTTCTTTGGATTTCTAGCAATAATTGCACAAATTGGAGGGAATATTTAAATCCAACCTATGTTATGTACTAACAATTACTTTACTTTGCACTGATAGGTTTAACCAATAAATACAATCAAATGTGAGTAATAAATAAAGTTGCATCAATGTATGAAAAGGAATTTAATTATTATAATGAATACATTTATTAAATCCTTAATCTGATTATGTCAAATATCTTATAAAGATCCTGAATATCAATCAAGATTTATTAAGAGGAATGTAATATAGAAAATAGAGCCATTGGCTCTGTAGCTCATCAGGCATCATATCAAGTTTGCTTTATACAGGCAAGATGAGCTAAAAATGAAACTGATGTTACCTATTGCAAAAAAACCTTACAAAACAAAATTTAATGTATTATGATTCAACACTTTCTAGATCGCCAATATCAGACAGTGAAAGAAGTCCACACTAAAATATCCAAGGAGAAATAAATTTGTCAAAGACTCATCTAATGGAGAAAAATAGGTTTTTAAGATTGTGACCCCTGTGACCCTATTTGGGGTCATGGGGTCACAAAACCTACAGTTTAGAATCCCAATTGGCCAAGGAGTCTTTCAGCTCAATAGACCTTTAGGAGCTAAAGATGATGATGAAAATAAGTTTTTAAGGTTGTGACCCCGGTGACCCTATTTGGGGTCATGGGGTCACGAAATCTACAATTTAGAATCCCCATTGGCCAAGGAGTCTGCACATATAATTTCAGCTCTCTAGGCCTTTTGGAACTTGAGAAGAAGATGAAAATAGTTTTTTAAGGTTGTGACCCCTGTGACCCTATTTGGGGTCACAGGGTCAACAAAGTTACAAATTAGAATCCCTATTGTCCAAGGAGTCTGCACATATCAATATTAACTCTCTAGACCTTTTGGAACTGGAGAAGAAGATGAGAATTGGTTTTTAAGGTTGTGACCCCTGTGACCCTATTTGGGGTCATGGGGTCACGAAATCTACAATTAAGAATCCCGATTGGCCAAGGAGTCTGTACATATCATTTTCAACTCTATAGTCCTTTTAGTACTGGAGAAGAAGATGAAAATAGGTTTTTAAGGTTGTGACCCCTGTGACCCTATTTGGGGTCACAGGTTCACCAAAGTTACAAATTAGAATCCCCATTGTCCAAGGAGTCTGCACATATCACTTTCAACTCTCTAGTCCTTTTAGAACTGGAGAAGAAGATGAAAATAGGTTTTTAAGGTTGTGACCCCTGTGACCCTATTTGGGGTCACAGGTTCCTCAAAGTTACAAATTAGAAACCCCAATGTCCAAGGAGTCTGCACATATCACTTTCAACTCTCTAGTCCTTTTAGAACTGGAGAAGAAGATGAACATAGGTTTTTAAGGTTGTGACCCCTGTGACACTATTTGGGGTCATGGGGTCACGAAATCTACAATTTAGAATCCCCATTGGCCAAGGAGTCTGCACATATCGTTTTTAACTCTCTAGTCCTTTTAGAACTGGTGAAGAAGATGAAAATAAGTTTTTAAGGTTGTGACCCCTGTGACCCTATTTGGGGTCACAGGGTCACCAAAGCTCCAAATTAGAATCTCCATTGTCCAAGGAGTCTGCATATATCATTTTTAACTCTTTAGTCCTTCTGGAACTGGAGAAGAAGATGAAAATAGGTTTTTAAAGTTGTGACCCCTGTGACCCTATTTGGGGTCACAGGGTCACCAAAGTTACAAATTAGAATCTCCATATGCTAAGGTACTTGTACACAAAATTTCAGCTCTCTAATGTGTTTGGTTCATGAGAAGAAGTCGAAAGTGTCAAAAGTTTACGGACGACGGACGGACGCCGGACGGACGCCGGACGACGGGCCATGCCATAAGCCCATCTGGACTTTCAGTCCTGATGAGCTAAAAATGATTAGAGTCTTTTGAAACTATAAATAATCCATTAAACATTTTGATATCCTACAACACTGAATTGCCACTGAGGTAGGTCTAAATAATATCACTAAATATCATTGTTAAAGTTATATCTTCAGTCCTTCCATAGAAAAAATTGTAACGCTACCAAAAGCAGTGAAATTTGTTTAACATCTTATACTGTTCTCAAGTATATCAACAATACCAGTAATTATTAATTAACTATCAATGATATGGCGCTAATACAATCTAAATGGCCTACACTATACGATTCGGCAACTTGGCCAATACAGGTAAGCTGGGCCAATACAGGCCAAACTGGGCCAATACGAGCAGACTGGGCCAATACGACTCTGAGCATGCGCATATACACAAATGGCGCAAGTCCGAAGCTTTCGCTTCAAAACTTTCAACATATATTACAGTTCACCAATCTCTTTTATAATTTTGATTTCAATGAAAATGAACTCTTATGCTGTACAAGTAAATCACAAAGAAGTTAATTAATAAAAATTTCATTAATCATGTTTTTCCATATTGGCCCTGTTACAGGTCCTCGGTCCGCTGTATTAGGCCTTGGCTTCGCCTCGGGCCAATACAGCAGACCTCGGACCTGTAACTGGGCCAATATGGAAAAACATGATTAGTAACATTATACTATAAGGTGAGGTGAGGTGACTCAGTTGACTCCTTCATCAGACTTTCAAGAGTATATGTGAGAAGCATCGTGTTCTATTTAAAAACATTAGTCAAAAGAATGTGAGGAAATTCTGTAAATCAACTGTTTAAAGTAAGCACTTTCTTCTTGCAGATTAAGAGAGGACAATGAACAACTTGGCTATTCTGCTGTTTCTGGGTCTTCTGTGTCTCATCTGTGGAGACGTGATGGACTCAGCTCAAACTCAAACTCAAACTCAAGCCCAAGCACAGGCTCAAGCTCAAGGCATGAAGGACCTCAGAGACTATATCTGTATTGGACTTATACTTTTGTTTTGAATACATGTATACATCATAATATCTTAGTTATGACATTCATTTTGCCATTTCTACATGATTACATCACAACCAAGTTTAAATAGGTTACTGGGAGTAACAACTTTTCACAAATCATTAAAAGGGTGTATATTTGAATTTCGTTTTCACAAAAATTCTTTGATAGGACAGTCCCTTTAAGACTTTACAGGTATGGTTATTGAGAAATTTGCATCTATTTTACAGTAAAGGTATTACTTAAATTTCAGGTAGCCCAGCAATTCAAATGAGCTGTCTGATGAACAGCAATTAGGATTGCTCCGTTAAGTATCCAGGTAAATATTCAACTTATGAACAATTTTCAGAGTTTTGAGTACACTCCAACTCTTGATACTGAATTAAATGTCATGCCGCCTCCTATTGTCTTAAGACAAGGTTAACCATGTCACTTCCCAAAATTTAACGACATTTTAAAACTGAAATGCAATGAAAATTACTAATTCCTAAATGGAATAAAAAAGATTTAAAAAAAAAAAATTCTTAAATCTTTCAGTTATGAAATGCAGATATAAGGTGATAAATTGGTAAAGCAAATCAGAAATGTCTATCATAAGTACCTGGGATTCTTAAGAAAAGCACACTCTTAATGTCATTATAATTGAGTGCACTTGTTCTGCTCTTATCTTTCAAGATTTATGGCAAATGTCAGGCAAAGATTAATGTTAGTCATTCAATATTTGCCTGGCTTACCGTATATGACCGGGTATAAGCCGAGAATTTGACACCAGAAATTAGGGGGTCAGAGAGGGGGGTCGGTCTTTACCTGAGTTATATGATGCAGATGAAAAAAATCAAGAGACCAAGCACGAGTATCGTCAGCCCAGCGAGTTAGCTAGTCGATGTTTACACAGGAAGCAACATGCAAAATCATCGAGGTCATTTCTATATTGAACTTGTAAAATAAAAATACTTTTGTTGTGTTGTTGTTTTTAATGAAAATATACAAAGAGAAGTTGAAAAATATATAAAGATAATTATATTAATATGAAATATTCAAGCAACCTTCACGTACTGTTAGATTTCGGCAGATCGATGTGGCTTCACTCGCATCCACGATCGGCAATTGAAACCCGGTTTTTCAAATATTATCAAGAGTTATCACTTCAAAAGGCTTGTTGTCCATTTTAAAGTATTATTAAGATATATTTCCAAACTTATCAATCATATCTGATCGAAATTCAATCAAATCTTTGTCAAAGATACACTCGTGAAAGCACGATGTTTTACATTACTTTGAATTTCAATCGTAATTTCGTGACGACGAATAACATTCCTTTTATAATTTTTTGCTCATGGTTATATTTTTGATCATTATTCTTCGTCTTTTATATACAAAAATATTTCAATTAACTACATGTTAATTTTGAAAAAAATAAAATGTAGAAAACTTGTAAGAAAATCTGATATATTTTCACATTTAATATGGTATCGACAAAATGTTGTCATGAAATTATTACGACCACGTTTCATGTTTCGAGATCTTTTTTAAACCGACTTGCTGATTGGTTGACCTTCATAAGTTAGCCAATGAAAAGGCTTGTAACAAATATCTCATTTCCAGCAAACACTTCATGCACCTAAGGTTGTTGACTGTCGTTCGTTAACAATTTGCCGAGAATAATATGTTATATGATTAAAACAAACAACAAACACTGTAAGTGAACACTTATAATTTCTTTTATAGTTTTTTAAAATAATATACGTCTTAAAATTAACGTGTCATTTGATGATTCATGAGCTTTTAGTTTCAATGCAACGGGCATCATATCGACTTACTGTCAGCAAAATAGAGCTGCGAAGAGGGGGGTCGGTCTATACATGAGATACTAGGTTTTGACTGGAATTTGGGGGGTTGAGAAAGGGGGTCGGTTTATATGCGGGGTCGGCTTATACCCGGTCATATACGGTATATCAATATTTACCTTTAACCTTTTATCTTAAACTTTTTATTTTGACATTTTCAAAATACATTCTTCTTTGCAGAAAAAAGGATGACAGATACATAATCTTCAGGACTTGGTCTTTGGAAAAAATAAAAAATAAAAATTAATTTTTGTTTGTTTTTCTACTACAATCATCCCTGTGAGATGTTTTAGAATATTTGTTGAGGTGTCATCTGGAAATGTCAAGTTTTACCTTTGCATGTTGTGCCTTCCTTCATAAATGGTATGGTTGAGCATCATGTAAGTAAATGTTAGCTTAAAGCTGCAACAAATAGGCTTCCAGAATACTTTGAAGGGGGTTATAATTTGGCAGCCATTATGAGAGGAAATACAGTAATTTCAACACTTACAGAGTAGTTGGGTCCCATGGCGCGAACAGCGTGACCGGTCAGTGTGGCTATTGTAAAGAGATGGGGGTTGACTGCATTCACCGCCTGTGGAAAGAAATATTACTTTGTCAACATGTTAACAGTTAGTAACACAAAATCCGTTTTAGATATGCTCATTTTCAATCAATCAGTAAGTTCTTTTCTGCCTTTATCAACGAATTAGCATAAGACTAGTGTTTAAGCACGTCCCCCAGTCCTTAAACTGGCTACTTTTTGCCGGGACTGGTTACTTTTTTGTCAGGACTGGTAATTTAAAAACATTTTCCCTTATTTTCCCCTAAGGAATTAACCAATTAAAATCCAGGACAGGCTTGGTTCTATTTTACACTGATAAGACAATTTTTGTTCTTGATATGTTAAAACTTTAGACTGGCAGATGAAAGCTGATAGATAAGTGTCTTGAAATGAATGGACACTCACATCCTCCTTGAATTTACACAGCACATCTGTCATCACCATCCTCCCCTCCGCGTCCGTGTTCCCCACTCGCACTCTGACCCCGGCTCGTGATGTGATGATCTCGTCGGCAACATAGCACTCTGTGCAAAGAATGCATGCATTACTCATTCCTGTACACAATGGTCTGAGCAAAGCTGGTATAATTGCATATTCTGTCAATAGTTCTGCTTACAATCACAATTTCTCTGATCTCTGCCAAAAGAGTTTGATTACAGAAACTAGGGCATGTAGGTCTTGTGAAAGAAATGTTATAATTTAATCATAACTATAATCCTGATATTGATTATATTTGGACCAATCATGACAAAGTTTGTCTGCACTGAACTTGCAATATTACAGAACATGCAACTCAACCGGCTGTCATCAGACATGGCAGAGAGGTCTCCTGTGAGACAGTTTGTATCCAAGTCGTGGAAATATTTGAAACTTTTATTCATGATCATAATCAAACTGATCACTGCACCTCATCTCATATTTTCTGAAATCAAGCACCCTCAGAAAGGTAGGCCCTTAAAGAAGTCACAACATGTCCGCAAAAAGCGGTATCAGTAAGTGAACCATGCTTTCAACACACAGCTAGCGCTATGATGTGATTGGTCCACTAATGACCAGGTTCCACCTTCCCAAAACTGGTAAAACATCATGTAACCTTTGGGTTTCAATTGGGCCTATAGTGGAGAGGAATATATTGTAGTTGTATATTTGGAAATCTTCATTCTGAGCACCCTCAGAATGGTAGGACATTAAAGGAACACTCTCCAATTATAAAACCACTTTACCTGATCCAACACTGTTCCTGACCATCACCATAGCACCGTGGACTCTCAGACCTTTTGGTTTCAGCTCGGACAGGATCTACAAAAACATGTTGGAGACTTTAACTATCATTCTTAGTATTCCTACCCTCTCACCTTAATAACTTTGAATATAATGTCCGCACCATCTGTGACATTGATCTTTCAACTCTCTAAATTGAAACATTTTAATTTATGATTGTCTTATCACCATGTAAGTGGGCAACTTCTTGATAAAATATTGCTGACAATGTGTGATTAACCCTACTACAACACCTAGTTTTACTCTGAATTTTTTTTACAGTATGATTGACCTTCCAGTTTCCTTTTTTAATGTGCATTAATAGAAATTTTAACTGTTGTTCCGAACCTTTCAGTTTAAAGACTTTGCCAATTATTATGTCCACACAACAATCTGTGACATTGATTGGACCAATCTTCAACACTCCAAATTGAAAAATATTGTTCTATGATAGTCTTATCTCAAAGTAAGAGAGAAATTCGTATTGAATAGATAAAATATTGTTGATTTCAAACTTGTCACTGAACATCATGGTTGAGCTTCTGATTACAATATTTCTATTTTATGTGTTTTGATCAACATCATTATTTATCAGGGACAGCTAACCAATCATAACTTATCCTTTTAAAGCTTTAGATATCAGAATATATAGGCAAGTAACTCCAGTGAACAATGTTGTCAACATAATCACCGTTAGTTCTCTTTCATGTGGTATGATGTGATTGGTTGCTAATGACTAAGTTTCGTCTGTCCTTAACTGGTAAGACATCAAGACCTAGTAGAGAGGATCTCGTGTCATCCTAGGGTCTAGGCTGATTTTAATCAGACTGATACATTATTCTTTATCAATAGAGAGTCAACCCTTTCCTCCACTTCAATATTAATCACCTTAAAAAAACCTGCCACAGCTGCAGCACCGCATTTGTCTCGGTGCATACCAGCCATAACTCCCCCAGCCTTGATGTCTGCACCGCCGGTGTCATATGTGATCCCCTAAAGATGACAATAAATAAATCTTATCAGTGATAAAAGAATATTCACATAATTCAAGAAACAGTGAATGAGTAAGTTAATGTTGAGCATTGCTTGGGCAATATTTCATCCACTAGAGAGTAATTCATAAAATAGTATGAATGCTAAGAAGTTATAAAAGTTTTATGCTTATGATTTCTTCAATCATTTCCAGGGACCTATTACTTCACAGTTAAGATCAGAACTTAAGAAAAACTTGTCCATTAAAAATCTAAACTTGTGCTGAATTTTATTTGGTGAATGAAGGAGCAATTTTGGATTTATCTTTAAATTATACGCCACAATGGGCAGGTAAAAGAGGTACAAACTTTTCCCACAAGGAAGAGAGTCTTCTCGGTTTGACCTTCACCTTCATAATCCAGGTAGATCAGACGGCCCTGATGTCTCTCAACATCTGTAACATGTGGAAGTCAGGTCGAAATATGATTAACTATGGTTGAAACTCTTGGGAGGATTGTGCACTCTGCGTAAATCCAGTCAATTTGCAGTGCCTTCAGTCTCTGCTCACGAGATTTGATAGATAATAAATAACAAGCTATATGAAGCAATGAGTAACAAGCTCCTAGGAACGTGTGGTAAATGTTTAGATAACCGACAGGGGATGGGAGGAGTTATTTGGAAAAAAAATTCTGAAAAGAAGGTTGATTATTGATTTTAGAAAGATACCCAGAGCCTACTTTACTTTTGACATGAAGTGGGCCCTGGGCCCATGAGTAACCAATTTAGTGGGACATTTCTCATTGTAGGTGGGTCATTAAAAAAAAGAGGGGGACAACTTATTTTGCACTGATTTAATGCTAGAGTATAATGATCGATCAAATGATTGTCCATTACAAATACACTGCAGATGAGATCGATAATGTATATGCAAAAATATAAACCTTTTATGTACCTTTTTAGTTGTGTTTTCTTTCACAGAACAATGTCTAATGTGGTACATTTTCTCTGTCAGGCTTTTGCCTTTTCGTTCCAAAAAACGAAATTAATCGCGACTGGCACTTGAACGGCTTCGAAGCAGAAGACCCAGACATTTTTCAAACGAGTGAACATCAAACTCAGGACAGTTACTGCCCTTTGATAAATAAATTAACTGCAAAGGGGAGTAACTCTTCGCGTATGCTTTACAACAGGACCTGAATAAACATAGCATTTCAAGCTCTATGCAGCATTTATTTAGGCGTCGCATTGGCTAGAAAGCGTTGTGTAGCAATGTGATGAGTTTTGATTTTGACTCGCTTGAAAGCTCCATGCATCGATTTAGGTATCGCACTGAATGAAAACTATGTGTTGTGTTGTAGAGAGTTTTGATTACGATTCGCTGTTTACAACTTATAAATATACGTTATCAGATAAAGTTTTCAAGGTACGTTTTTAAACAAGGTTGTTTACGGGTCTTGTATTTTTAATGTGCGCCCACGGGGCCCCCATGGTAAAGTGACAGTGCGTCATATCTTATTTTCATGCGCCAATGGCGCAAGGGCGCGGCCTAAAGTGGACTCTGGATACCTACAGCTAGCTGACCTGTCCACAGCGGCCATTAGGGGGTACTGCTTCTCAAAAACTGACCGGTCCGAGAGTACATTCACCTTTAATTAGAGGATACAAAATTAACCATATATTTCAAAATAATTTCTTATAAATGATCACACTTTAAAATGAGGAAACAAGCAAGAAATCAAAATTGTGTAAATGATTTTTTAGTGTTGAATGTTACCTGTAAATGAATTCTCATTTCAAGGGGTCAATGAATACAAGCAATGAAAACATGGCAAACATTTTGTTTTTGCTTGACCGTATTAGGCACACGCTAGTGAGGGTTTGTTTGGTTTGCTTTGAAATAGAGAGAACAATTGTAAAAGCTACATCTACATAAAAAATATGACCTTTGACTGTACTGACCTTGATGCAAGTATCTTTGAAGACTTCCTGAACATACTTGGCGACATTTGGTGCGGCCATTCTCTCTGGGTCAGACCCTCCGATGTCCCGGGTCACAGATCTGCAGACATTGTTAGATCATGAATTTGTTATGTGACAGCAAGCAATGTCAACCTGTGGCACTACATTTGGCCATCATAGATATGAGAATTACGACCTCGAACTCCATTCATCACTGAAATACTGTTTATCAAGCAATAGGCATCTTTATCTCTGTGACTTTGCTGAATTAGAGTTAAATGCCTTGCATTTCCAAAATTAAAATAATATTCATTATACAATTTTACCTACCTGCCAAGTTCCAGAGCGTTAGAGTTGACAATGCCAGCTTTGACTCGTGCCATGTCATTACACCATATTCCAAGTTTCTCAGCTTTCTGAACCCGAGATGGTATTGCTTCACGGATTTCAATGGGCTGATAGTGCAAAAATAGAATTTCAGTATTAAATTAAAAATTCTTAAAATATCAAATACTTATTTAATCTGTTTTTCCAAAATTTCACGATATTCAAACACTCACTATGCAACTTCACAATTTGAAATATAGTTTTTTTAAAGTGCATGCATCTAACTAAGTGATTTAATGTAAGCTATAGCTTTCTCATGTCAGTGGATGGATAAGCAGTGTCATCAAGACTTTAAACGTCAATCCAGTCAAAATTTGATCTGCGAATTTAAATTTCAAATTGACTGGAGAGAGCGATCATCTTGCATGACTCCTAGGTAGAATGCTCAGACCAGAAAATCACCAAAGTATGAGTGTTAAGTTTGATGTAATTTTAATGAGATTTCAAAAGATCAAGGGTCAAGTAACAGACTGACCACATAGAGGGCGTGGAGGGCTCCCAATGTAGCTACGGCGCCGGCCTTAGGGAAGCTGTCGTCGATCGGCCGCACAAACAGTGGACACTTGCAACCAGCCTTGAGGGCTCTGGACAAAAATGTGCAAATTATTTTAACTTCACATTTCATTTTATTTTGTACTATCTGTTTGGTATTCAAGAGTATATCGGAATATCTGTGTTGAAACATCAAAGTATGAATAGCAATTAATTTTTAATTAATTGTTTTAATCACTTTATATACATAAACAAGCAAAAAAGTGAGCGTGGCTCACTAATACCCCCGACCGTGCATCCCTGACTAACTGAATTATTTTTTACTTTCAATATACTCATTTCTTGCACAGCATTTGACCCCCAAAGAGGAATTGAGAAAAATGACTAATCCAAAAAATTGAACTTCGTAAAAAAAAAACACACACAAAAAACCCTTATCAATTTTAGTTTTGATTTGGCACTGCACCGCTCCTAGTAGGGAAGAAGACACATGCAAAATGTGAAGAGAATCAGATGAAAAGTTTTTCCCGTAATAGGTTGGACAAATGTGATATTGGAAAATGACTATGTTGAAAATATGGAAATTTGTAAAAAAATTGAAACATCAATGAAATTTGTTGCAATTTCGCACCGCACCCCTCCTAGTAGGGTAGAAGACTTGCAAAATTTGAAATAAATCGAATGAATAGTTTTCTCATAATAGGTCGGACTAATCTGATATTGGAAAATGACTAAGTTCAAAACATGGAAATTTGTAAAAATTTAATATATTTAAGAAATTTGTTGTAACTTTGAAGTGCACCCCTCCTAGTAGGGTAGAAGACATGTGCAAAATTTGAAATAAATCGGATGAATAGTTTTCCCGTAATAGGTCGGACAAATCTGATATTGGAAAATGACTATCCGTATATTACAATGTATACGGCGACCTCGTAGATAGGGCGACCCCCTTTCTCAGCCCCCCAAATTGCTGCCAAAATCATATATCTCATTAATTAAGCGGACCCCCATTCTAGCAGGTCGTTGAAACAGTTGACATGACAGACAACTCGTTGACAAGATTGCGAAGGGTAAATTTAGGTCGGTTATTTTTAAGTGAAATGTCATGTGTAATTAAAAAATAAATAAATTACTTACGGTGTTTGTTATTTTATTCAATGATTTATCATTTGCTTCTGATAACAAGCAAGGCTACAGTCAACAAACTCCCATTACTGTGTCATGTTTCGTTTTCATAATTCTCATTCAGAAATCTAAACAAACGTTCAGTCAACGTACTGGTAATGCTATATTGAAAAAGCCCAACCGGTGTAAACAATAATTGCTGCCTAGTAAAAACTGATTTATACATCGCCTTCATAATTGATAAAATAATTTGGGCAGCATATGTTTTGTTAAATATATGCATAGAGAAAAATATTATCACAATATCAGTCATCAAAACAATGTTACCGGGGGTAATTGATAAATTAATCATTATAAATTTATTGTTATCTTTAATTATGTCAAGTTATTTCATCACGAGGTTCTATCTCGTATGACACCGACACTAACATAACATGTTATCGGCAAGCAAACACGTGTTGAATATTTCCTTTGGTCCAGTACATGGATAATTTTTATTGATAAGTTATTTTGAATTTTCATTCTTATTTCTCTCTATATTTTCATTTAAAATGAACAATTAGACAAAGGTATTTTATTTTACAAGATTAAATTTGAGATCACATCGATGATTGTGTAATGGATATCCGGTGTAAACATTGACTCGTTTGACTTGTTGGGTTGACAGATACCCCTCACTTGGCCTCTAGTTTTTGACCTTGTCTATAAGGCGACCCCCTTCTTTGACCCCCCAATTTCTGGTATAAAAAACTCGCCTTATAGACTGTAATATACGGTAAGTTCAAAACATGAAAATTTGTAAAAAATTCAAATGTTAACGAAATTTGCTGTAACTTTGCAGTGCACACCTTCTAGTAGGGTAGAAGACATGTGTAAAATTTTAAATTAATCGGATAAATAGTTTTCCCGAAATAGCTCGGACAAAAAATGTCCTCGGACGGACGGACACACACACACACGGACAGAATCGTTGGTATTACTAGATACCCCGGACCGTTGGTCGGGGGTATAATAATATACTTGATATATTAATATATATATACTTCATAGAATCCTTTGATTTAGAATTTCATTACTCAGTATAATGACATATAGCCCAATACCTTTCAATTCCCTTAACTGCTGCGTCAGCAAATCTCCTGACATCGTCTTCATCTCTGTTCAGTGGGCCAGTTGGTGAAAAAATCTAAATCAAATTTTGTAATTATTGTTATAATTTGATTCCCACTACCTGCAAAATACAAATATTCATAATTTTTGTTCAAGACCTTTATCAGATTCAAACTCATTCCCTCAGAGTAAGGCAACAACTGCCAGCACTGTTTGTTACCCACTCAACCTTTAAATTACTGGTGGAATAGAATATTTTAGTCAAAACAAGTCAACTTTGATTTGATAGATGGCGAATTGATTTGTTATAAACAATTCAGAGTGGCCAAAATAAAATTTCACTGAAATAATCTGAATAGGACTTATCAAAATTGTGAAATTACAAGCACTTTCAAGTATTTTATAAATGTTATTTGTTTTCCAAACAAATATTGAGTTTGTAAAATGTGATTTTTTAGAAGGTAAAAAATATCCTTTTTCAACTTAAGTCAAATGTTACAGTGTAACAATCAAGTGAAAACTGCATGAAGCAATTTCAACCGGTGATGTGAAAACCTTATCACTCAAGCATGGGAAATGGTTATGCCAACTTAGCAAAACTAAATACATTGGTAAAAGATATTCTTGTATTCATTCAAATATTTATCTTGCAATTGAAATAACTTAACTTAATGACATCCCCTTAATTCCCAAAGAAAGCATGCTAAAGTGCAGTTAAGAGTAAATAGTGTACCCACCAGTCTGCCTGAAGGGACAGCATCAGTTTGGACCACAACAACATTCTTCTCTAGGGAGCTGTCCACCTGTAGGAGAACAAGATATCTTAAACCTGCCATGACCATTGTTGTGATATTATGTAATTGCCCTAACACCACTGTACCGGAAGGACCGGTCTCCCACGACACCGGACGGCAGTTGTGTACATGATTTGAAACATGTCAAACGACATCTTGTACCTTCTCAGGAATAAATAGTAAAAACACAAAAGTGTTATCTATCAAAAGGCCCTGGACAATGTTACAATTGTGATGGTGACGGATCATTATGACTTCATGACCATTGTGACAGTGACGCGGTCATTATGACGTCATGACTGTTGCCCTTTGTGAAATCGTGCCATTTGGTTGGCATTCGAAAAACTGGCCTCATGACACAAGGAGACAAATGAGGAGAAAATCAGCCGATTAAAAAAGTTTAGTTACATAAAACTAAACAAGCAGCTGACATGGTCGAGCTATATCCCCCGCAAATTGCACAATATGTATAGGTTTTCCTCATCATATTGCTGATTAATTTTTGTTGCACAAAATAACACAATTTTTCCAGGATATGAAACAAACTATTCTAATAAAAAACTAAATCATACCAACTTTATGTTCACTGTTGGGCATAATTCCAATAAACTGACAAAATTAAACTCAAATGGATGAATTTATGTATTATGTATTTGGATCTCCAAGATCAATTTGATCATATTTAAACAAACATATTTTCAAAACTGTTCTTCATGACACACCTTCAAATGAATTTGTATCTCCATAACAAATTTGATTAAAATGTGATGATTAGTTTAGTTGTGAAATAGACAGGACTTGTAACAGTTTTCCAACAGAGTCCTCATTTTTTGCCAAAAAAGGCAAAATTTTATAAAAACATTTTCAAAATTGTTCTTCATGACACACCTTCAAATGAATATGTATCTTCATATCAAATTTGATCAATATGTGATGATTAGTTCAGAAGTTATGAGCCGGACATGACTTGTAACAGTTTTCCAACAGAGTCCTCATTTTTTGCCAAAAAAGGCAAAATTTTATAAAAATATTTTCAAAATTGTTCTCCATGACACACCTTCAAATGAATATGTATCTTCATATCAAATTTGATCAATATGTGATGATTAGTTTAGAAGTTATGAGCCAGACATGACTTGTAACAGTTTTCCAACAGAGTCCTCATTTTTTGCCAAAAAAGGCAAAATTTTATAAAAACATTTTCAAAATTGTTCTCCATGACACACCTTTAATTTTAAATGAATATGTATCTTCATATCAAATTTGATCAATATGTGATGATTAGTTCAGAAGTTATGAGCCGGACATGACTTGTAACAGTTTTCCAACAGAGTCCTCATTTTTTGCCAAAAATGGCAAAATTTTATAAAATTATTTTCAAAATTGTTCTTCATGACACACCTTTAGATGATTATGTATCTTCATATCAAATTTGATCAGTATGTGATGATTAGTTCAGAAGTTATGAGCCGGACAGGACTTGTAACAGTTTTCCAACAGAGTCCTCATTTTTAGCCAAAAAAGGCCAAATTTTATAAAAATATTTTCAAAATTGTTCTTCATGACACACCTTCACATGATTATGTATCTTCATATCAAATTTGATCAATATGTGATGATTAGTTTAGAAGTTATGAGACGGACAGGACTTGTAACAGTTTTCCAACAGAGTCCTCATTTTTTGCCCAAAAAGGCAAACTTTTATAAAAATATTTTCAAAATTGTTCTTCATGACACACCTTCAGATGATTATGTATCTTCATATCAAATTTTATCAATATGTGATGATTAGTTTAAAAGTTGTGAGCCGGACGGGACTTGTAACAGATTTCTTACAAAATTTACCACTTTTTCTCCAAAATCCTAATATTTTACGTAGATTTTCAGAAAATTGTTTCTCATGACACATTATTACATGTTTCTTCATGTCCATGACGAATTTGAATTGAAATGGTTGATTAGTTAGAAAGTTATGAGCCCGACACAAAGTGTAACGGACGGACGGACGGTACCCATTTTAATACCCCCCGCAACTTCGTTGTTGCGGGGGATAATAAAATACAAGAATATTTGTGGCATCTACGGGAATGAGTAAGTTAACAAAATGACAACAACAACAGTAAAAATTTAGTAGCGCATGAGAATCAGAACAAGTTAATGTTATCCTTTCGCAGTGAATCACCTCAGCCAGTTTGCATGTGTTCATTGTCATTCAACACTGGGAAAAATACTTCCAATCAACCAATCAGAAACAAGTATTTACAAAAGGCATTTTACAATTTGTAGAGACAGTGGTCCTTAACTTTATTTGTTGAGTACTTGATTAAATATTGACGATTTAATGTGTACAAGTGAGGTGATTTTGGTTAAGCGCAACTTCAAGAGTATTTCACATATATCACAGCTGCTAGTAGTATTGAAGAGAGAAAGCCCGCAACACTTTTGTGGCTATGCATTGCTGTGAAACTTGAGGGCATTTGCTCGAACTATCATTCAATGGGTTGTACTGCGCTGAAATTCAGTGTAGCATTGCACCCAAACCTTACTGCATGTAGAACAATTCCTACTAAAAACAAAGTTGGCGAGCCGCTGGGAAGATTCAAACAATTATTATAATTATTACAATTCTTGATCAGAAGCTAAAACACTAGAATGTACTGTAAAAACTAACTGATGAACTGAGATTAAAAAACGATAGATGATTTTAAAATAACACATGATAAAGTACTAAATATTTTCTGCTACAAGAACAATTTGCTTACTTTTCGATAGTTTTCAAGTGGAGCTTTCAGACATTCCAAGTTCCCCGTTAGCTTGGAGACAGAATCTGTTACCACGACAACCCCATCAAACTGGTCGTCCTTCACATCCAGACAGGCAACAAGGGAGGGAATCCTGGAAACATTTGTTATGGAGCAATTAATTATAATTTACACATAATCAGCATCTTTCCACAGCTAGGTGAAAACATATTGAGACAAACTCTTTCCCTTTTCTACCTTGCCTTCAAGGCCAAATAAAATCTAAGTGACATTTATTGTGATCACAAGTTACCTCCCTTTATACCAGCATCTTACATACAGCCAATAGAATCACTGACATAGAGATTAATGTACAAAATACAAAAACAACAAGCAGACAGAGTTGGCTATATCCCCTGCCAAAGGGAAAGGTTAGTTATAATAGTAAAGGATACTATTTGTTAAATATTGAACAGTGAATCAGTGATCATCATTTACTTTTCTCTACAAGCAACCTTCAGGAAATCATGATGTTGTGGTGACTTGTTACTACCAATTTAAATTATTGGTGATGCATTTTGGTTTGTTTTGTTTGAAAGGGAGTATTAGAGTTTTATGGTACAGTTATATTTATGATCATGAATCATGATCATTATCATCCTGCTATATCAGGTTATTTGCATCAGTATTAGACTCCTACAGGATCCTGATATTACCGGTAGCCATGATGTAGCAAGATGGATGATGAAATGTTTCATTTGTTGGCTGAGCAGGGCAGGGGCGCATTTCCCTGTAAGGTTTGTAACACAGAAAACAACCTTAGCCTACCTGTTATTATTTATTAATATTTAAGTGAAGATGATGATCATTTGACAGACCATGTTCGGTTGACCTAGGTCTCACAGTTTTCGAATTCTGGTCTGGATACAAAAGCCTTAGTGACCTTTCCATGGAAACGGCTAAAAAATAATTCTGAAGAATTTGAAACTCCCAAAAGGCACATCTCAACATGCTGACCGTTGCACATAACAAGTTTCATTGAGGTAGGTCTCAGGGTTTTCGAGTTCTGCTCTGGAAACAATATCGGGACGGACAAACGGACAAACAGACCAAGCTCATTTCAATATCCCCTCCCAACTACTTTGAGCGGGGGATAATTAAATGAGATAAAACATTGTTCTACCTGAAACATAACATTTATTTGCAGTGGCCTAACATACAAACACAATTCACTTTCCTTAAGAAATAAGTTCTCTCTTAAAAACTTAAGTTCTGTTTGGACATGTCAGATGAATGAATTCACCACTCTTTGAAAATCCAATCTGTTCAGTTTTTCAATCCATGGAGACATAAATATCATTATTTGGCATGTCAAGCGACCATGATTCATGCATTTCTTGGGAACTGATACAACTTTCATATTCAGATTCCTAAGGAAATAGGGCTCCTACTTTCACTTTCATTTCTAGGAATATTAAACAGTGCCAAGAATCACTGAAGCACATAGATAAGAAAGTGCTTGTCAATATTTTGAACGATATCTTAGCAACTACTTGATCTTTGCTTTTGCTTTTTTTTTCACTGATAAATATCATAAATCAAGAGCATGCACATTGATTGCGTAATTGTGAAGTTTAAACAAAACTTAGTGTTTTCAATTAGAACCAACACTCTGAATCAGGCCTGTGTTATGGATTATGGAAGGAAGAGTATTATATGGATGACAACTTCTTTGGTGTTATGCAACCTTTCGATATATAAACTAGAATTTTCTGGCAAAATGTATAAAAACCAAAAACTAGTTTCGTCTCAGCAATAGGGTTACAGGAAATATATACCACAATCTGCTTGACAGGACACAAGGTGCTGACACTGTCACAACTACGCATAATAGGAATAAAGAAGTTGTCATCCATATGATCCACTTGATAGAGAAATTACGGAGCACTGGTGTATTCCCAGCTCTCTTGATTAAGGAAGGAAATGTTTGTGAGAAATAGAGATTACTACTTGAGAAAGTATGTCATTTGACTTTTACGAAAAAAATAGGAATTTTCATGACAATTTTAACAAGAACAGGGCAAACACAAACTTGCCCAAGTTTTGTCAAAGTATTCTTCTGAGTGTAGTTATTCTTTATAAGAGATTTGCCTGATTTTCTTGCAATTACAGTCTATGGTGATATCATGAACAACTGTGATGAAAAACTTGAACCCTTGCTTGAACACTGTCGTTACCAGACAGATGTAAAATGCGCACACATGCACATAAAACACAACTTACTTTTCCCCAAATGGTAGGGATGTCTCGATACAGATACCTCATGATACGATACTTTTGCGAAACTTAGGTCATGATACAATAAATATCATGTCACTGCTAATGCATGATGGTACCTACTGGATGAACAACTTTAATTGGCAAGAAAAATATCATTTCACCCATGCATTATGACATATATGATAGTACCTACTGGATGAAGTATACTTTTATAGTCAGGAAAAATACCATAATTTCACCCTTGCATTTTGACATATATATATGATAGTATTTATATAATTGCGTGGTGTCAGTTTTGTGACGCTTCCACCATTTGGGTAATAATTTTGAATAAGGCCTCAATGACTACTTATCTGTAATGTTTACTCACAACCACTTTGTTTGTTTTACCTTCGTTACCTTGCAACAGTAACAGGCAAAGGTTAAAGGTCAATCACAATGTACATGAGAAATATTTCGTATCACAGTGCACAGTTTATTTCTTACAAAGTTTAAATTTGTGTAACATGCATCAAGAGTTGTGTCATAATCATGTACTAAAAACATTATAGGTATAAACTAGAATATTGGATATAGCGGGAATAAATTCAAGTCCCGTCCCTATATAATATCATTTAAATTATATGCGTATAGCGAACACCGGATATAGCGAACTAAATTCTTTGGTCCCTTAGAGTTTGTTATATCCGAGTTCTACTGTACATTGTTTCCTTTAAAAATAGCCTGATAGGACTGTCCCTTTAACTCATAATTAACATATAATTAAACCTTGCAGCAGTCCTATCACATCTCTGTGCCTACTCTCTAGCATCCTGCAGCTCCACTTTAGAGTCCTAGAGAAATCTTTTGAAAATTCCAAAGTAAACTATTGCTGGTAAGGATGCTTCATTCAAACAACCAATTTTCATACTTAGCAGTAAATTAAAGAGCCACTCAGTGAGTTTTTTGGGGTCAAATATGTATGAATAGTGTCATTTGATTATAGACTGTTGCAAGAAAGTATCATTTTAAAACTTCTCTACATTATATATAGTGACAATAGGAAGGTTTGAAATTGCAATTATGATCAAAAATTGGACAATGTGTGTGTCAATCAGTCATACATAAGTTTGGAAGCTTATCATAAACATTCTGAATGACAGTTATGTCAGTTGATACTGTTCCATAGGTTACATAACTAGTATCCATTGGATGCGTGATTTTGCCTTCCACAAACATGACTGTTTAAGATTCTCATTGAAAACAAATTAAGTATTTATTGTGTATTTGACACTTTGAGAAGAATGTTTGAGATGGTTTTGATTTACATAGTGAATTATCAAATAATAATTTATGATGAAAATCCTGGAATGGCTATTTCAGGGACTCGCTAGCACCATGTTTTGTGAGTCCTTGCAGAATGAAACAAGGCCTTCAAAGTGTAAGCAATAGCACCAGGTACATACTACCATATGGCACAGCAACTATTGCAGCAAATTGATAGTTTGATCAATCATTACACTCCTACCAAATAGTGAGTCAGTTATTGTTAGGTGCAGTGTTGTTCTAGGTGATCAGCTGAGGGTGTCATTTTGGCAAATTTTAAGCAGATGGGCCCTTTGCAATGGTAAAAGTGTCCTACATGTAATGATTCTTAGGGACACCAAACCAAATACTGTCCCCAGGACCCCCTCTAGGAACAGCACTGTAAGTGCCACCTAATTGGTGCAATAAACGATTGAAGATCAATAAATAACCATATCTATATGTTATCTATGACATATTGTATAGTACATGTTAGAGAGCAATCATATATATATGCTCTGTCTCTGACACCTATAAAAGATTATTTTGAAAGCCTTTTAACAGCTTACATTTTTATATATGCAGTTGTATTTGTGCATGTAAGTTTTACAAAACTCCATATTTTTATCATTTAATAAGCCAAATATAATATGATAAACAATCGACTTTTAATTTCTAATAAAAGTACCGAGGGTACAGAAGCTCACCTTAAAATGAATGATGTGGTAATATGGTTGAATTGTGTAATCATCTTTTATATGATAATTGATTATGGCTGCCATCATGATTTTTTTATCTTTTAAAATGCTATTCTTCTGTTGGAAACCACTAGAGTTTGAACAAACATTAATACAAGAATGATATAATCATGATTTGTTAACAAGCAGTAGGTTTTTGTATAACATTTTTGTATATCTATGGCTAAATTGGTGACCATCTTGGACTTTTTAATCTTCAAAATGCTACTTTTATGTGGGCATCTGTATTAATTTCATTATGATATCTTGATTGGTTTAGGAGTATTCATTTAGTCACACTCTAAACTTCCAAAGAACTAAAAAAATTATGCACATAAACATTTGGAATATATCCCTCTGACACAAATCACAAATTCAGCTAGTGATAGGTCCAATTGCCAAAGTAAACTGTCCAGGTCAATGTCTCATGTAATTCTAACTGAAGATTTCTGAATATCTTAAATCTTGACCTATGTTAGTGCAATCTGATTGGTCAGAATAGGCTAGGTACATGGGGGGTTATGCTAATTACTAGATATGATGACCTATGATGACCTCTTGCACCTGCATGTAGCTTATGTAACTTATCCTCTTATGTAAGTTACTGTTATTCCATATAGTGAGTGTCCTCCCCTCATTTCAATATGCAAAACAGATACTCTTTAGAGGAGAGTTGCAGGAGAGGGGCTGGAAGGATAGATGGGGGGAGGGGGGGGGGGGGAGGGTTGGGGGGAGGGGGGTAGAAGGAATGTGGGATAGGTTTGCAATGGAAAGACAGGAGAAAAAAGGGGAGGAGGGAAAGGGGGGGATAGAAGGGGTGGGGGTAGAAGAGAGGTTTGCAATGGAAATAATCTGGAGGTCAACTCAGTAATATGTTTATTGAAGTATCTTAACAAACAGAGAGAATTGGTGAGAAAGACTTTGTAAAAAAAGAATTGTTCAGACAGCTGTTCAATTAGTTTTGAAGATGAATATTAAATGATATATTTTATTAGCATGACAAACAAAATAAAAGATAATTTGTTATTCATTAACCAAAATTTTCAATTTGGAATAAATTAATTGCATGGGAACAATGGACTAAAAAACCTAACAGTTAGTGTTGGGAGTGAACAAATTTAATCATTTTAAATGCTTTTGAAAAGGATTTGTTTGAATTGAATGATCATTATAATTATCTAGATAATCATTGTTCAGACCGTAATCAGATATAGATGATTATAAAATGTATATTTATCCCTCACTGGCTATGTTATTTGCCATATATATGATTGTTGTACACAAAAGCTGATTCTTCACTTGTTTAAATTGTTATTTGTAAAAAGTATTACTATTGATAGAATACAAGTATATTTTTCATAAAGACAATTTATATACTTTCCATAAAGTCCATTATGTTTTATTAATCAATTAGGTCAGGATTACTATGCAATATAAATGCAGGCAGGGCTGCTAGCCCCAGATCCTTAAGGAGAGTGTAGCAATTTGTGTATTGGGCTTTGTGTACGTATATTTGGAGAAGCATCCTAGTGTGCTGAGCATGTAAACCTGAACTTTGGCTAAGCCCTTATGTGTGGTATTAATAGACTTGACGGGAGAGAACATGAATTGTTGTGAAAAATATATATAATTTAACAAAATATAGTTAGCTTATGTCCTAAATTGATTTTGTGTTAAGAAGAACTGCTGTTAGATATAGAAATGGTACAAATATGAGTAAAACACAGGAACTGGAACCTGATGCAAAATAACTCTTTCCACATCAACTTATCATGTAGATTGCTAAACACAAAACAAGTGACAAGTTTTGTGTAAGTTGTTATTCTTAGAAAGAACATATCACTGTCATGAGAATACAAGTCTAATTTCCATAACTCTTATTGCATACACATGGCCATATATAGAGGATATTATATGAGTGTCCATGACATACTATGTTTACGACACGAGTGCCTTAATATTGGTATTTCCCGAGCGAGAGCGAGGGATATACTGATATTTAGGCACGAGTGTCGTAAACATAGTATGTCATGGGCACGAAAATAATATTCTGTTTATTACCGAAGTCCCAAAATTAATGAAAACACTCAAAAACTACATCTCAGCATGGGCCGACAAGCTGCCGTCGACCCGTATAGAGTGTGACGTCATAGGTGAATCGTGACGTTAAAGCATTGTTTATTACGTGACGTCACAATGCAAAAGTGATATTTTGCCCTAGGGCAACATATGAAAAATATGAACCTCGATATGACTGTCCTCGTAGGTAATAAAGCATAATGCTCTACCATATCAATTGGGTCAGGTTGATTATGCAACAGACTAGCAGCTGACTCAACAGAAATATCTGAACTCTGGTTGACCCCTTATGTGTGGTATTTAAAGGAATATAAGGGAGATACCATTGTTCAAAATCTAACATGATGTTTAATGTCATTGGGTTTTTGCAGCTAGTTGCCATAAATATTTTAAACAAATTAATTAATTATGTTTGTCTTTCATCTTAATGTTTTAGAAACACTTAAAATATAGAACAACTTGCATGACAATCTTAAATATTCTATATTCAAGATAAAATTATGATTAGTAAGTTCAAATTATAGAATTTATATAGTGCGAGTGATCACTTGATGAAAGCTTAAAATTTAGTAATAATGATGTGTTATCTGCAGCTGAAAAGTCAATATGGATGCTATCGCGGCCATCTTGGATTCTCAAACCTGAAACGTCTACCTTTGTGGGAGGAATCACTATAGGTATAACATACTACAATTTCAGAATGATATCTGGATTTGTTTAGGAGGAGTAGTCTTTTTCCTGAAATCTAATTGAAAATTCAATATGGCTGCCATGGCGGCCATCTTGGATTCTCAAAACTGAAACGTCTACCTTTCTGTGAGGAATCACCATGGGTATAACATACTACAATTTCAGAATGATATCTGGATTTGTTTAGGAGGAGTAGTCTTTTTCGTGAAATCTAATTGAAAATTCAATATGGCTGCCATGGCGGCCATCTTGGATTCTCAAAACTGAAACGTCTACCTTTCTGTGAGGAATCACCATGGGTATAACATACTACAATTTCAGAATGATATCTGGATTTGTTTAGGAGGAGTAGTCTTTTTCCTGAAATCTAATTGAAAATTCAATATGGCTGTCATGGCGGCCATCTTGGATTCTCAAAACTGAAACGTCTACCTTTCTGTGAGGAATCACCATGGGTATAACATACTACAATTTCAGAATGATATCTGGATTTGTTTAGGAGGAGTAGTCTTTTTCGTGAAATCTAATTGAAAATTCAATATGGCTGCCATGGCGGCCATCTTGGATTCTCAAAACTGAAACGTCTACCTTTCTGTGAGGAATCACCATGGGTATAACATACTACAATTTCAGAATGATATCTGGATTCGTTTAGGAGGAGTAGTCTTTTTCCTGAAAGTTTACGGACGGACGGACAGACAGACAGACGGACGGACGGACGGACAGACAGACGGACGACGGACGAAGCGCCATGACATAAGCTCACATTTACTTTGTAAAGGTGAGCTAATAAAAAAAAATTACTTGAATAATATATATTATTGCCTTAATTGCTTTGAAAAAATTGAAATAAAAATCAAAATCATATGAATTTCTTTTTCAAAAATGTTTGATAGTCAAAGACCAATACGTATATCACTTTGATCTACATCTTTTGAAAATAAAACTGATTTCCTTATTTTATTTTGCTTGTTGACACCGTTGTGACCCTCACCACCTGTCCAAAATCGAGGCCAAAACATTTTCGTTTTTATTTCAAATCAATTCGATGAATACCAATTACCGCCACACGAAAGGAGATACAGCTGTGCATATCTATGTTAATCAATGTTATCAACTTCTGACATGAAGTTTGAACAGTTTTGAAAGATAAATAAACAGACGGTCACACCGCCCCACTTACCGCACGGTCGCCATCTTGCATGAGGGAATAATGTAACCTTTGACCTCGGAAGAAAATGATTTCATTGGTCCAAGTCCGAGGTTCAAAGGTCATGTTACACAGTGTGTCGCGTAACTCCTTTGATCGCCTCTGTCACGTAAGTAGAATATACAACCGGAATTATTGCAGAAAAATGAGATTTGTTCAGTTTCGTGGAGATGGGTCGCAGAAGATTGGAGTTGAGCTGTCTGATGGCGGTGACATCGTCGATCTGAACGCGACTGACAAAGATTTGCCGAACACTTTGAGGGATTTCATTGCAGGCGGACAAGCTCTTCTACAGAGGGCCAAGAGGTGGGGTGTCTGTTTTTATATTTGATATTTTGAATTTTATATATTTAACAATAATCTATAACACGTTTTTCAATTCCACTGTTGTTTTCTTTAATATACATCTAAAATTGTAATTTTATTTCATAGTAACCGTTCCATTTGAAATCATTTCTTGAAGGACATATATAGTTCCTTTATTGAAATTTACAAGGTTTAAATATATTAGAACATATACATGTAAAATGATGACAATATTATTATTTATATATATATGAAAAACAGTAACTAAGTGAATATAAAAGTTTGAATCAAACTTTTTAAAGATGATAATGGTTGTTCATGTACTTTTACATGTACCTCTCAACCGATGGCACCTTTATATGAATTAAATATCTGGTTGAAAGAAGTATCACCATTTTGACAGGAAAGAAATGTGTGTTATAGCTGTAAACTATAATTAATCAATTATTACATATAAGCTAATTTTGAATATTGTTAGAATATTCATTTTTTTAGAAAATAGTAACTGTTATTGTTAATCATTGTTAAAACCACATAACAGGAAGTCAAGGTCAAGGCTATGAAACAAGGGTTACTCCTACATTGAGTAGCTCTTGATGTGAAGCGCACATAAAATCCTTGTAATGTGTTTGAAATCATACCAACTTTCATGTGTTAAAATTAAAACCCCTTTCAATTGTTCTAGCACTGACTTATTAAAGATGAAAAGTATCTCAACAGCATATAAATTGTTACAATATTATTGATTTAATTTTTTATTTTAATTTACAATTAAATTTAAGTCATTCACATATGTTTCAGTGCTGTTGAGAGCGGCCATCACATCATCAAGCGAGACAATGTCCGACTTCTATCTCCCATCACTCAGCCAGAGAAGGTCATCTGTATTGGGATGAACTACACCGATCATTGTTTAGAGCAGAACGCACCGATTCCCGTCGAGCCAGTTGTATTCAACAAGTTCCCCAGTGCAATCATTGGACCGTATGATGATCTTCGGTATACAGAGGAGACAGAGGTTTTTGAATTTCAATTCCCCAAAATTCTTTTCTGTCAATTTAATTCAGTCATTACATGCTATTTTTTGTCATAACTTGTTTTATTTTGTTCACCTAAATGTTAAAAGTATTTATGTCACAGTTGACTTGTGAAGATGGAGGAAGATTTTATGACACTTCAAACAATACTTGGAAAATATTGTTAAATATTTTGAAAGGGGTTTTTCAATCTATACATTATATTTCAATTTTTTTAGCAACTAGACTGGGAGGTTGAAATGACGATTGTTATTGGGAAATCAGGAAAGAAAATCAAGGTTTGTAATTTCCTATTTAATTTTGTATGTCAGCTTTATTTTTATTAAATTATCTTAAAAATAAATTGCTTTAGTGAATATTTTCATATAATATTTTATCCTTTAGTTTTAAAGGAATTATGGTAATGATATTATACCTAACATATCAGTTGCAAAAGGGTTACAGATATTGACAAACATATCAATATGTCCTTTCTTTGTTTTACTTTGAGTGATATATTTGGCAACATTTTTCATTTAATGGGATTTTGAGTATCACTTGTCTCCAACTAGGTAAAATGTTACGCATAGATTTCAATTTTTGCCCTATCATTACATAGAAAGAAGATGCAATGAGTCACGTGTTTGGGTTCACTGTCGCACATGACGTGAGTGCACGTGACTGGCAGATGAAGAAGAACGGTGGGCAATGGCTTCTGGGTAAAACGATGGATGGCTTCTGCCCTCTTGGTCCTGCTGTTGTCATGAAGGAAGACATAAAAGGTGAAATTTGCATATTTACTAGACCAGCATATAATTAATAGTAACCAGTTTGTAACTTCCTTAAGCTTAAAGTTCACATAACCACAAACATATTTCACTATTTCCTTTAGAATATGAAAGTCTGATTACAATATTGTATAGTGCGTCAAAGGTCAATACTCAAATATGTTCAGTTTGGTAATGAAAGCCATTTTTCAAAGCCAATTTTGATGGACCGCTTAGACCTATCTGGCCACAAACCAGTAAATGCATGACCATGACGTCATAAACAGAATCACCCTTGTTATCTATACATCTATCAGAACAATACCACAGAAAAAAAAAAAAATTAACAATTTTCAGAAAATATTTTCCACTCAGTTAGATAAATCCTTTGACGATGTAACACTACTAAGCATTTGGTATAAAAAAGATATCCACATCAATGGTAATTAAACAGTTATTTAGGCGGTATTTCAGTTGAAATAATGATGCGTTACTCTGTATAGTCTGTTTATTACATCACATCCGCGCAAGTTTTATGGCCCCAAACCCAGTGGATTTTTCACAGCCGATAATTATGCTGTTTTTATTTAAGGCTTATAAAAGGTGTTTAAAAAAGATTAAAAATTAAAAAAGATAAACAAGTCCAGTTTTTATTTTGTTGAAAAATCTTTGAACGAAAATCGAGAAGTGGTAAAGTCGAGGATAGTGGATGTTTAGTTGAACAGGCACCTCCCCAGTTTTGTGTTTGTTTGTTTTTAAAGCTTTACCTTTCAGAAACGGTAGACAACTTTCCTCAAACTTGAAATAATTACTCAAAGACATCAAGTGTCCTCATTCTTAATCATCCAGAACAAATGTTCCGATAATTCTCCACTAAAGTTTCTGGATTCAGTGTGGCCTCCCTACTAATTTGCCGAGAAAAGCCTTTAAAAAAAACCTTAAAAGCCTTTCATTTGGAATATCATACTTACCCTGTTGTGGATTTTCTCCCCTATGGTAGCTGATATGTTTTATTACAATTTTAATGTTTTCAATTTATGTAGAGGAGGTTAAACCCCAGACAGGGTGTGTGAGACATGCTAGATTTAGCTTTGTTTCAGGAGAAATGTGTTCTGTTTCAGATCCTCATAAGCTCAGGCTATGGTGCAAAGTGAATGATGTCATCAAACAGGACAGCTCAACTTCACAGATCATTCACAAGACAGAGGACTTGCTAGCTTTTGTTTCAAGGTGGGAGATAATACATGTTTCATATTTTGGTTCAAAATATCTACAATTTTTGTAAGTTTCAGGTGGGGAAAAAGTCAATATTCAATGTAACTTGCAATGTTTCTGCGTAAGTTTGAACAAAGAGTTTATTGTGATGAAATATATATTTAGAAAGATGAAATCTCATGTACACAAGTTATCTTTTTGGGTTAATGATTTAAGTGATATAATTTATAATATAAGATACAGTGACCCTCTGGTTTTGCATATATCTGTATTCCCTTGTATATTCAATATATCATTCTTGTATATAAAGAAAGTCTGATGAGCTAAAGAGCAAAATGGTTTTGTATTCACAATCGTATTAATTCATATATTCTATTTCAACCAATCAGGTTTGTGACGCTGAACCCCGGTGATCTTATTCTAACTGGAACGCCTCCTGGTGTTGGAGTTTTCAGGAAACCACCTGAGTTCTTGAAGGTATCAATTGCATTCTGGATCCCTTAATGTGGAACACTACACTTAGTGACTGGATAACTTTGATTTAGACTTGGTTTACAGTTACACTATTATAATGTGAAAAAACAAAATGGCGACTGATCATCTTTTTTTTCTTGATGCCGAACCACACGGGAGTAGCCGAGGTTTTGCGAATGACCACTTTTGAAACGGCGTCGCTGATTGCACAACTAACTTTGATTGCCTCCAATCAGATTTCTACCTTTCTATCCCATGTATTAGCCGTAATAGAACAGAGGGGGAGAATGGGATAAAATATAAACAATACCAGAAACAAATAACTTCTTAAACAATTACTTTTATTCGGAATACACAAAACTTACATACCTTGACTGAACTCATATCACTGCAAGACATTTCTTTATCTGCTTGCTTAGGTAATGGTATTCATTTAAACTTTCATTGTTTCAGATTAACGGCAAATTGCAACCCTTTTGCAAAATGAATAAAAAACATTTAACAACTTTTAGTCACATCTTTAATAGATTAATATCATTACAAAAGTTTCATATAAAAAACTTGTACAGAATTTTCAAACTGTAGAACTGATAACTTATTTGGATGAAATAGAATCGAATATTAACATAGTAACATAACATAGTAACATATATTGTAGGAACAGATGTGATAACCAGGGAGAGTGAATATGAGTATTTTATGTATGCTTCAGTCACTATTTGACATTTAGTACAACAATGCATCAAAGTTTCTTTTGATGTACCGGTAGTTGTATCAGATAGAATTATTCACATCACAAAGTATGTATGTTTTGTTCTGCTTGAAGTGAGTCCTATTTGCCACTCTCAACTTTCAATTCTTATAACTTTATGTGAAGATCACTTTCAAGCCTTGTTTGAATTTCTGTATGCCTCCAAATTTCAAGCAAAAAGAACTTAAAGAAAAAGAAGAAATGAAGCAGAGAAATTTGTTATAACTGTTTTAATAACATAAATTGCCTATTTTGTTTGCATGTTGGTGACCAATTTCACATGTAGGTCTAGAATTTACAAGTAAAAAGAAATCTGAAAACTTTGGACAGAAAACTTTGTTTACTGTATTATCATTAACATATTTTGCCTGGGAGCGGCATTAACATAAGCATTATTTGCTTGTTTGCCAATCCCGTTCTCTTTTTTGGAAATAATAATATGTTTAAACCATATTTTGCCTGTTTTATTTGTTTATTAACTTGGTTCATAAAAATACTTTGTGGCTAAAAAGAAAATAGTTTTTTAGCAATTTGATATTTTAAAGAAGACATCAGCTACTCAACACTATCATTATCAAATATATCAATTACCCTTTAAAATATTTCATTCTCAAAAATCATAAATCTATGAAAAAAAATTCAAAAGAGTTTAGATCATGTTTTTATTTATTTTCTATTGTTATTTTATTTATATTTCAGAGAGGGGATGTTGTTGAATGTGGAATTGAAGACATTGGGAAGACGATCAATAAAGTTGTCTAAGAATGGACTTGAAGATTTCTAAACCTGATCCCTGTCTCAGCAATAGGCATTTGTGTCAAGAGACTTACAGCAGATAGTAAAATTTATAATCATAAATGACCAAACTTAATTGAATAAAATGAAATCATATATTTCAGTGACAAATCCAGGAATTTTAAAGGGGAGTAGGGCAGGGAGAACTTTTGGGTCCCTTAAGGTTCTGCCATTCCTCAGATTTCTTTAATTAACAATGTTAGTTCATATTGTGTAAAAACATTGTATGCTACAGACTGACATTGTTATTATTTCACAAGACTTCGATCCCTGATTTTTGGCTGAAATGCTAAATGTCCTACTTTAAATAACTCGTAAGGTGAGCTTTATTTCTTGCAATTTAGATGAATTAGATCAGTGAGTAATATTTAATAAATTGTTAAATGTATAAACAAAATGCCATTTCGATGGAGTTTTCATGGTTATATTCATAATCCCCATATACAAGCTGATAGTGTTATCAGGATAATGAAAATTTCTTTTAAAACAAACTGATGATTATTGTATTGATATAATCTTATTGACAATGTTTGCATTGGCAAAGAAAAATGTGATGATAATGCTATCCACTTATTGGTTGTCTGCACCTGACACAAAACATTAAAATCTACTTAATCCACTGATAACCAGACCAACCCCTACATTATGTCAATTGCTTCCTGTAGGATTGGGTTTTAATCTTTACTCAACCATCTTTGCTCTTTGTGCATTTTTCAGGCAATTGTCCATAATTCAGTTAAGAAATTGGAGTTACATTTTACTTTGCAAGTTGTTTAGAGTTCTTGCTGACTTAAATGGCACAGGTTCATCAGAAAAATAGTGAAACAGTCAATATTCATATTGTTTTGAAAACCATATGTTAACATGTTTTTTCACCGGATGAGTATGGGAAGTAGTGTAATTTACATTTGTTCAGAGACAGAGAAAATTAGATGTCATAAAAAAACAGTAATGAAACTTGAATGAAACAATAATTGTGTATTTATTATTTTAATTTAGAGATTAATATGACAATACGTATGAATGACACACAGGAACCCGATATCGTAAAAAAAAAAGTAGGTAAAACGTAGATAAGAAAGACCCACCCCTCTATATACTCAATTATATAGAGGGGTGGGTCTTTCTTATCTACGTTTTACCTACATTTTATTTACGATATCGGGTTCCTGTGGAATGACATGCTTTATTTAAATGGTATTTTTTTTATTGTACTTGATTAACATGAAATATATTTTAACCCAGAGCCTGTAAATTTCAGGGTATGTTGTGTTTAATGTATATTCACGATTAAAATGTTTTTCTGGTATATATTTTTGTTTTATGGAGAATTGACCTAGGTGTTTGTTGTAGCTTCAACCACTAAGGTTATAGAGTCAGGGATAGTTGTTACTACAAGAGACCTCAAACAACATTAACAATAATGTGCTCCGTATTTTCTTTGTAATTCTATTACAGAGTCTGTTTGATAACAACAAACTTGTAAAATAAAGTTCATTTTTAGACACTTTTCAGTTAGACTTTGGAAATTTTCTTGTTAAAAATTTCAATTTGAGATTTTGAAAACAAATCCAACAGAATTTTCATTTCCAATGGAATTTTTCTGACAGAATTTTTTTTCCAATGGAATTTTTTGTCTTTTTAATGCAAATAAGTTTTTTTGTAAATTGATTGTAGAATATTAATAGAATTGAATAATAATAAATATAAAGATTTTGACTTTCCACCATATCCACCATACCCCCTTAGGCGGGAGACTGGATCTTTTGGCCCAATTTGACAATCCTTCATTCTAGATATCCTGAAATCTCCACCTCTGACCAACTTGCAATAGACAAGCGTGTACCCACAAGCCCTTCATGCTCAGCTCCTTACGAACATCGACATTCTGCTCAAGAAGAGGGCAATAGAAGTAGTGCTAGAACCCAACCACGCCCCAGGGTTCTACTCTACTATCTTCCTTGTCACCAAGAAGAACTTTTTTAAGATGATACACAACCATGCGGCCTTCAAAAAACTTTACCTGGAAAGACTGCCTCACTTCAGGATTGTGTCCTGGAGCAGCTGCGTTACTTGCTTCAGCCCCACTACTGGCCAGGACGCCTACCTCCACGTACCTATCTACGAACCCCATCGGAATTACCTGAGATTCGTTATAGACCATCTGCACTACCAGTGCAGGGTGCTGCTGTTTGGAATTTCTACAGTCCCGTGGTTGTTCACCAGAGCCACAGACCCCATCGTCAAGTTTCTACATCTTGGGGGATTCAGTTTGACCCTTACATAGATGACTGTCTGATGAGCCACGCTTCGTAAGCGCTGCTACACAGACAGACAGGTTTTGTGCGCAAGCTTCTGTTCCGTCTTGGGTGGCTAATCAATGTGGAGAAGTCGTCACTGGTTTTAGCCACCTCCAGACGGATCGGGCTTGTCTGAGTGTTCCACAAGACAGATGGACCAAGATCTCGCCCTTCGAGCATAAAGGGAAACCTCTAAGTCTCAAAGATTGGCAATCTCTGCTGTGACTGCTGACCTTGGCCCAGGACCTCACTATCAGAGGGAGATTAATGCCGAGACCTCTTGAGAATTTTCTCAAGCTTCGTTTACAAGCAGACAATCTCAGGACCGAGTTCGATTTCTCGTCTCATCAGTTCCTGGTGTGGTCGATGATCCAGTCGAACGTCTGCGACGATGTCTCTTTGATAAAGTTTGCTCCCAATCTAGAACTGTTCATGGATCCGTCCCTTCAGCGTTTGGGAGCCCATCTCAACTGTCTCGGGCCTGTTGATGGAAAAAAAGGGATTTCACGGGCAGACACCAGAGCCTTCAAGAAGCTTGAAAAAAGAAAGTTTTCTCGTCAGGTCCCTTATCTCCGACCCTCGGCAACTGTTACCAAGTCTACTCAGCGGGCTAGCGCTAGCTAGCACTCCGTTATGTTGTTCAAACGATCCCATAGCTGGGTCACACTAACCCGTTGTCGCATCTCTCTGGGGGCGTCCAACCTACGTCACCAGTGATTGCTTAGTTGGGGCCGTACTTTCCCAAACCAAGGAAGAATTGGATAGCTCTGTGCTGGACTGCTTTAATAGATGAGTGGACTGTAGTACCCCAACTCCCTGCACCATAGTTAAGACAGTAGAGGCGCCAATACCCAAACGTTCAACTAATAAACAAGGTAATTGTGACCATATACTGACTTTTATGAATATGAGCAGGGATGTGCTGAAATAAAAGTTAGGGGCGTCTTAGGATGGGCTGTGAATATTGGCGGGAAATCGGTGCTTCTGATTTTGTTCTGAATGTTTTCGAAGCAGGTTATAAGATTCCATTTCACTCAACTCCCTTCCCTATGGAGCTGCGTAATAACAATTCTGCCATCGCTCATTCTACTTTCGTTGGCGAAGCTATCACTAATCTGCTACGGAAAGATCTCGCAGGTGTAATAATAACCAATACGCATTAATGAATGTTAATTTTCGGAAGATCTATAAGAGATAAATGCCAAATGGAAGATCTATTGATAAACTCAAACGTCGACTTTGATAAAGCATTGACTTATATAATTAATGGTGTTGGTGAATGCTGATTTTGAATGTATATTTCGTTAAACGTTTTTGAGAAATTATGTGATTCTGGAAATGTCTACTGTTGTAATATCTTCATTTTGTGGAGATTGTGTCATTTTCATAAGAAATTAATGATCATACATTTCCAACGAGATTTAAGTTATATATTATAATGTCAACCTCTGTGAACTTTTTAGAAATGTATCAATGTACATCTATAAAGCAGTGCGGTATAGAAATGGACATCTTCAAACTTAATGTAATATTACTCATATGACTATACTAATATGTACATGTGTAAAAGCGGCTTATTAGTTGTTTATTGTAGGTGCAGCCTGGTCTAAATACACTAATTAACCGAAGCACCGCTCATCTCCGAGACAAATCAGGTGTGGGTGACGAATAGAAACGCTCTCATTAAAGCGGACATGTATAACCTTTTTGGTAGTTATTTTTCATGGGATATTAGTCAAATATCTTCATAACATAAATGTGAGGCTTAAAAGTTATGTTACGTACTGTAGTTTCTCAATGAAACTACAGCTTCGTAAACATTGCGTAACATAGCATCTGTTATGTTGGCACGGGAAGGGATATGGCGTGGCAGCATGTGTTCGTCTGCTTATAAAGGAAAGTGAAAGGCAAAACCCGCCAATTTGTGTTTAACGTGGGATCTACAGTATGTCATACCATTGTCTTGCTTGTCTCCTGATGAAGTCTCCTTAGTCGGATTGGTCGTTTCACGCCAAATGGACCCGTTTGTTAGGTCAAAGAGAGCAATGTGGCAAACTACACCCTGAATTTCGATCACTGACCAGTAACTATAGTGTCCAAACTTATTTCTCCAAAAATTAAAAAAATATGTCTTCAGAATGTTTTGCTCTCAGAAATTTCATTATTTCACGTAAAATATCTTTAATTGAGCATTTTAATCGCTCAACACTGCCTCTCAATTCGTTCTTCGGATGCATTACCCCCACAAGCTTCCATTTCTCTGGTGCAGTCTCATGACAGCACTGTGAAAAGCGAGACCAGCTACATGCTGTAGGATTATGCGCACAACATCGTATTTTTGTCTTACATATTCAACAATAGAAATTGTCGTATGATTTATTAAACTACCGATTTATTGAAGGTTTGATAAGTTTGAATGGTGTTTAATAGAAGAAAAAGAAGTTGAAGAAGAAGATAAAGAAAAGGCCACCTTGGAACTTGCAGATGTTCAGAGAGTGTTGGATGTTGTTGGGAGTATGTCGGTGTGCATGGTTGTGGGTTTGTGGTTGGGGGTTGGTTAATATAGATGTGGATGATTTGTGGGCTTGGTTGTGTGGTTTGTTGGGGAGACGGGGGAAATTGAGATTATTGTGTGAATATGAAGATGTGTTGGGAGCGAACAAAATTCACCCTGACAAATGCCACCTAGAACAAATGCGATGGTGAGCATGTGGTTGAAAGTGGGTTAGCATGGATTGATGTGTGTGTTGGGGACCCGATGTGCTTAGTTGTTTGGGTTTGTGGTGATATTGGAGAGTGACTGTTGATCGTTGAGAGCTGGGGTCAGGATGCTTACAGGCGAGTGCTGCTGAGTGAAAGACAGTGACCATGAATAAGACTGTATGTACTATTTGCGTATTGTTTTGATATAGAATGTATGAAGTTGGAAGTAAATTGTGTGGTCATGTTGGTAAGGGTGGTCTGAAGTTTTATTTAACGATTGACTGGTTATGAAACTTTTTTAAAAGGAAGATCTTTATTTGTGTATTTAGGCGAATGGATGGTATTTGTTGTGTTATTAAAGTGAATGGAATGGATGAATGGCTTTTTATTTGAATGATTTGAAATTTTGTTCTAGTATGTGTCTCATAGGCTTGTGTAGGCGAGACTCTGTACCAGAGTGTGACACTTTGTAATACAATAATTTTCATCTTCTTTTTTCTTCTTCCTCAAGTTGACTGCTTTTGCAGTAAATGAATTCAAGTGTGTGATAACGAATAAGTCATGTTTTTTTTTATTTGGTGACAATGCCATTTAATGATGCAATTACAAGATGATTGATCCCCATGAAACAATAAAACAATCATAACGTTTTTGTTACTTTAAGAATTATCAATCGCTGATGAATTCCACCATTCATTTCGCTGTCTGGATTTTCATGAAAGCATATTTATTCCTGAAAAATTGTCATACATATTATGTTATAGGCATATATTTACATCTTCAGATTTAATGGTTCTTAAAAACCTGGCAAAGTGTATAAATGTTAATACTGATCATTAATAATAAATTAAGCTTAGATATACATGTTGACGTGTCAATTTAATGTATCCTACATATAAGAACGAATTATCCCACATATTATGTTTAAAACCACCGCCATTTTGACTGCTTGTACATTATCTCTTTGTACTCTTATACCAACAATGTTGCGTTTTGGAGAAAAGGTTAGGATGGACAGGAATTCGGAATGTTAATTGAATGAATTGTTCCAATCTGAGACGCATGGTTTTTCAAAACTTTGTATTAATAGTAATTTATCAGTATAGTAAGACATCTTGTAATTTCGGCTCAAATTTACCTCTCAAAAAAATCAAACAATGATACATATGGATTGCTGAGTGGGGAGGGGGGGGGGGGGGAAACTTTTTTTGTGGGAGCGCGGGGGTTGCCTTTTCAAAAAATAAGTGTTGAAAGTTTGATAAATGATAATGGTTGATTATTGAAGATAAATGATTGTTTTAGTGTTTGATAATTGGTAATTGTTTCATTGATCATGAATTTATAATGAGTGATTGAAAATTGCTGATTAATGCTTGAGAAATTAAAGATTTATGACTCATAGTCGTAGATGGATTTCATGATGGATTTCATGATGGAAGTAATTCATGGATGATCTATGACTTATAGAGTGATTAATGATAACTGATGATAATGATAATTTTGTTGTTGGTATCGATGATATAATAATGATTGACCTTATAACCTTGAAAAAAAATTTGGAAGCATTCTCCAAATTCTGTACGTTTATCCCCATCATTTCTTCTTGTTTTCCATTAACTCCTTTGGTCTCAGAATCTTAAATAAGCTCAAATGTCAATTTTACTCTGTGAATGGGTCAAACATGTTTTAATAACTTAAATATTCATAACAGCTTTAATATACTCAGATATTTTCAGTCACGTGAAACGTCAAAATCACTATTAGTAAACTTTATAGGAATGTTTAAGGGGGAACTTTGCTACATAGTCTTTGTTCTCATCATTTGGACTGTTTTGAGTTTTTAAATTTGGCCTAAATATCACACTTAAAGGGGCAGTAGCACGTTTTTAGGGGGAATATAAGGTGATGTCAGGAAAATGAAATTTAATGGTTCCAATTGAAAGATAATGCATTTAAACTAAAAGAAGCAGTAGTAATTCAAATATATAATGTAAAGTTTAGCCATGCGATTCCATTTTCTTACACAGAATGAATTAAAGGTGTTCACAAAAAAATGGCCGCCAATGAATTTTAGGTGAATCTTCATACTTTGTTCCCTGACTATGCAATGTTGGCTTGTGTAATGAGATTTTTAACACTTTCAAAATAATACATTTAGCCTTAACGTACAATTATCAGTGAAACATTTGAAATATAAAACTATCAAAAAACGTGCTACTGCCCCTTTAAAAACGTGAATGATGAACGTGAAACAAAAAGCGAAAATGATCAAATACGTCTCTCAGGTAAGAATAGAAAAGTATAGCCTTAGCTCTGTACCTCATCTGGCTTTTAGTAGCTATTTTCTAGCCTTTATAGGTAATTATTCAAAAGACAACAGGGTCACAATATCTTTGAAAATAATTTCCCTTTTTTTTCATGGAATTCATTTTAAAGGATGGCATTTTGTTCTGAAAATGGATATAATAAAGCTTTAAAGCTTCGAAGGGCATTGTCCTTATTAGGGGCAACAAATTCACCAGGTCCCAATTTTTAATCATATTTTTTAAAGTAGTCTGTATACAACAAATCAGCTTTATATGCCTTTTAAATTAGATAGAAATAGATTTAGATTTAAAGGGCGTGGCCCCAGTGAAAAGATCTCACTTATTCACTTCATCAGGTATTTAAACTCATGCAAGATAAATTATCTATAGATGTGTAATTAAAAGGAAGAACAAATAATTCCTTTAAAACGATTGATAAAGCCCTAACTCATGAGGGTAATTAACGTACATGTATGTTTCAAATTTATATTTCAAATTATATCGGACATAACAAATACAGATAAACTGACAGGCAGGCAGACAAGCCGATACATTTTGTTATTTGCCATAATCCTAATGAATGTATGAGCAGTATGATAGACCTGTTGCAGAAACATTATTCTCCTGCAAAAGCCATATTATTTTGCAGGGTGGCAATGAAGTGAGTAAATGAAAAGTTCAAAGTCTCATTCTTACAAAAAAGAAACACGCATATTTCAATGATGTTTAAGATCAAATGATTTTTTTAGGAAAAGTATTTCAAGTATTTAGGGGACATTCCTGCCCATATGTCCGTTTCAGTGGCCCTTCTACTTTCCCTGACCCCTGACCCCTGAGCTTTTATGGGAAGGTTGGTGTAATATCTAAATATCCTCCCATGTTCGAGGTAAAAAAATCTCAACCCTTTCCCATTGACATTTATAATTACAGGATAGATCCCTAAAAATGATAAAATGTTGGGGGAGGGGATTCCCTTTTCTCCCATCCCAATCCAAATCCAAATCCCATTCGCTCTGCCCCCCCCCTAAAACATTGTTCAACTTCTTCTCCTTAAGCAAAAGGTATAGAAAGCTGAAACCTTGTGTACAGACTTCTTGACTATTGTGAATTATAATGGCACCTTGGGCCACACCCTTTTTATCAAGAGGCATCAGGCCTAGAAAGCTGAAACTTTGTGTGCAGAGTCCTAAGTCAAATAAGGAGGATTCTTAATTGAATATCACCTTGTTCATCTGCTAGATCTTCAAGAAAAATATAATATTCATAAATTCATTTCAGAGGAGAACCTTTCATTTCAGGGGGGAACCTTTCATGTCATTCCAGAGGAGAACCTTTCATTTCAGTTCAAAGGAGAACCTTTTATTTCAGTTCAGAGGGGAACCTTTCATTTCAGTTCAGAAGAGAACCTTTCATTTCAGGGGGGAACCTTTCATTTCAGGGGGGAACCTTTCATTTCAGTTCAGAAGAGAACCTTTCATTTCAGTTCAGAAGAGAACCTTTCATTTCAGGGGGGGAACCTTTCATTTCAGTTCAGAAGAGAACCTTTCATTTCACAGGGGAAGCTTTCATTTCAGAGGGGAACATTTCATTTCATTTCAGAGGAGAACCTTTCATTTCAGAGGGGAACCTTTCATTTCATTTCAGAGGGAAAGCTTTCATTTCATTTCAGAGGAGAACCTTTCATATCAGAGGGAAAGCTTTCATTTCATTTCAGAGGAGAACCTTTCATATCAGAGGGGAAGCTTTCATTTCATTTCAGAGGAGAACCTTTCATTTCAGAAGAGTAACTTTCATTCACCCAACCTGAATAAATTTTAACTGGATATGACTGTTGTCAGATTCAGATTCCTTTATTACTCACGTCGCCATCAACGGTCGTTCAAACAGCATATACTGATACAATATATATAAATTGATGAAAGTGCATAAAATTGATATGACCCGTTCTCGTATTGTTATAGTATTCGTAGAACTCCATGCATACAGTTCATTTACATGTTTTACAGTTTATTACCACACGCGTAACTACAACTTTGTCCAAAACTGTGAAATATCTATTAAAAAAACCAGATTTATTTTGTTGACTATAATTGACCATTTTCCAGCTTCGCGAAAACGAGTCAGTTTAGAGTGACGTCCCTTTAAAAGGTCACATGGTATAGCTTTTTTACATTTTGGTGTTGTTTTGAGCCATTTTCGAACATTTGTTGTTGAAACGTTGTAATTTCTTATAGATAATCGAGTTGATGAAATGTTTAACCCTCTGAGTATAGATAAACTAATGATATCAGGGAAAATTAAAGAAATATATACGATTTCCATTTAGTGCTCCTGTTCCTTTAACCACTTTGCTCTCAGGTTCTGCATACTGATCATTTTCAGAAACGATGGACAAAAAAGAGATTCTACGGGCTAGACATGATTATTCCTGTCGGATAAATATGACTCCAGAAGAGATCACTCAAATGTTCAATGACTTTGCGGAGGAATATGATTATGTAAGTAGATCCTCAATAGTCCTTATATGTATATTAGATTCAATAATATAATATAAGTATATGTTTTTCTATGTTATCTCAATAACTATTTCAATTGAACAGGGAATTATTCACCATAAGGCGTTACTCCTATAAAATGTTAAAAAAGGTATTTGAAATAACTACTTACTAATGGCTATATACATATTTACAAAAAAGTTAATTGTCAAGGTTTATGGTGAAACTTGTTCTAGTAAATATATAATTTTCATTTTCATTCTTCGGGCATAATGAACTTAACCAAAGACGTTGCTGTTTATACCATGACGTCACAGTAGGGACAATTAAATTCAGCATAAACAATATGAACCTATTGTTACTATTTAACAATATTGAGTTTTAGAATGAATTAAGTCTGTATCTTGCAATTGGATGAGTGTGGGGTAATACTGCCTTATTATTATTCATATAACCAATAGCCATACATTTTAGCATACATGAACGTGAGCAGCGCCTTTGAGCAGCTTAAAGATGGAAAATAGGCGCTATACAGATGAAAGTTTATCATAATTATCATTATTACTAAATGCAACGTTTAACAATACTAGCTGTTCCTACACATGTAAATCCTTATCCATGAGATCTATTTGATCTGGCATAAATGATAATATGTAGCAATAAAGATTTAGACATATATTACGGTAAATGATTGTTATATGTTATGCATAAGGCATGGTCCACGCGCATTATTAAGAACAAAAGGATGTTTGCTCACGGGATTTTGTCCAAAGACAAATCACTGAACTTCTGATAATAACCATGGGCAATTTCTTATCTCATTTATAAACCGCCAACTAGTTATAACTACATAGACGTGACGAATAATGTTAAAGGATAGGAAACTAAGGAGCAACCTTAAAATGTCAAACCTCCCAAATTCAGCTCTTGTGATAAAATGGCCTAACATAACGGCTTCATCAATGGAATCGCAATAGCTCAGTTGTCAGTGCGACAGCTTCAGCGTGTTGGTGTTGAATATATACGGGTTTGAGACAGCATTCTTCCACGTTAAAGAACTGAATTCGAGTTTCAAACGCGAGAATCAGTTACTACTTTGACTTTAACATAAAATCATCAGTTTTATGGTTCAAAAATAGTTATTTGAAGAGAAGGTATCTTCATGATGTCCTTGTGCAACTAAAGGACAATATTCTAAGAATTCCCTTTTGAATTTTGTCATGATACTTAAGATTATTAAAAACCTCAAAGAACAATAGAGTGACGTTACTAAAAGTTTATAAGTTATTAGATTCCACACATTTGTTCTCGTATTTTTACATATCTCCAATCCAATGTCTTCTATGTATTCCACTACTGGTTTATAATTTATCCTGATAAAATTGTATGCCATACATTATTCTTTATCAAACCAAGTCCTATAGCAATCTTGAATTGACGCATTGTTATATCTATTATGTATCCAACTGTTACTTTTGAATCTATTCTGATAAAAGCATTTTCTATTTCATGAGTTTCGATTCCACAAATAATATTATAGAAAAACATTAGTACTTGTTTAAATTCGTAAAAATCCCCCAAACTGACAAATTCCTACAGAATTGCAGAATGTTCTTAAATCAGATTATTCCAATATTATTCAGTTATTATTTGCAAAGAACATAAACGATATCATATCATACAGTTCAATGATTTCAGTAATTTCAAACGCTGTTGTAAAAGGAATACATTTTCGCTTATTAACAGGAACTTTTTGAAAAGAAAGGATATGTTTCACCTAAAACGGTATCGCAATACTTGACCAAGTTTTACAAACCGGAAGTCCGTTCCAAGGTCAAGGTCTTGGACGTTGCTGCAGGAACAGGAGCATTAGGAAGGGAGGTAACTCTGATATAAATTGTTGTGTAACATAAAAATTTCATTCAGCATTTGATACAAAGTTGATATTTTTGCGTAAACAGAACTACAGCTAAAGAATATGAGCATTGGTAAGAATAGTTATCAAGGCTGTATAATCCGTTTTCTTTTCTATAGATTTTGATACAAATTTAATTAGGAGATAAACCTAGCTTGTTTGAAAATCAGAGACACGTTATCACAGGAACCCAATATCGTAAATAAAATGTAGGTAAAACGTAGATAAGAATGACCCACCCCTCTATATAAAATGTAGGTAAAACGTAGATAAGAAAGACCCACCCCTCTATATAATTGAGTATATAGAGGGGTGGGTCATTCTTATCTACGTTTTACCTACATTTTATTTACGATATCGGGTTCCTGTGCATGTTATACTGGATTGATAGCGAGTAAATTTCAAATTGAAACCGAACGCGCAGTATACCAGCTCTGAAATTGCCAGTCGTGTGTATCAATGCGCGGTAAAGTGGCCTCAAAATCAGAGAACGTTTAATCGAAAATTGATCACGTTTAGATTTCCCAGGAGAACCAATCAGAATCTAGTATTCATCACATTCATGGTAGAATGTTATATAATAATAAGTGTTTTGTCATTCTCGATAATCCAATGTCAACGTTCAGATAAAAACATTTTCGGAACGTTGACTCTGGATCATCGAGGATGGTGTTTTGCAAGTGTACGCCAATTCTTTTCTGTGTTTTCTACCTTCAGTTAAAGAAGAGCGGGTTCCTCCATGTTGATGCCTGCATGTGGACCCTGCAGAGAAGATGCTGGAAGTGGCCTGGCCCGAGAACATCTATAGACAGTACTATGTGGAGTACATGGACGGGAACAGAATCAGGGACATCAGTACAGGTGAATGGCGTTAAACTATGTCAAGGTGCTAGTTTATTGTATGAAGCTATAGTTGTCATGCTTGATAGTGTTTAAATCCAACAATGGCTGATATTCTTGTTTCGTCCGAGTTTACTACTCTAATATGTTTGGCCAGAAGTAGTTTCAGTCATTCAAAGTGCTTGTATCAAGTACAATGAAAAAGTTTAGCTGACAGATTGAAAGTTCTAGTATCAGTTCATCTTTAAGACAAACATTAAAACACAAAGAATGCGAAAGTTTCTTAAAAACAACAAACAATTTCATACTTAAAACAGGTGTATACAATACCGTGTGCATCAAACAAACGGCAAGCTTTCGGAGTCCAAACATGTGCAAACTGTCGGTGATTTTAGGAAAAGAATAACTTTCATGGTCATGTTGTTCTCGATTTGTAATATTCAGACGTAAGCAAAGCGATCTTGTTAAAGGAAGAACCAGTATCTTGCTCCTGGTTGTTCCAGACAGAGGAATCGTTCCACAGAGAATTGGTTGTAACCTTTGTGTTAAACGCTCTGTTTGGGACAACCCTCCCAACCACCTAGCAACTATATTTACAAACTGGTTTCTTTTTTTATGCTCCTCATCATTCTCTCCCCACAGAGGCAACTCAGTCATACCCCAGTTAGCCTCTGTTCCATTACGCCAAAATCCTGGGGTTCCGGCAGATCGCCCTAGCGGCAAAAAGTTGTAACTTGAGATATCTCCCTTATTTGCAGCCAATGAAAACACCTTTTGGATGTCCACGACTTCGGGAATACTCAACGGTCGCTCAGTGACTTTTAAAAGAATCATGCCTTTAGGTTTCTTTTTCATTAACAGTGTGAGTCTCAGAGAGGGAAACTATTTCAAAATCAGATATGTATAGGGTTTTTCATTAGAAACATATTGTTTTATAGTTGTGTAAATTGTTCTTCGATTATGATTAATTTTATTTTAATAATTCACCAAATAAAAACCAATGCGAAGGTAAAAAGCGATTGTTTTGTAGAACAAGAGTTATCTCCCTTTGATGCGGATATAGCCGAACTTTTGCGAATGACCACTTTTGAAACGGCGTCGCTGATTGCACAACTAACTTCGATTGCCTCCAATCAGATTTCTACCTTTCTATCCCGTAAGTTAGCCGTAATAGAACAGAGGCTAATTCAGGTATGACTGAGTTGCCTCTGTGGGGAGAGAATGGCTCCTCATTGGATAAGCTACATTTTGGTATGTGACATTCCAAAACCGGTTAGGGGAGTAAGTGGCGCAAAAATAGTAGAACCAAAAACGTACTTGAGAGCACTGACTCTAAAACAGAACATAGGTTTGGCACTTTACTTATTTTGATTAGTATATACACATTATGTCATTGGTTTCATTTTTCTCCAGATGTTTATGACTTTATCGCCTTGAGCGGAGGAATCAACATTGGCTTGATTCCACTGAAAGGATTCAAGGAGATGATTCGGGTAGTCAAACCAGGTAAATATCACCCTCACTTTTATAGTTTATCAATATAATATTTGCTCCCTTCCAATATGATTGCGGGAAAAAGGATATACCTTAATTGTTCTATTTGTTTCAGGCGGTTATATTGTCTTCGTGGTCGCTTTTCGTGGAGTTGAAGAAGGTTATGCCGGCGAGTTCTCTCCCTTTATGTCCACTCTGGTTAAACGAGGTGTTCTCGAGGTAGCAGAAGTTATCTCCCTTGAAGACAGAAACGTGTCAATTTCAGGTTCAGGGCCCGGGATGCTGTATAATTACAAAGTGAAAGAAGGCCAGCTCCCAGATGAATTCTGGGAATCTTTGTCGAAATAGCTTGTGAAGAAAATGCAGTGATTTAATGTCAAAATAATTGGCAAGCTTTTGTATCAAGTGTTAATCCTAATTCAAAAATTGTTAATCTTGTTACCATTTTAATTCCACTGTAGGCTAAAGCACACCTTGAGGAATTGAATAAAATTGAGAAAAAAAATATATAATGGAAATCGTTTTGTTTATGGCGTGAATTTTTTTCATCAAGACACTGACCACTTGAGGGATATCGGCCTTGAAAGCTGGTTTTGTCTGATAAAACGTTTGTTGATGACTATTATCCCGATATTAAGGAGGCACTAGCACGTTTTTATGGGGGGGCATGTTTGATATGAACAAGGGCATAGGGTGATGTTACAAGTTTCATATTGCAATACAAGTGAGTTTGTAACTTTTTGTTGCGGTCATCTGAAAGCAGTTGCGTTATTATCTTGGCTAGTTTAATTTTCTATAATTGATGTTGAGATATATGAATACTTCATAATGCAGATATAAATTATACACTTGGTCTTGTAATTGATGTTGATTAAGGTGAATGGTTTACAAAGCAGATACCGTGATCTGCTTGGACTTGCAATATTGATGTTGAGTATATTGATCATTTCACAAAGCAGAAATACATGGAGTTATTGATGTTTTATTTTATCACCATTTCACAGACATGGGCTTGTTATTGATATTTATTCAAGTGATTGGTTTACAAACAGATATACGTATATTAACACTATAATGTTTTTAAAGAAAAAATACCCAACAGCGCAGGTTTTGTGAAACATACTTCACTTATAATTGGTTGTTGTATAATGAATAAGGCGATGCAAGGGCGACTATTCCAATACTTTAAACTGTATCAGTCCTTTGGCTTTCATCAGGTAAATGTGTACTCGAATTACCTTCCTTTCAGTCTTATTAAGGATTAATAGTCATATAAAAAGTCTTGATATGAGATGATCGAGAACACGTGAGTTGGTATCACGATTTTGAGACATCCAATTTGGCGCATGATATTGGATTTGATTTTAATATTGTCAAAGAAACCCCCGTCTTAGTAAACATAGCCTCAATTAATCTCGCTTAACTCGGATATTGAGTCTAGCAAGATGTAGTATACTATAGCAGGTCGCGTCAGCCGACCTTTTGGCGACCTATGACCCTCCAACGTTATACGTGCAAAGGCAGACTATTGTGGCTTGGTAAGATGAGTTCTGATCGGTCAATTCGATACGTGGTCTGACGAAACCCTCTACTAGACCTTTCTAGACTCAATATCGGAGTGAAACGGGTAATATTGAGGCTAGGTTTACTTTGTATTTAGGAAGGAGATTATCAGGGTTTGTGTTGGAAGCCTGCTCCATGGAAGATTGTAGATATTTGGTATTCAATTGTCTATATATGTATAAAACAGAAGTTGAGGTCCCGAGAAAGCTTTTTGTCTAGCATTTCCGAAAGTGCTTATTATTACGTATTGCATACGGTAATGACGATCACCCAAACTTATACAATTTTAACACTGATTACGTAAACTTGATCGTATTGGTTTTAATGCTAATGGATGACAACTTCTTTGTGCATTGTATGCGACGTTTCGACACAGATTATTGTGTCGTTCTCAAGCAGAGGAAGAGTAATGATCTCACCTACGTAGTAAACAACTCCTTTGGGATTGTTGTTGGAAGCTGATTGTTTTTTCCATTAGCATGAAGTAAGTTCTGTAGGTTTTGGGATGATGAAAAGATGGTGTCGATGCCGGCCTGTTCCAACAACAATCCCAAAGGAGTTGTTTACAAAATAAACTGCGACTGTGGACATAACTACGTAGGTGAGACATCCAGGCCTATCAACACAAGACTAAAGGAACATCAAACATCAGTAAACAACTTGGACAGCAAATCAGTCATATCCGACCACATCAAAGCCAACTCTAATTATCAAATACAATGGTCAGAAATCAAATGCCTTGTTACAAATCAACCGGATTATCGTCTTCGCAAATTAAGAGAAGCTTTGGAGATTACAAGATTTAACCATCAATTAACCCTGATCAAGGTTACTACATTCCGCCAGCCTATGTTCCTCTCCTTAATTAATTAGTTAAGGAAACGTCGCATACAATGAACAAAGAAGTTGTCATCCATATATTCCTCAGCATTATTGTCATCCCAACTTCTAAAATGCCTCTCAAAGAAGATCGTATTGGTTTTGATCTTTAGAAATGAAAATACGACACCAGACCAGACATATTTTTATACGTGCTATTTCATTTTTAATATTTATCCATTGGATTACGATTTTCATTTATGAGGAGAAATATAAATAAATATATATTTTGATTTAATCTATATGTCTCTCTTAAATTCATTGTTTTCTGAAAATAATCTTAACAAATTAGAGAATATTGATTTTGCTAACGTACAACCAGAAGGAACATTAATAATAAAATGTGCAATATATCTAATTCATTTTCCAGTTTAATTTATGCTGTTCAGAAAATGAATATCTTAATCATTAGTCATAGATTTCGACATATCAACATAATACACAAACACTCAATTGCCTCTTAAAACAGACGATTTAAAATATGTAAATGTGTTTGTAAAAGAGTGATTAAAATTTTCAGAATATCTATTAACACGTTCTTCATTAATTTCAGGTTCAAAATCTGCAGTTTCAAAAGTCAATTAGTTTATAACAAAACAGAGTCCATTCTCTCCCACCAGAAGTAGCTCAAATTAAAAAAACCTGACCCAACCTCACTTGTAATACCAGCAGGTAGGAAAGAAGCCTGATTCGTTGCTATCCAACAAAGGAAGTTGTGCAACCAGCGAGGCCGTTTCAAAAGTTATCATTTTGAAAGAATGTCATAACTGTATGTGATATCTCGAATATATTCAACTATGATCTTTGCTCTTGAGTCAGCTTGACAGAACACGATCCTGTTATTCAACGACTAAATATTGCTAAAGGTCTCAGCGACAACAAGAGTTTTTTCCAGTTAGTGGTGCAAATTTTTGCCCGTAAGAGCTTGTTACGGAAACCAGAGAAATGTTCGTATTACGACAATGGTTAGATAGTTAGTTGAGCAAGAACCTGAGGGAGAGAATGTTTATAGTCAAACGTAACTCTACCACCGCTTTGGCTCTACTCCAGGCAGACACTCGTCCTGGTACAGCTTGATGGATTCAATGGATTCTTGAGAACCAAAGTCAGACGCAGAATTGTGACTATGTCCCCGACCTCGTCCTCTACCATGGCCATGGTTTGCCTGAACGCTGTTCTTCGTGAAGCCATTCCCATGTCCTTTGATGACACCATTGCCGTGAGAGTTGGCAGAAGGAGGCTTTCCATTTCCAGAAGATGACATGTGGTGACCGTTGCCATGGGAACCATGGTGTCCGTGGTTGTTACCAAACTGATGACCTTTGCCATGATTACCAGGGACACCAAGTCCGATAACTCCTGGCACGACTACCGGTTTGCTGGTATATCCCGGCGGTCTTTGGTTCCCAGGTTTCCCCCAAGCGGTTGGCACCTCTTTCTGTGGGGAGGTTGAGTTCTTACTTGGTTGGTTGTCCAGCCATCTGCATTGACAGCAACGAAACATTATTTGAATATATAGAGATTTAGGAAGTGTGTCATATGACATTTACGAAGCAAGGTTTTTTTTCTGTTACTCGAGTGGGAGTGAAGGTTTAAAAAAATGTGCTCGAATTTCGTAAATGCATGTCATATGATACACTTCGAGTGTCATAATTTCTCTATTGCTTATTTTATTCCATTTTAATTGCATGTACATATTCAGAAAATGACCTGTTTCCTTTGCGGCAGCCCGCTACCGTAACGTCACAAACGTATAGAAGACGTTACATGGAACTCGCGCTAAAACAATCCTTGCTAGGCAAAAGTGATATGTGCACATACATGTATTGAAATAATGTCACTGGTTATAACTTACCAGATAGGCAATAAACAAGGGTGCAGAATGTAAAAAAATCTTAAGATCTATTGTCTTTTGGAATCGATTTTCATCAAAACCTAGTGCACGGGGTGGTTTGAAGTTGCCTGACCTTTAGGTCGTGGGTTCGAATCTCGCTTGGAAATGATAGTGTGAAACAGATTTTAACAAAGTGGAATTATTCATTATCAACATTGCCTCAACTAGCATATAGTAAAACTTATTTGTTCTCGTCAAATTCCTAAATGTTATACAGTTATTTTCAATGGTACTTTCAAGGTTGACAAGACGAAAACAAGATGCACTAGGCGCATGTGACCTACTGTTTCCTCACGACTTACTTCCAGAAGGCTTTAGGTTTCTTCAGTCTCCACAGCACAATGAAGAAGGCTGAAAGTCCAACCAGACCCCCCAGGACGCCACAGATGATCTCCGTCAGATGGTCTTCGTGAAAGTAATTACACTTTATAAGGATCGATTATATCTCATGCTATATTTCGTTATATCCTCAAAAGAAATAAGACAGTCCCAAACGACATTTAAAACATGAACTTAGACTTAGACTAATGAACTCTTACAAACTTAGATATTTTTGTTGTAATTTTCATTTCAGAATATTGGTGAAAAGGATGTACTTTATCAACATAACATTGTCAGTGAATTGTAACTTTCAAGTAATTAAGGAAAGGATGAAGGTGACTTTATTTTCTACTTGATGACCATATTACTTGAAAGTCATCAAACAGATCACCAAGGTTTTGAAACCTAGATCGGAAAGCTAACAAGGTGATTTTCTTCTTGCTTTAGTGTTTTTAGTCTTCGTTAAAGAGATCCCAATTGACCACTAACACGATTATTCAAATTCGATTTCGCAAGGTAAATATAGTTTCAAAGTAAAATTGTAGTCATGTTTACCTTTAATGGTATTTGGTGGTGTCTTCTTTGTGGTTTGAGCCGAAGTTGCAGCTTCAGAAGATCCAAAACCGTTGACTGTAGTTATATCTGTAAGTAGCATTAAGTTTGGCTTTTTTGTATGTTTTTCCTATTTACGTCATTAGTCAAAAAAACGTAAGTTAAACGTTTGTTTGTTTGAAAAAATTGAGATTCTAAGTTATTAAATTTCAAGTGATATTAACAGGACTATTGAAATTGTGACGATTATATGATTTTATCTTATGATGTTGCTATTTAAACACAATAGTGTTTTACTGAGTTTGTTGATATGATCAGGGTTTCTTGTCAAGTAACAACGTTTACAAAAAACTAAATTATCTAGTTGAAAGCGAAAGATGATTTACCTGTAAGTGATGGACTGATTGTTGTTATTGGCACCGTAGTAGTTGTTGTGGTTGTAGTTGTTGTTGTTGTGGTTGTAGTTGTGGAGGTTGGAGTTGGTGTTGTTGTGCCTTAAATAAAACAGATCAACAGGTGATTTCTTGGAAAATATAGGTACAAAGTCTTGAACAGTTTCTTCTCTTTATCAATAATAAAATGCTCTAATCATTGTTCATGTTACCAACATCACCATTCAATGATAAAGTCGATTGCTTTTGGGATGTTTTAATGCAAAGTGTCATTGCGAAAATAAATCAGATAATGTTTATGTTCACTCCGGAACTTGAAGTTTACGTTCATTTTAACATAATCGTAGCGTTACCTTACAGCTCCCCGTTAAGGTTTTAGTGTGTCATTACAGTGATCATGCATGGATCAAAAATTCGAAAACCCCAATTTGATTTTTTTTTCCGATTAATTCCTTCAAAAGCGAACGACAGCTTCATAATTTTTTGCACTAAGTCTGATTTGTTTTCACAGAGTCGATATGGATTGTTGTAAGCGAAATTTATAAACAATTAAAAAATGTGACTCCTCTACTGCCTACTCCATCGTGCTTACAATTTAAATTGAAAATAGAATGGTTACTTAACACATGGACAATAGTTGATCCTTTGTCAGTTCTGCTGAAGTGTTTTAATTGGCATCCAAACTAAACCCAAACCACATGATATATGCACTAAATGTAAGATATGCAGGCCAGTGAACAAACGTAAGATGTGTGGCTGTATAGTAAATCACAGCCAGGCATAACATATTCAACACTGTTTGTTTAATTAGCAAATAGCTCTGACATTTCCGAAATTGATATTGGACTCAACTCACTTGGTCTGATTCTAGAGACCCCGCCCACTTGTGAGCAATCACTTCCGGTGTAGCCGTCTTCACAGAAACAACTTCCGTCATTTGTACAAGTCTGAATAAGAGCAAATGGCTGGTGGTGAAGAAGTGTTACAATGCAGGAATCGTTAAAATATTTCACAGATTCAAAGCTACCAATATTGTTTCAAAATCAGAATATCCCACAATGTATCTTTGAATGTATAACAGAAATTGATTACATTTTCATAATCCCGAATATCTGCCAGTAGCGAAACTGCAATTGCTCAGTGGGCACATGCTTGGCACAAGTTTGCGGGGGGTCCAGAGGCATATTGTTTCCCCAATAAATCAAATATTTATCTTCAAATCATCTAATATCAATAAGAGTACAAAATCATCAATCTAATTCCAAGGTACGTTCAATGGAAACCACCAAGAACAAAATCCCTAGAAACCAAAAGGCATATCAACACATGCTGACCGATCAACACACAAAGTTTCAAGAACTAGGTTTAATTGTTTTGAAGTCATGCTTTTATTCTAAGTTACGTTTCCATGTGAACTGACAGAAATTCTCAAAAGTCACATCTACACATGCTGACTGAACCATATGCCAAGTTTCAATGAGCTAGGTCTAATAGTTCTGAAGGTATGCTCCGGAAACTAAATACTAACGGACGGACAGACATACTGACAGGGCAATGACTATGTCCAGCGGTATTGAATACAAGGGAGATAATAAGTTACTCACTCCGAGGTTGGAACACTCCTGACCCTTCGCATCCACAGGGCAGTGAGTCTGGGGGACAGATTGAAGAACCACGCACTTCCCGGAGAGACAGATTCCCGGCTGGTTGTTGAGTGGGGGGTCGAAGTTGGTGCAGGGGGACCCGTCATCAACCAGCCCTGGGTCGGGCACATCGTCACCGAGGTCTATAGATACCGCCCTTGGGGTGAGGGAGATAAAGAGGCTGTTGTACGTTTTTGTTTCAAATTGTCATTTATATGAAAGTTATTGCATTATGTCGGAACTTTCGAGAGTAAACAGTTGCACGGCCACATTAGCTGTATCTGTGAAATGTCTCCGTTTACAGCGCAAACTGCTAGGGTTCAGTTCAGAGGTTGCATTTTTAAATGGTTTTTTTCAGCTTAACTTAACATTATATTGCTTCTTTGTCTTGCAAACGTAACTTTTACTTCTGTTTCTTGAGGATTTTTCTTTTACCTAAAATCGAGCCACTGTTCAGCGTAGGAACATACTCTAGTTGAGAAGTTGACGCAGCCAATACAACTTGGTTTACATTAAAGTTAATCAAAATTGAATGCTAAAGTCTTTTCACATACATATTAATGATCACAAATAATTAATGATGATGATGCTAATTAAATTAGTTAAATAATCGAGACGTATATATTACAATTCATTTGGGATCCTTTGTCAATTCGGCTGAACATTAGTTAATTGAAACCAAACCCAAATTGTTTGATATTAGTATTAAAATACACTAGCAAGTGAAGAAACTAAGAGTTTCGCAGCTGTATAAATAAATCAAAGATATATGCTACATGAACAGGCTATACTTACACACATTGCGATGTACCGGAGTGGCCGCCCTGTCGATCTCGAATAACTCCAACATTAGCAGTCTTCGCGGTTGTAACACAATACAGTCTTCCACACATCACGTTGCTAAAGACATATAAAAAATATATGCTAATTATTAAATTAAAAATTAAAACATCATTTGCTCCACCCGTCTCACTTGCAACTTCATAGGTAAGTGTTATGCATCTTCCAAAGGCTAGGAAATGTAACAGTCTACACTCTCTGTCTCCTGTCTTCAAATCTGTAGTAGGTATAATACAAAATGAGCAAAGACGATCCTTACATAGATAAGTGAAATACATCTTCCAACATCACGGTCTCTCCGTTTCTTACCTTGTCTTCACGACCTAGAAACGAAGCAGCGACACCGATCGTGATAGCGAATTATGCCTCTTACAAACTCCTCCATGATATCCAAAGATGTTTACATTCGGAACAAAGTCAAAATAGTAATAGACAATCTATTAAAGCGTGAAGTATAATATAAAATTTTGCAACGCATTGTCAGAGAACGGACTAGTGTGCTACTGTTCTACTGTTCTACAGTGCTACAGTTCGACAGTTCTACAAAGCTACAGTTATACATAAGTATTATATTCAACAGTGCTGCAGTTATACTGTGCTACAGTTCTTCGGATCTACAGTTCTACAGATCTGCATGAAGGTCAGGGTTGGTGTCAGGGTACGTATTTGCGTCACGGTTAAGGTTGTGTATACACAAGTGCCAGGGTTTGCGTCATGTAAATTTGTTTGTGTCAGGGTCAGTGTAAGCATGAGGGTTTGTGTCAGGGTCAGTGTAAGCATGAGGGTTTGTGTCAGGGTCAGTGTAAGCATGAGGGTTTGTGTCAGGGTCAGTGTAAGCATGAGGGTTTGTGTCAGGGTCAGTGTAAGCATGAGGGTTTGTGTCAGGATCAGTGTAAGCATGAGGGTTTGTGTCAGGGTCAGTGTAAGCATGAGGGTTTGTGTCAGGGTCAGTGTAAGCATGAGGGTTTGTGTCAGGATCAGGGTTTGTGTGAACGTTAGGTTTTGGGTTTGCATCAAGGTAAGAGTTTGCGTCTTGGTCAATGAGGATGAGCAAGAGAAGTAGGAAGGATATAGGCTATACAGATTTCGGTTATGAAACTTGGGTTATTAGATTTAGGTTTAGGGAAACCTGCATCAGGTTGTCATTGTAACAAAACAAGTGCTTTAATATAATTATAGCTACTTACTGGCTAACACAAGACTTGTATACTGTTGCAATGCCTGGCTTCCTGTCGGCCCCACAGTTGCCTAAAATTGTTCCTCCCATGTTTCGCCCGTAACATGAAAAGTCGGAAGGTGTCGCACCTGAATAAATGTAAAGGTATTCATAGAAACAAAAATTAATTATTTACTTTGATACCATGTTTTTAAACTACGAGATTATAAACGTATAAAACTTAAACAAGAGAACAATATTTACCGAGGAGATGAAAAATGCTTAAAGTACGAATTAAAAGCCATCTGAATTTCAGTCATTTTCTGTTGCTAATCAACAACAGTCTGAAAACAATGCTCACAGTATGAACAGTATATATTAAAGGGTATTCTTCAGATAAATGTCAAAGCTCGTTTACTCTGTGCATAGTATTTTATTCCTCCTGAATTCTTTCTCTGGTATTCGTTTACCCTAACTTCTGTAAAAACAAGACACAAACACTTTTTTTCAATTGAATCCAATATGTCGTGAATATTAATATATTATTTCATGTCATAGTAGTTATTTGATTACTCAACGAACCAGGGCCCCAGAGATACTCGCACTGCGCCTGCGCATTACGACACTTCCCCTTATAGCAGAAGCCTTTGCTTGATGACGGACCACATGTCCCCATGTCAGGAAGATGAAGATTGGCTGGGCACTGGAAGAAGTAAACAGTAAATTGCAACTGTACCATATCTAAAGTGTTGTATGAGAAAATGTGATATCAAAATCAAAGCTCCAAATGGAATGTAAAACTTCATGTTACGAAGATTGAGAGTGGTAGGACACTGGAAGAATACATCATACAGTACAAAGGTACCATCTCTGAATTTTTGAATGAGACAAAGTAATATCAAAATACATCCAAGCTTCAAATTTTCAAATGAAATTGACCAATTCTTGTTAGAAAGATTTAGGTTGGCTGGACACTGTAAGGAGTAAATTATACACTACAAAGGTAACATCTGAATTGTTTTGGCGCCAAACTTATATTAAAATGAATCAAAGTTGCAAAATTCAAATATAATGGACCACTTCATGTAAGAAAATTTAGATTTGCTGGACAGTTGAAGAAGTAAATACTTCACTGACTCCTAATTTAGAATATGGAAAAGTTCACACATTCTGTGAGTTTTAAGGTATGGTGACTTTTCAAGAATATACATTAGAAAAAATACACAGCTATTGCTCTGTATACATTATAAACACACCTCGACTAACAAATGGTTTCCATTATATTTCTGAACTTCACAACTTTTGGAGATAAGTGCTCTTTGTCATTAAAAACAACGCCCTTGTCCGCATTAAAAAATTATATGTATTGGAAGTCTTACGATGTTCCCATGAAAATTATGTCAAATTCGTTCGTGTCTCTGACATCTTGACGTCTTAAAGTGTGATATTCATTATAACAAGTTACTATGTGGCGACACGTGATACGCATATATGAGTTGATTGCTATCATTGCAGTTCAGCAATATTGGGCGCGGCTCGCATGTTGTATTGGTGAACCACGTCTTCGCTGGATAAACTGAGGGTGTTTGAAGGGTGATTCCTTTGCTAACACTGAGGTTAGGAGACTTGTGGTGTCACCTTGGGGGGAAATGTGGCCTTGTTCTCTACATGCTGCAAATGGGTACCTAAACATTGTGTCGGTGGTCATCTTCCGATACATATAATTCAGCAAGACGAGGGTAATAATATTGAAAGCTCGTACAGCTTGCTAGCGTATCTGTTACTTCGATTACTACGTTGCTTTACCTCGGAGAGCGTTCCATCACAAAACTCCTCTATGTCGCATTCATTCTTCTGAGGCCGACAGATCATTCCTGCTTTGACGATCTGTGGAAAGACGGAATAAAGAACTTTGAAATGTCAGTATAAGGATCATGAATGCACTTAAAAACTCGTGATATATAAAACTTTTATTTATAAACTTGTGTGTGTTCTTATATTTCGTACGTCACGTTAGTTGTTCTGCATACAAAGCTCAAAAACTGTTTTTACTTTCATCAAGAAGATAAATCCTGAAGTGTTTGGTTTTTTTTTCATATCTTCAGACATTTATCCCAAAACACTTATCCCTATCAATGAAATATCAATAATGGTTCACGACAGTCATCGAATAAGAAGGATAGGCGCTATATATATTCCCTATAAGTTAATTTCCAGGTTTAAGGGGAAGCATTTGTTGAATGAACAAAGGGAGTTACTCTTCACACTATGTCGTTTCTAGGTACAAGTAGTCTACTTTAACGTAGTAGAGTATACAAAAGGAAGTCAATAAGTTCATATAACTCGATGAAAAGCCGTTAACAATAGTGTTGACTTTTGTTTTACCATCTTTATCAATCTCTATTAACCTCGATATACAGAGCCCATTTGTCCTTGAGACTCGCAAGGTGCTCCAAATAGAAGTCAACTGATTGGTACCTCAACCGCGCCTCAGTTGCCGTCTTGAGTTCACCATCATTGTCAAATCTTATACCACTGTAACCAATCGGGTGGAACGTTATCTGGACCGGCCTAATAAATAAGAGCTCACTACTTGGTTCGATTTTCTGGTGACGGTTGTGTTCCTTTAGGTATCTGGATACCCATCTTACCGAAACCTTTGACCTCTGCAGGTGGTCGTGAATAATGGCAGAAACACTTCAATAAGACATGCGCCTCTCTAACATGGGAAAGCTATGTTTATCAGGATAAACATCAATAGTGACCACAAATGCACTGGCTTTTTGTGTATATCTGTACCCAAGTCCACCGTATACAAAATGTAAAACATGTATGTGTAGTACCTGACAGTTCTTGCAGCAACTTCCGCTGTTGCACTGAGCTTTAGGCTTCAACTTACATCCATGTTCGCAGCATTGGTCCTTGATGCAGTCCTATGAATATAAGATTGTTTTTCATAGAAATAAAATAATAATTGGCTCTGTAGCTCATCAGGCCATATATTTTATGTAGTTCAAGTAATAATGGGGTAGCTTCGTCTATTTGAACATATAAAACATTATTAGACGAAATTATCTCACACATGACCATTCCATCACTGTAAAAAAGTGTTCGTTCATGTACATCCCTTTTCAAAGCCTCCCTGACAAAACTGTGAATTTCCCCCCTTTTTCTATAGACAATAGCACTCTCAATCAGCATACCAATATCTTGACATTCAGAACTTGGTACTCAATAGTCCTGGCGGATTAATCTGAAATCGTCCCAATAATTCCCGGTCTTGCCCGATAGGTTTAATAAACAAATCAAAGCGCAACTAAGCTATGGGACTAGGGTCACTCTACTTATGTTCAGTTGTGCTGTCTATCATGCAAAATGTCTCGTATCGGAAATAGTTGGTCTTTCATCACTATAGATTGCATATGCTCTTTGTAGCCAAGCTTAAGGAAAATCTCGGTAACCTCTGTATTCATCTATCCGGGAGACACCTCTATTGCCAGGACAAATTATTTCATTTGTTGGTCATATAAAGAGCAATGAGGTCAACGTACCAGGGCATGTTTGGAGCTACGTGGAAACATATACGCCAACGAAGCAGGGTGCAGTTTGATAATATTCTATGATTGTGTTCACTCACTATGACATCCCCACAGTCGCATACCTCCCCTTCTTCCTTCACCCCATTCCCGCAGAAGGGACCCCCGAACACGTGGGGTGGCGCGTCGTACAGGCAACTGGCCCCACCCCCATCGAACATGTCTTTCAGGGCCTTCTTACTGCACTCGCTGAAGCTCTGCGGGTCCACTCTGAAGACATTGCAGAAGTTAAACGAAAATCTTTCTTTTGCATCAGCATCATACCGCATGAGTAATTAGTCAAGTCATAAAGTAAGATACAGAATGCCACTATGAGACGGTAAAGAAGAAAATAAAGTTTTTAAATATCATATATATATTTCTTTTCTTTCACGTTTCGACAAAAAAATCATATGCTTAACTACCTGGTCAAACATTATACGACGAATAAAATGTTGGTTTTTTTTTTAAATGTTGGACTTCATCCATTCTTTTTAAAGAATAATGTAGATCAGGCCATATGCACTCGTTCATTAAAAATGGAAACTCCTTACGTAGTATCAGCTGCCATGATGCATTTCCCAGTCACGTCAGAGCATGCGCACTTGTCGGTGTCGTGTACGAGCCCGAGCGCGTGACCTATCTCGTGCGCCAAGGTCACGGCGGCCTTCAGGTTAGGGTTGGCGGAACCTGGGAAGTGTTTGATGGCGGCGGCGGAGAGAGGGGAACACATGACGTCAACGTGGGCCATTCCGGCTATGTTGTAGTCGAAGTTGACATCACTGAAAGAGAAAAATGATAGAGGGTATAAAGAAGAAATTTGAACATCATCTATAGGAATTTTTTCCAAAGGAAGTGTACCATATGGGCCCATATCACTTTTAAAAAAAACGATGAAACATTAGTGGTGACATGTTTTCAATTTGTCTACATGTGCATGTATCAATTTTTCCTAGCAACGATTGTTTCAGCGAGAGTTCAGTATTCCGTCGACTGTGACGCCGCAATCCATTTGGTCCTGATGACGTCAGAAAAAAGGGTTTTAAAGAAATAGTTGGCTTTTACATACTCTATGTACTATTTTTGCTCTCGCTCTTAATGTGTTTAGTTGTGCTGTATATCATGCCAAATGCCTCATATCGTAGATAGTTGTTTTTTTTATCACGAATGTTCAGATAAGACATGAGGTGCCATTAGAAACCAACATTATTATCACCATTATTATTATCACATATATCGACCTGCTACTACATCTTGCTATAGACTCAATATCGGGAGTGAAGCGAGTATAATTGAGGCTAGGTTTGCTTAGACTGTATTATCACAATGGGCTGAAAGAAGATTTTATTTTTGCTTTGTTTATTTTTTAACTATGCCTACTTAGAGTTAGTTTAACAAATATCAACTGATCACAATACAAAATGTCTGATTCCCCTTCATCAAAATGCTACTTTATTTTGGATGGGGTAAGTAAAAAATAGAGCCATTGGCTCTGTAGCTCATGAGGCATCATATCAAGTTTACTTTATACAGGCCAGATGAGCTAAAAATGAAACTGATGTTTTCTATTGCAAGAAAACCTATACAAAAAATACAAGAGAAATGTAACGATTTCGGAATAAATATCCTTACCCAAATGATTTATTATTATTCAACACTTTCTAGATCGCCAATATTAGACGGTGAAAGAAGTCCACACTAAAATATCCAAGGAGAAATAAATTTGCCATAGACTGTCATCTAATGGAGAAAAATAGGTTTTTAAGATTGTGACCCCTGTGACCCTATTTGGGGTCACGGGGTCACGAAACCTACAGTTTAGAATCCCAATTGGCCAAGGAGTCTACATGCAGTCTTTCAGCTCAATAGACCTTTTGGAACTGAAGATGATGATGAAAATAAGTTTTTAAGGTTGTGACTCCCGTGACCCTAATTTGGGTAATAGGGTCACGAAATCTACAGTTTAGAATCCCCATTGGCCAAGGAGTCTGCACATATCATTATTAACTCTCTAGACCTTAGCAAATAGATCGTATTTGAATAAGATTGGACCTTTTGGAACTTAAGAAGAAGATGAAAATAGGTTTTTAAGGTTGTGACCCCTGTGACCCTATTTGGGGTCACAGGGTCAACAAAGTTTCAAATTAGAATCCCCATTGTCCAAGGAGTCTGCACATATAATTTTTAACTCTCTACTCCTTCTGGAACTGGAGAAGAAGATGAGAATTGGTTTTTAAGGTTGTGACCCCTAGCTGTGACCTTATTTGGGGTCACAGGGTCAACAAAGTTACAAATTAAAATCTCCATTGGCCACGGAGTCTGCACATATCATTATTAACTCTCTAGACCTTTTGGAACTGGAGAAGAAGATGAAAATAGGTTTTTAAGGTTGTGAACCCTGCGACCCTATTTGGGGTCCCAGGGTCACCTAAGATACAAATTAGAATCCCCATTGTCCAAGGTGTCTGCACATATCATTTTTAACTCTCTAGTCCTTTTAGAACTGGAGAAGAAGATAAAAATAGGTTTTTAAGGTTGTGACCCCTGTGACCCTATTTCGGGTCACAGGGTCACCAAAGTTACAAATTAGAATCCCCATTGGCCAAGGAGTCTGCACATATCATTTTTAACTCTCTACTCCTTTTGGAACTGGAGAAGAAGATGAAAATAGGTTTTTAAAGTTGTGACCCCTGTGATCATATTTGGGGTCACAGGGTCACCAAAGTTACAAATTAATATCTCCATATGCTAAGGTACCTGTACAAAACATTTCAGCTCTCTAATGTGTATGGTTCATGAGGAGAAGTCGAAAGTGTCAAAAGTTTACGGACGGACGACGGACGGACGGACGCCGGACGACGGGCCATGCCATAAGCCCATCTGGACTTTCAGTCCTGATGAGTTAAAAATTCAGGGAAAGACAAATGCTTAGAAAGGACGATTAATTTGTTTTATTCAAACAACAAGCAGGCGTGTCGAATTTTCAGTAAACTGTGAACATAATGCATGGGGGCATGCTTGTCAAATTTTGAGAAATGACGTTTTTAATTCAAACAACACAAGGCCTGCTTGCAGTGAGGTGTAAAACTAGTTGGCACACTTGTAACAAAGCTTACGTGATAAGAGCCACCAGGTCGTAATTGAACGTTCCCAGACCTGTCTTGCCGTACTCGATAAAGCGACGGAGGAGTTCCTTTGCATCCTTCACCATGGCAACCTCGTCCTTTGTCTCCCACACCTCAACCCCCACCAGGGCGATACGCACACCAACATCGAACTTGTACATCTTTCAATGAACAAATTAATCTATGTCGAGGATAAAACATAATTCACGGTCGTAACTGGAGGTAAGGACCATTGCCAACGGGCCCCACGACAATAAACCCGAGAGCTCGCACGGAAAGAACACCACAAAGACAATAGTGACCTATCTTATGTTTTTTCAAGATTAAACTGGCCCTTTAAACGTGACATACGCAACGAAGGTTTCGACTGAAAATACAGGACGTTTATACAACATGCATACATGTATCTGGGTTTTTAAAAATATTTTTTAGAAAGTGACGTAACAAAAAGTTTATAAGATTGATAAGATTTGTCGAATATTAATTGTAAAAATACAGGACATGTACAGCATTCATAAATGTACTATTTTCTACATTTCGACTGATTGAGTAAGCATGCCGTTTGACACGTCTTTAATTAAAAAAAAATGCTTTATTAATGTTGAGACGCAAACGATTCCGGAATTATGATCGGACCAATGCCTGGCGCTTCATTTGGTACGGTTAAAACTCCTTCAAAAACAAACACTCATGATCACTAAACCCATGGCTAAACTGCATGTGCATGTGTCCGTAAAATTATCAATGCCAAACTGTCGCTCCTGTTATTTAAGAAATAGAGTAGCCCTAACCATCATGTGTTTTGCAATAAAGTATAGTTTTGCCCTGAACTATTATAGTTAAATAACGAGGCCGAAGGCCGAGTTGTTTGACGTTATAATAGTTCAGGGCAAAACTATACTTTATTGCAAAACACATGATGGTTAGGGCTACTCTATTACTTTTCTAGTATGTAGATTTTAACTCGATTTTAAAGCTATTTCTTCTCCAAAAATTAGCACATTTTTAAAATCACATTCGGCAGCGAATTGAAACTCCTCGATTAGGGCCAGGGATACTGACGTCATAGCCGATTGTTATTGACGTCATGTCCCATTGTTTCGTGACGTCACTCAAAAACTATACTTTATTGCGGAATAAAGGGTAGGCGGCGCCTTTGATCTTTACGGGAACAATACTAGAAAAAGAAGTAATGGACATGTATCTATACAAACCAACGAGCATTGAAATCCGATTTTGCCTTCACTCGTACCTCGCTTCGTTTCCGGTACTGGTCGATAGGGTTCAGGCCAGGTGACAATTATATAACATAAAACTAATCTGAGTTCAGCTACACCATACCAGCTCAAATATAACGATGGTTCTCTAGCATTGTCAAACATTGACAGGTCTGGTAATTCCACCGCACACGACTTGTATCGATCAGTACTCTCATCAGAAACTCGGCCATGAGTGAACTTTTTTATCTGATTTCAATGAGATTGATAAAGACTTGTCTCTTTTCACCAAATGAGTGACCACTCTTCGATATCCTTGTTTATTGCAAGAGAACAACACAGTTTCTTGATAACCAAGTTACTACTTACAGTATCTAGATGAAGCGTCATATCTGTAGCAAACTCCTCAGCAGCTTTCTTTTCCGCCCCCATATGTTTGGAATACTGAAATGTCATTAAAAACAAATAACCGTAAATCCTTTAAGTATCGCCTGTCTTTATAAATAACCCTGCTGAATACCACGTCCTTGAATTAATGTCAGGATTGGTTTATCTTTTATCAACAAGGCAAAAGTGAGCGCAGCTCACATACCCCCGCTTGAGTTTGACCGCCTTCACGTAACATTAATTTGAAAATTTATGATTATGACTTAGAACACAATGATCTTGCAACCCTAAAAACTATTTCACTTCAAAACATCCCCGGCCATGTAGTTTTTGAATAAAATTCTGGGAACCCTGGAATTACCCCTAAAGGGCACAACAGCACTATACAGTCGAACCTTGTTTTGGTTACAGGTGAAAATCGTCCGGATAGCAAATCGTCCGGTTAACTGGGTCATTTTTCTTAAGAAATGTAGACAAATTGTTTGAAAAATCTTTGTCCGTAAGGTGAGATTTATGGATATACGGAGTCTGGGTTGAAGTGTGCAAGTCATTTGGTATTTATATATGCTCCTGAAACAAGACAAAGTAAAAGTTTTTTACCGTTTTTGGTCAAAATTTCAAAAATTATTTGGACCATTGAGCTGAAACCCCTACAAGGCACCACAGCACCATATAGGCTACTTCCATACCAAATTTGAAGTTTCTAAGTGGTATAGATTTTCAGTTATGCTCCGGAAACGAGACAAAGTCCAAAAATCGGACCGTTTTTGGTCAAATTTTCAAAAATTATTTGGACCATTGAGCTGAAACCCCTAAAAGGCACCACAGCACCATATAGGCTACTTCCATACCAAATTTGAAGTTTCTAAGTGGTATAGATTTTCAGTTATGCTCCGGAAACGAGACAAAGTCCAAAAATCGGACCGTTTTTGGTCAAAATTTCAAAAATTATTTGGGCCATTGAGCTGAAACCCCTAAAAGGCACCACAGCACCATATAGGCTACTTCCATACCAAATTTGAAGTTTCTAAGTGGTATAGTTTTTCAGTTATGCTCCGGAAACGAGACAAAGTCCAAAAACCGGACCGTTTTTGATCAAAATTTCAAACATTATTTGAACCATTGAGCTGAAACCCCTAAAAGGCACCACAGCACCATATAGGCTACTTCCATACCAAATTTTAAGTTTCTAAGTGGTATTGTTTTTGAGTAATGCTCCGGAAACGATTTCGGACGGACGGACGGACGCACGCACGGACGGACGGACGGACACGCGGAGCGCTATATACCCCCGACTACGTCGTAGCGGGGGTATAAAAACGGATTTGTCTAATTCTAATGCTGTATACAGTTTTACTTGCCGACGTGTGATGATTGTATTGCAATGATACTCCCGAAACCTTCCTAGTACACACAAACTATGGATGACATGGTTTATGTTTCACCATGTAACATTACTTAACCAAGCACACCATGCACTCACCATATCATGACTGAAGACTACGAACAGTTCTAACAGCTTAACGTCAGCGCTACGTTTGCGTCTCTGAAATATTAAAGCCTAAAATTTTACTATGTTTTATCAAATCCTAATGTTATGTTTAATACAGCCAGAACCTGCAATGAAATTATATATAAACGGAGATGTCTTTTATACCCTTGATGTGATTGTACATACGTTCTTATTGCATTCCTTTTAAATGTGTTATTCTCCCGCTGGGCGATTGGTTGTGTACTCTTACCCAAATAATTTTATGAATATACCTGTAGCTTATTTGTACACAGGTCAGACATAAATAAACCTTTGATTGATAAAAAAAATCACAAAGACACATTGTATACTACAGATAAATATTAGTTTAAACGTATGAGTGATGTTTATCAAGGAAAACTCTGGTGATTTAATAATAAAGTATTTACTTGATTTAAATTAACGTACATGTTTTCTTTGGTTTTCCAGTAGATATTTGTTGGGGGTTTCATCAACCATACATGAGGACCCACTCTGAAGCTGCTCTGGTCTGACTCGCTGTACGGTGTGTAGAACATTCTGTAACAAAATAAATGTAAGCTTTTGAATGCAGACAATCACATTATAACAACTTATTCATTCCCTATCCTTGTTCCACATTTAATTTGAATGCTTCAATGAGAAGACCATCACCTTGAATATGAATTTAATTTTCAGTTGAAATCTAATATACTTCTCGACAAAATTTCAATCTAAAGAGGTTTAGATCGTCTGTTCCATATAATACTGTATGACCAAATATAAAAAATCTGTTTTTCTTAATTTAATTAGATTCACAAAAGTTTAGAATCACTATCAAGTCACACTACCAAGTTGTATCATTGGTGGAAATTGTAAAACTAAATCATGCTTGCTTCTTGATCCGATTTTGTCACGCATTTGACATTGATGGATCTTGATGAACACGTGAATCATGAAACTGAATTGTCAAATGTCCATCATTTTCAAAGCCTAAATCGCCAGTTTCCGAAAAGTTTTATGCTATGCTGTCGTCCCTTGAGTTTTCTGTGCTTGCTCTCTAGCTTACTATGAGAGAACGTAATAGTCCACTCAGAAAGTAAGTAGAGATTTCTAACAATCGCCTGTATAGGGGCGCTGATGTCACCATAGAAAAGTCAAGGTCGACAGCAAGGCAAACAACTGACAGTTCGAAAACTGGCGTTTAAGGCTTTTGCGTAGGAAGATGAATTTTCATAGGAAGACCATGGACATCATTGAAAAGGTATGTGTTTTACGTCATTGGAGCAGCATTGTAACAAGAAAGTGTTTCATTACAGAGATGTTTAAACTTTCCTCACACCATGGTCACCTCATTATGCCAAAACAGATAGAGACTCGAGATTACGTAATATGCGCAAGAGATTATGACATCCAGTACTTAAACTCTCTATATATTAGATAGGTTTGATGAATTAATCAAGTCTTTAGTATATCAGATGGGCCGGGCTTATATGTACCTTCTTATTTCGTCGACGGAATTTGATTTCCCATTGTTTTCCTTTGAAGAAAATGTTACCTCTGAAAAACAAATAGCGAGATAATAAAATTAACATATGCCACATGTACGCTATTTGATCATTGGAATGAGAAAAAGCTTAATGACTTAGAATTGACTTCTAAGTTTGACAATATCGTAGCTCTTTACAATTTAATTTTTACGGAAATATAGTTTTGATTACCGAATTAAACAAATTAACACTTGGACCGAATAAAAATATGACTCAAATAACACTAGTTGACTATTTTAATGCTTAATGTATATTATTAGTAATAATTTGGATCTACCTCTCGTTGAAATAGAAATTCTTAGCATTTTACTTAAAAATGAAAAAGAAGTATTTTGTTTAGTTGATTATAACGTACATGTTCTTATATCCATGTGTACAAGTATGGGCATTATCAACAAATACACGCTGCTTTTGACATCATAAACATTCACACATAACACACGTCAATCCAGCGGTTTGACGCTGTCTCACACATGTTAAATCATAACAGGATCATGACCCTATATTACACTTAATAAATATTCAAATTTCGGCTGACGGACCGTGTATAAACTAAAGGGCCGTGTGTGAGAAAATATGCCTGATCTTATCGATCTAATTGATTTTGTATTATCACACTGTCTTATAATATATCGAACTAGATATCGCTGTTTGTTAAAAGGATTAAGAGGTGGGGAGTTGAGCCAGACCCCTGTCCGCCACCACTATGAGGTAGTTTGATGTACATCGTTATAAGATCTTATAAACTACTCCCATCATGTCAAATGATTCTAAGGTATGCTCTAGCTAGGTAGTCTGGGGCTTAAGCTTATTAGTTTATGACTTCAGAATACAAATTTGGCGACATAAGATTTAGAATTTAACCCACAAACAAAGTTCAAACTATACACGTTGATCATTAGACTTTGCTTGACTACTTAATGTCTTCTCAAAATTGGTTACATATTTAGACATGTCAGTTTGAAAACATGTTTACCTCATAAAAAATGAACTACGATATTGATTAAATTTATGAAATCATGATATTGAATCTTCCAAGGTAACCAAAGTATGGACAAATATTTTGCTAAAGTTGATAATTAACATCACATAACAAAAAAAGTAAAAGGAGAATTCATTCAATCATTCACGGGTGTTTAACTTGAGAATATTTTAATGCGCATCTTCATTTTTGGTTTTAATGACGACTTTGTATATATACTTGAAGAACGTTGAACATCCATGCAGTACCACTCGCGAAGCTTCAAGATTGGAGAGGGTCCCTTGGAACCAACAGTCGAAGGATGTCGTCTGAAGTAAATGGAATAAAATATAAGGCATCGAGTCAGATTTTTTTTGGGGGGGGGGGGGGGGGGGGGGCAAAGTTTCCTCATAAAGAATAATGAGCGTATACAGCGATCACTGCATGCGACCATGTTAGTCTGTACACCTTTAATCTGTTCATAAGGAAAATCGACTCGTGCAGTTTATCCACAATATGGCACATTTCCATTTCGATGTAATAATGCTTCGTCTTGATAGCAATAACGTGTAGCCATCTTTCGATAGGATCCCCTAAGTTACCTATGAAACGTGATATAGTGTATTTTAATCTCGAATTTGCATAAATATTGCAATATTGCAAAATAATAAACAAAGAGTACTGGATTAGCAGAGTTGCGATTGTGTAGGAACACTGGCTTAGTCGCACGTGTAAATCATCATACATTTCATTATATGTAAACAGCTCAACGTTCACGTGCATCTCGTGCTGGTTGAAGTTGTTCTGGGCAATAAATAACCGACAACAGGTTCACCATTCTCTCCCCACAGAGGCAGATCAAGTCATGTTGATATAGCCTCTGTCTCGTACTACGACGAGTTTGTAGGATAGAATGGGAGATGCCTTTTTTGAGGCAATCAAAATTAGTTGTGCAATCAGCGACGCTGTTTTTAAATCATCATTTTGGCTACTGAAACAAGGCAAAGGCATTGTGATATGAACCACCCTTTCCATGCGAGAAACCTTGTCATTTGATAAAGAAATTCAAATGTATTGAGATGAAAGTTTTTTCCGCCAGGCGAAACTGCTGGAACCCACGGATTTCGGCGTAATAGATCAGAGGTTAAATCAACATGACTTGATCTGCCTCTGTGGGGAGAGAATTCAGGTTCACATGAATCTAATTGTTCATGTCTTCTCGTTTAGCGCACTAAAAGCACTCCCCAGCATGCTTAACAACAACGTTAAAAAGTTTAACCAAGAAGTCCAAATATAACTCTTCTCTCATACTGATCTCTATACGTAAAACCATAAGTTATATATTGATCTTATTTCAAACAAAGGGATTATGTGATTTGTTACTCGGTGTGACTTATTGCACTAAATTCCAAGTGAATTAAGTAGATATACTCACTGTAGATAACTCACATATACACATGTTTAAATTGTGTAATTACGGCCCTAAGACATTGACAATGTAATATACGTCCGTTTCCCTGCTTGTCTGTAAAGAGGTGAAAGGGGCAGTAGCACGTTTTTTGAACATTTCATATTTTCAATTTGTCACTGATTATTGTACTTTAATGCGAAGTGACTTTTTTTAAAGTGTAAAAAATCTTATTACACAAACCAATCATCCATATCCAGAGAACAAATTATATAGATTCACATAAAGTACATTGGTGGCCATTTTTTGTGTGAACACCTTTAATTCATATTGAGTAAGAAAAAGGAATCACATGGCTGAACTTCACATTTCATATTTGATTTATTACAGCTTCAATACGTTTAAATATATTGTCTTGTAATTGGAACCATTTATTTTCATATTCCTGACATCACCTTATACCCCCCCCCCCCCATAACGTGCTATTGCCCCTTTAAAGTGTCTTGGTAGTATCTAAAGTGGGTTCACATTTTTACTATTTATTTCTGCTTATCTATGAACAATGATATCCGATCCTTCTTGAATCCTCATTTGTGTTCATTATCAAACATATCAAGAGAATTGTATGAAATGAATTAATGTTTATAGTTATAACCGGCAACGATTCTTACATATGTCTATGTCCTTTTCTAAATCAATTTCACTTGGAAAGCAAGAAGATTACAAAAACATTGAAATTCAATCAAGTAACATCATTGTTTATCTATTTCGAACAATTTGACGTCAAGATTTTGAACAATAAAAGCTTAACAACCAAATATTTACCTTTTTGTGTACTTCTCCGATGCCATTTCTCACGATTCGTGTCAGAAACTTGTTTTGAACTAGGCCGCTGTAACATAAACAGTTTTTTTTAAATATGTACATCGACCGATATTTTACATACATTGACATGCCATAAGCCATATACAACTGCAAAACTGTTAACCAGACAAGACTTCAAAAGCAGATATTTAAAATTAACCCTGGGTATATTATCAAGCATTTCCAAAGTTATACTTGTTTGATACCACTATGATATGAAGGGTAGAAACGATGGAATTATGAGTTTAAAGCGAAGGGGTTAACAGGTATATGTATCATAACTTACGTATAATAAAAAGGGTGAATGTAATCAGTCATAAACCAGTGAAAAACTCAATCTGACAAAAATCCACATGAAAATCGTATGAAATAGTAAAAGGGCATCTTGTCTTTACACTATATTGGTTCTGAAGGTATTTGTGTTTCAACGCTAGGTCTTGAAATAGTTCACAATATAATAACCTTAAATCACTTTGTTAAATCCAAATGACCCAATTTGTGTAATATCTAAGATATCGATAATTGATTGTAAATATTTTCTTGGCATTTAATCTGAAAAGTCAGCAAAGATTTTAAATGTAAGTACTTTAACATATATGTGACTGATTTCATAGTTTGCACAACCTTAAAGGAACTATTGACAAAGTCCCAAGGGCGGATTAAGTTGATATATATGACCGATCTATCGAACTCCTAAATAAGATTATCTAATCAGCTATATTGTTTTATCGCCTGAAATGCTGTGGATATCACGAACTCTTGATATAAAGGATGAAACCTTGAAGGCGAGGAAAAAAATACCAGCAAACAGAAAACGAATGGAAAGAGAGCATAACCTTGCATTAGGCCAAGTACGTGTCTGTGACAGCGTGTAACATATTGTATTTCTGTATGCTCTGTATGTTGCTGTGTCTTAGGCACAAATCCTATTTGGAAACATTGTATAAATATGGTATTTTTAACATATAACAAAGTATCTGGTTTATAGAAATATCTAGAAAGCTTCTAGAATGTTCGAGAATTTTTCTAGAAATTTGTAGCTTTTATTTTTAGATAGTTGAAATCTGTATATCATTTTTAACATAATGACCAAGTATGAACTGTATATGGCGATTAGGTATATGGGTTTAATTATTTTTTAATGCACTTAATGTTGTATGTATGTTGACGTGTCAATTTAATGTAAAAATCTTCTTTTAAAGAATGAATGTATCCCATATATTTTATTTGAAACCACCGCCATTTTGACTGTTTGTACATATACAATATATTTCTTTGTACTCTTATACCACCAATGGTGGTTTTTGGAGAATAAAGTGAAGTTGAAGTTGAATATAGAGGTAAGTTTCTTGTACATACATACCTATTGCGCTCTAATGCTAGAGACAGCGTGACCCCAGTATTAAGTAGGTTTATTTCCAAAATGGTCTGCAAATCAAATCTTGAGATTAGAAATTGCCCTTTCCTATTACATGTTAGACTGATAAATCAAACTTTCGGGGTTCTTGCCCACTTCTTGTTTGCTTTGTGCAAATCTTTTGCTTATGTATGGTACCTATGTAATCCTTCTGTATGGGTGTTTAACGCGAAGACAAACTTTTTTCACTTAAAGTATATCGTAACGGTAACATTTTCTTATTTTGTTATTACTTGAGGGCTAATATAATTGAAATAATCAATGAATTAAATAGCGTGATAATCTAAATTTAAATTTATAAATGAATATAATAAATAAATAAAATAATGAAAAATAATAATTTCGTTAATATCTTGCTTTAAAAAGTATAATTTCTTCGATAGATAAAACACAGAAGCATGCTATTTGTGAAGTTTACCTAATTGGAACTATAAAAACTAAAAACAGATTTCTTTATTACCTTTTCAGTTTTTAAATTGACCATTGCGTTTTAAAAAATTAATGAATTTAGATTTAAATAAAACTAGATGTTACGATACATGAAAAGTAAAACCACTTATGAAAATAACAACAGAAATCTGGTCTAGTTTAAACATATTCGTTTTCAATTAAAAATAGGTTTTAACATAATGATTTGTGTAAAATATATTTTACGAAATTTACATCTTTCACGCACCTGACCATGTTCTTGAGATCCATTTGCCCATCTTAATACAGCAAAATCAGATGCCAGGTTTTTAAGAATTTCCTCCTTCTTCGTTGTCGTGCCTGTTTCATGTATGAATAATTGTATTTTTGTGTTAAAGTCACTATAGTACTCGTTCTCTCCCCACAAAGGCAGATCAAGTAAGGAAATGTTGATCAAGCCCCTGTTCTTATTCGTCGAGTATGTGGGGTAGAATGGGAGATGCCTGATTGGAGGCAATCAAAGTTGTTCGTGCAATCAGCGACGCTGGTCTAAATCATCATTTTGGCTACTAAATCATGACAAATTTGTGACATAAACCACCCTCTCCATGCGAGAAGCCTTATCATTTGCTAAAAAAAATCAAATGGATTATTGTTACATTTTCCGCCAGGGGAAACTGCCGGACCCACGGATTTGGTATAATGTTATATTATACAGAGGCTAAATCAAATTTTCATGACTTGATCTGTCTCCGTTGGGAGAGAATGTACATAGTATTCAGTTTCCCGTTCAAAGTGGCTATTTTATATGATATATGTAGGCATTTGAACTCATCTTACTTTTCTAAGAATGCAGCGGCTACTGAGTATTCTTTCTATGTTTCTATTTAAATTTGATATCACTTACAATAAAGTTGATACGGTATTAGTCAACTAGGAATGCCAAAAGGATCAAGATAGGGTATGCACAAAACGAAAAATAAATGCTGTAAACGGATGAAATAGATTTTTTTGCAACTTGTTCAATCTCTTTATCTCTCAACTAAGAACAATGTTTAAAATATTTTTTATTAACGATAATCCATATCTTCACTTCTTATACACAGACTAGATTTTTCCGTTGAATAACAACGACAACATTTTCTAAGATTCCAAACTTTTGAAGTTTCATGCGGATTTTATTAAACGTTGCAAAATATCTTTTATAGTTAATTCATTAGAAGCCAGACTTTGGTTTTCTCAAGGCAGCGAAATATCTTATGTGAGTATTATGAAAACGGTGAAAATTCGAACTCCGAGGAAGATGAAAATCCGAAATTCGAAAAACAACATTAACATTAATATTATATGAATTGATGTTTAAAGATTTTTACAAATAAAAAAAAGGAATTTGTAAGTTATTTTGCGTATAAATTCCCGTTTTTGTTCTGTAATATAACGATTTGTAAGGTTTGTTTACTGAGAAAAAAAGCGTTTTTATATAATTGAAATATTTTAATTTCATTCTCGTCAAGTATTTATCTAAAAATCTATGAAAGAAAAGTTGTCAATAATCTCATAAACGCTTACCTTGTATTTGATGGAAACTCAAGCATACAATCAGAGCAACCCGAACGCTCCCGAAGTGATCCATCGCTAACATTTGCGCACGGGGTTATCATACGTCTAATATTCAACCAGCTCTCCTTTTAGAACTGACGTTTAAGAAAAAATAATTACATTTCGGACTTTCAGATCTGTTTTCAATGATTATCCTGGTAAACAATCCGTATTTAAAGCGTTAATTTAAATATCCGAATTTCTCAGCAACAGTTTGCAATGTTGCTAAAGAATCCAACGTTAGTTCGATATTAAGCCCTCAGTGCAGTGTTTACGATTTGAGGGTGGAGATATCAGTTCCACTAATAGCCAATCATAAACAATAGCTCCTGCCAAGTTAACAGTATAGGTGTCCCGTTTAGATATAGAGTCGAGAGGGTAAATATTGATCAAGAAGACATTTCTGTTATAAAACATGAGGTCAGTTTGAGGTTAGGAGTTAGAAGGGAATCGGGCCAAAAGGTTCAGTTGTTTGATCTCTTTGCTTTGACTTTATGCTTTAATTCATAAAATGGGTAGAAGATCCGGTTAGAATGGAATCCGGTCAACCGGTCCAGTTGTCTGATCTCTTTGCTTTGCCTTTATGCTTTAATTCATAAAATGGGTAGTAGATCTCGATAGAAGGGATTCTGGTTAGCCGGTCCAGTTGTCTGATCTCTTTGCTTTGCCTTTATGCTTTAATTCATAAAATGGGTAGAAGATCTCGATAGAAGGGATTCTGGTTAGCCGGTCCAGTTGTCTGATCTCTTTGCTTTGCCTTTATGCTTTAATTCATAAAATGGGTAGAAGATCTCGATAGAAGGGATTCTGGTTAGCCGGTCCAGTTGTCTGATCTCTTTGCTTTGCCTTTATGCTTTAATTCATAAAATGGGTAGAAGATCTCGATTGAAGGGATTCTGGTTAGCCGGTTCAGTTGTCTGATCTTTTTGCTTTGCCTTTATGCTTTAATTCATAAAATGGGTAGAAGATCTCGATAGAAGGGATTCTGGTTAGCCGGTTCAGTTGTCTGATCTCTTTGCTTTGCCTTTATGCTTTAATTCATAAAATGGGTAGAAGATCTCGATTGAAGGGATTCTGGTTAGCCGGTTCAGTTGTTTGATCTTTTTGCTTTGCCTTTATGCTTTAATTCATAAAATGGGTAGAAGATCTCGATAGAAGGGATTCTGGTTAGCCGGTCCAGTTGTCTGATCTCTTTGCTTTGCCTTTATGCTTTAATTCATAAAATGGGTAGAAGATCTCGATTGAAGGGATTCTGGTTAGCCGGTTCAGTTGTCTGATCTCTTTGCTTTGCCTTTATGCTTTAATTCATAAAATGGGTAGAAGATCTCGATATAAGGGATTCTGGTTAGCCGGTCCAGTTGTTTGATCTCTTTGCTTTGCCTTTATGCTTTAATTCATAAAATGGATAGAATATCTCGATAGAAGGGATTCTGGTTAGCCGGTCCAGTTGTCTGATCTCTTTGCTTTGCCTTTATGCTTTAATTCATAAAATGGGTAGAAGATCTCGATAGAAGGGATTCTGGTTAGCCGGTTCAGTTGTCTGATCTCTTTGCTTTGCCTTTATGCTTTAATTCATAAAATGGGTAGAAGATCTCGATAGAAGTGATTCTGGTTAGCCGGTTCAGTTGTCTGATCTCTTTGCTTTGCCTTTATGCTTTAATTCATAAAATGGGTAGAAGATCTCGATTGAAGGGATTCTGGTTAGCCGGTTCAGTTGTTTGATCTCTTTGCTTTGCCTTTATGCTTTAATTCATAAAATGGGTAGAAGATCTCGATAGAAGGGATTCTGGTTAGCCGGTTCAGTTGTTTGATCTCTTTGCTTTGCCTTTATGCTTTAATTCATAAAATGGGTAGAAGATCTCGATTGAAGGGATTCTGGTAAGCCGGTTCAGTTGTCTGATCTCTTTGCTTTGCCTTTATGCTTTAATTCATAAAATGGGTAGAAGATCTCGATTGAAGGGATTCTGGTTAGCCGGTTCAGTTGTCTGATCTCTTTGCTTTGCCTTTATGCTTTAATTCATAAAATGGGTAGAAGATCTCGATAGAAGGGATTCTGGTTAGCCGGTTCAGTTGTTTGATCTTTTTGCTTTGCCTTTATGCTTTAATTCATAAAATGGGTAGAAGATCTCGATTGAAGGGATTCTGGTTAGCCGGTCCAGTTGTTTGATCTCTTTGCTTTGATTTTATGCTTTAATTCATAAAATGGGTAGAAGATCTCGATAGAAGGGATTCTGGTTAGCCGGTCCAGTTGTTTGATCTTTTTGCTTTGCCTTTATGCTTTAATTTATAAAATGGGTAGAAGATCTCGATAGAAGGGATTCTGGTTAGCCGGTCCAGTTGTCTGATCTCTTTGCTTTGATTTTATGCTTTAATTCATAAAATGGGTAGATCTCGATAGAAGGGATTCTGGTTAGCCGGTCCAGTTGTCTGATCTCTTTGCTTTGCCTTTATGCTTTAATTTATAAAATGGGTAGAAGATCTCGATAGAACCGGTCAGTTGTTTGATTTCTTTGCTATGACTTTATGTAACAGTTAAACCATGAGGGTCTTTCGTCTTATCGTTAAAAAATCATAGTTAGACTAGGACAATTGAGCTCCTAAACGATTAAACAACATACCCGCATGGTCTAACTTACTCACACCTTGGCCACAAATGTTCTTCCTCAGACGGAATGTAAATTCAAAAGTCCATTTTGATTTAGTCACTTTTGATTAACTTTTAAAGTGCGCATGCTGCGTTTTGTCATTTTGGCAAGGGAATTTGAAAGGTTAAGACATGGGTTCATAGCTTTATCCTACGTGGAGCCTCGGTAATTACACTAAGTTGTGCTTGTTTGTATGATTTGTATTAAAAAAGTACTTGCCAGATACCGTTTAAAAAAACTATTTATTTGGTTGAAATATAATTTCAGGACATATTGTTAATAATAGAGTCAAGGGCTTTGTAGCTCATCGGACTTCATATCAATTTACTTTAGGATGTGGCAAATTTGGTTCCCACATTGGGTCACAAGAGAACCAAATGAACAATTTAGACTCCTAATTATTTCCTGTAGACAAGGCTTCAGCTTTCTAGGTCTTATGCTTCTGGAGAAAAAGATAATATGTTTTAAGGTAGTGGCCCTTGAGACCCTCATCAGGGTCCATTGGAAATTATTATCCCCACTAGTCAAGGAGTCTGTACACAAAGTTTCAGTTTTCTAGGCCTTATGCTTGTGGAGAAGAAGTCCAAAATTCGTTTTAAGGGTGTGGCCCCTAAGGCCCTTAAAATTGGGGTAGAGGGCCACATACAAAGCTATACATTATAATCCTCTCTAGTTTCAGGTTAGCTTCCAAGGCCTGGTGAAGAAGTCGTAAATGCAAAAAGTATACGGACGGACGAACGCAGTCCTGTAACCATGCCATACCATACCATAAGCCCATCGGGCCTTTCAAGCTTGATGAGCTTATAAATGAAGATGAAGCGGGCATTTTGTTTGACCGTTTCTCCGATCATGTAATATGTAATTGCAAACATCTCATTTCCAAACTCCATGAAGGTATTGATACAATGAAGTCACACAGCAAGAGTCCAAAAACACGGAACAAGGGAAATAACTCTGTAAAAAAAATATTTTGCCGTTTTGATTTTGGTTTTGCGGTTCTGCTTTTAGAATTCCATCAAGGTATTTATACAATGAAGACACACAGCAAGTTTGGTTAACCTATCCTAACTGTTTCTGAGAAAGGTTTTCCCCTTTGACAACACCCTCGAACAGAGTCCAAAATCACGGAACAAGGGCAATAAATCTGTAAAAATAATTTTGCGGATTTTCGAACTCCATCAAGGTATTGATACCATGAAGACACACGGCAAATTTGGTTAACCTATCTTAAATAGTTTCTGAGAAAAGTTGTCCCCTTTGAAAACACCCTCAAACAGAGTTCAAAAACACGGAACAAGGGCAGTAACTCCGTAAAAAAAATATTTGCGGTTCTGATTTTCAAATTCCATCAAGGTATTGATACCATGAAGACACACGGCAAGTTTGGCAAGTGATGGGGTTTAATAACCAGTGATGTTACGAATCGGGCAATAACAGTTCGTGCAGTCGGTTATACGTTTTGTGCTTGCACGTGCAAAGCGTGCGTCACACCTCTCTTCAGTCAACTAAAATTGGCATTCACAATCTAATCCGCACAGGTGCTCGAGCCGTTGTCAATTTCAACTAAGAGACTCATGATGGCAACACTCAACGTTTAATTAGGTCATGATACTGTAACCTGTTATAAATTCATTTGGTAACTAAAGGGAGTTTTTCTCTTTTTTTTATGGAACAAAGACCATATTTGACTTGACTCGGTATAAACATGTCTCAAAAGTCATAAACGATATTTAATTTTTGCCTTCGCTCATTATAGAAACAAAACCATACAGTCGTTGCTTTAACATACATTGTATAACATGCGAGGAAGGGAGTGACTTTGAGTTGCCCCTATGCAAAAATGTTCATGTTTGTATCTTGCCTAAAAAGAAAAACATTAACTGAAATAATTACATGGGTGAAAGAGTTGGCGGCGAGATTACACGGGGTGTTGTTCAGTATTTCTAGATCTTACGTTTGAAACAATCGTTAGAAGGTGTAGCAATGATATCTCGGTCTCACAACCTTATCACTCATGATCAGACCATACTCAATGTACTTTAGTACCTGTGGAATTTAATCAAGTATATAGGATTACCATAAACCACACGAAAGGATACTACAGATACCACTACTTGAGGAGATTGGCTGTGGTCATTTCAATGTGTTCCAGACAACGTTTCAAGAGATAAGATCCTAAGAAGAATCTACAATTAATGTATGTGATCTGTCAATCGTTCTCTACTATATCTTGATGTTTATTGAATTGTTGACGAGCGCTCTTTTGATAATTACGTTAATTTGGTCACTAACCTCAAAATTTAAGGAAAGCACAAAACCATAACATTTCTATGTAGAGATATTTTTTATTAGCGAGTTCAATCTTAATGAATTTAGATAAACAAGTTTTGTTATTAGGTTTAGATAGTATTAACATATGTGGAACTCTCGATCTAAATTTATTTAGATTGTAGCGAGTTTGGAAGCGAACTGAGCTTAATAACATACCCTACTTCGGTTTAAAAAAATTCGAAGACAAACGGCACCTCAATTTTAACTGATTAATAGAAGGTACCGTTAATTGCCTTAATAGAATACAATTCAAGAGAAAAAGTTTCTTAGAAATTGATTACGTATTGACTCATCAAAATCTCACAAATAACCGTGTCATTTGTACGTGTTACTTGTACCTATCTACATACAATCACTTCTAGTTAAAATATATCTACGTTCGTTAAATGTTTCGAAGGTGTAGGAATGTGTAAAGTGTAAACAAAATTACTTCTTCGAAATCATATCTTGCAGATCAGCCCACTGCGAGCACGTCGAAAAGTCCAATCAAAAGACATATGTGTAAAGTAAAAAGTTTCAAGTATTAGGTAAGGTATCTGTTATCACAATACACACCATCTCTTTCTTAAAGTTTAATGCAGGAAAGTATTTCGACTCCAGCTCATTATGCAGTGTGTGATCAATTGATACTTTGGCGTAAATATGAATGCGGTGACATCAGGTTTGAATATTGCTTGAATTTTATTTTTAAAAACATTTGAATAAAGAAGTTGTTCATCCATAAGAATTGTCTTTATTGTTCATCAAATCAACTTATAGAATACCAATCAAAGAAGTAAAACATTTGAGTTAATTTGATAAGGATGTTTTAATTTTTTTGTAAAACATCAACACGGAAGGAAATTCATGTTCAGTATAAACATTAACTGTTGTTAATAATATGGATATATTATCTTTTCAATGAACAGGTTATATAACAAGTTGCATATCGTTTGTTTGATAGAACTGTAATTCGTGCAACACAATTCCTTATTTGTACACACGCCGTTTGGCCAGTATCTCAACCATTAGCCGTTGTTGATAATCAAAAACAAGATGTAAATTAACTCCAGCCATTCCTTGTTGAAAGTTGCCTCAAATTGTTTTGAGTTTGTTTCCCGTTAATGCTGCAAGTAAACATAAAACACCTGAAGCAACTTGAGAAAAAAGTTAAAAACTTTATTTCAAAGTTCAAGCAATCTGAATAAATGTGACACCTTAATTTAAATGTAAAAGTAAAATATCATTAACAATTTCATAACAATCTGTATTTAAGAAAGTCAAATACCATGAACCTAAAGTTTGCTGTAATAACCATTCGCCATTTCTAAACTCTACAAAAGCATTAACATATAAAATAATTTAACATGATCAAGGAATGAATAATTAAATAGAGAAGTAGCTGGTAGTGAATATTGAGAAAAAGGGGAAATAATTTTGTTACAAAATACCTTTTGTACAATAGATACAATAACTCCGCTAATGTTAATATAATTTGCTTAGTTTCTATATGAAATAATTGTATTTACATAACGTATGTGGTTCATTATGGAAATTATTTAACACAACAGGTATTTCGTTTTTTATTATTTATTTTTATTATTCATTATCACTGTTCCATATTTAGTCCATGCGGCTAATGCCCAAAAAAAACTAAAACTCCGATGTGTGAACATTTATAATTTGAATGGAACATCCATAGCAGTGATTAGAGCTGGATATTGCACCAAATTTCATATTGCAATATATTGCGATATGCAGCTCATGTATTGCAATAATATTGCAATATATTGCATGAACTCTATTAGCAACTTTTTATACTTTCATGCTTTTTCGTGCAATTTAAAACAAAATAGGTTTATTTCAATGCATTTCAAATCCTTTGAAATATAGTCTACCACTTGGCGAGATAAGATATGTAGTAAATATTGATGACATGCATATTAAAATATGTTAACTATCATTTTTTGCAACAGCTTCAAGACATTTGTTTGCCCACCAAAAGAACTTTCCTTCCATTTTAGCATGTTAGTGTGGCTTAAAACAAAACCTTTTTTTGTAATTTGACTTGATATTAGTTGGTTTGATAATATTGCGATATATTGCTAATTGAACAATCTGTATTGCAATATATTGGTATTGTGATAATATTGCACAGCCTAGCAGTGATATTGTTACATTGATGCACGCCATATTAAAAATAATGTTTCTGGTCTTTACATTAGGGGAAAGATGATGCGATGACGCGGATTTTATAGCAATTTTAGCAATATTATGATAAGACCTTATTTGCTTAAAAATATGATTACTTTCCGTTTGGAAATTAAAATGTAGGATAAGGTCATATTTACATGTACACTATTAGTTAAAAGTCAGCAACTTGTTTTCAATTACAAATAGTTCGTATCACAGAAGATATATCACGAGAAGTACACTATTGACGTCATGCTACTTAATTTAACAAGCGTTTCTAAAGAAGTTTAGGCTTTAAATGTACTAGCATCAAAAACACGGCCGTACTGGTGTAATACATTGACGATTTGTCTTCAGTGTCTTAAAGGGGCAGTAGCACGTTTTTAGGGGGAATATAAGGTGATGTCAGAAAAATGAAAATTAATGGTGCTAATTGCTAGACAACGCATTTAAACTAAATGGAGCAGTTATAATTCAGATATATTATGTAAAGTTTAGCCATGCGATTCCTTTTTCTCACACAAAATGAATTAAAGGTGTTCACACAAAATGGCCGCCCATGGATTTTAGGTGAATCTTCATACTTTGTCCTCTAACTATGGATAATTGGTTTGTGTTATGAGAATTTTGACACTATCAAAATAATATATCAATTATTAACTTACAAAAATCAGTTAAAATTTTAAAATATAAAATTGTCAAAAAACGTGCTACTGCCCCTTTAAAGGCTTTTCTGATTCAAATATCCAGAGATTTATAGTTGGTCAGCTCATCATCAGTAATTTCATAAACCCGAAAGGGAGCATTCTTCCATTTTCTTGGAGAATCTCGCCTTCCCATGTAATCTATGGCAACGAAGCTTTCAATCTTGATGACTGCGAACACCATATTCTTGTAGATAACTCCAATACCCCAATCCTGGCCACACTTTTTGCAGGCAATTTTCTTGTTCTTCACCATTTCAGCGCCCATATTACCGGGCCTTGGGTGGGGTGTGCCGGTGACTTTGGATTCGAACTCCGGATCCAGGATGACGTGGTTGGTGTCCTTAATGGTCTTGACATCAACAGAGAAGCAAGCCAGCTGATTACATCTCATGCATCGAATCTCATACTCCTCATCACTGAGGAATCTACCCTTCCGATTTCTATCTTCGTGATCTCGTTCCGCCTTGGCTGCCTTCTGGATTGACAAAAGCTCAGCCCGAAATTGCTCAGGGTTCTCGAGAACTTTCTCCTGGAGTTGAATCAGAGCTCTGTTCATCATCATCTCCCTGATCAGGTTCAGTTCCTCCTTCTCTGCAGTTCCCTTCTGGTTACCTGTCAGGACCACGAACTGGCTGTCCTTGGCTCTAGCTCGACCTGTGTGGGATGAGATTGATAAAATACTTGGATACATAACTTAAATTTTACAATATTGGCTTAAAAATCATTGTCCTTATTTTGATGTCGTCATTGTTATCTTTATTGAACAAGAAAGTGATGGCATAGTTGTCTTACCTACTATACATGGCTTATCATTTATTTCATTTATTTGGATTTTTTAAATTCATAATAATACCATGTCTGATATACAAAACCTTCATCTCCTTACTAACGCGTAACCAACACAAAACAAGCTTCACAGGAAATCAAAGGAGGTGTGCCGAGCGTGATCGCATTCTTTGTACCAAGATCTCATCAATTTGCACATCAAAATAAACCTACCTTTTGCCTGGACCATTGCGATCTCGTTGGTGACATACTCATATCTGATGACGAGGTTGCACTGACTGAAGTCCATTCCCTCCTCTGCGACTGAGGTAGCGATTATGACCTTGTGACTGCCCTTTCTGAACAGCTCCGCAGCGTCCAGCTGTTGGTTTCTTGTCATGCCTTCAACATAGCGCAGGGATAGTAATGCGCACGGATTTGTTAATCCTGAACTTTATGTATTTTGGGTCTAAGGCCTTATACTGAATAAAATATGTCTGTCTGTCTGTCCTTCCACGTGTATTTGCAAGCTCAAGTTAAGCCCTTTCACATCGACACATTTGCTTGTGTGAGTAAACATGCTCATGTAAGTAAATTACTTAGGGTTGCATGTGAACGCATGTGCTTACTGAAGTACAAATACTCCTGGAGTAAATACACCAAAGTAAAAATATATTTACTAGACCCCAGAGGTCTAGTAAAAGTATATTTACTTAAAAGTATAAATACTCCTGGAGTATTTGTCGTCATGTGAACAGAATTTCATGTTTTCTTAGGTGAGTATTTCAAGAAATAGAAATGAGATCATTGGGTGCTGTAACATCAGTACTAAAGGTAGTAACACTCTTGCATCACTGTTTAGAAAACTTTATTACTCTAATCACAGTTTTACGTTTACTCATACCTGGCACTATACACCTAAACACTATCGAATCGAATATATCTTCCTGTCAGCTTATGACAAGGTTTCAAAATTACGTTTTTTACGAATTTGCGCGCGCCACTCGAGCCATATTGTCCGGTTTTCGATCAAAATCCCGACTTTGAATGGCCGTATTTTCGCTGTACTGTACTGTATGTACTGATTGACCTTTAACTTATTTTCAGTAACAGTTAGTGGTTCCCGATGTAATAACATCGATTTCAAACTTTGACATATATGATCCTATCAACATACTCTGTGTCTCTTTATCAACTGATTTGCATTTACAAGGTTGAACTTACTTCAAACTGTCTACACCATAGGCGTGTATTCAAAGTACCCTCGATTGAAGGCTGGTGTCAATTTCTTAAGAGACACAGTTAGCAGATTTGTTTGGAAGATAATGGAAGATATTGCAAGTGTTTTTATTTTTCAGAAAGCTCTCTACCAAGGCAATTATTCAAGGCAGAGGCTTTCCAATGAGTAAAAGATTGATATCATACCCTTCTTTCCTTTAACATAAGTGTATTGCTAAGATCCCACCAGAGTAGTATATGATTGACTATTTGAAGGTTTTAGGATGTTATACAATACAAATACGATGTTTAATCGTAATTAGAATACTAAATATTAAACAAACAAACTGGTCTTTACATAAACAGATTTAGGGATAAATATTCAGGATTAATACAAGCTTGTTTTAAGTTTATGAGTAAAAATGTATAAGAATTAGAATATTTCAAATACATTTTCTATTAATGAGATGTTTCAAAGATATCTATTTTCTAGGTAGCGAACTAAAGGCAATACCAATGTAGGTTCAAATTTCAAGTTAATCTGTGAGTTGGCTGAGATTGCTAGGTCAATTTAATTAGACTGTATCGGCCCAAAGGAATGGAATTGGAGAAACTTTGTGTAAGGCTTGACGATAATACAGTCTGGGTTCTTGATGCAAACGAGATATCCAAAAGAGAGTTAACTCGTTCTAAGCAAGCAGCGTGTGTATTCTTTAGCGGTAAGCTGACCAGAGGAGAACGACTTACCTCCCCTGTCAGATGATGCCTGTTGCCCTGTGAATGTTCCAGGCTTGAGGTGAATAAGGTTTGGGTCCTCCAACATCCATTGTTTGAGAGCCATAGCCAGGTCTCTGGTTTTCACAAAGACCATGCATCGAGATTCCCGCTGCTTGCTAAACGCATCCGTTATCATTTCAGCTAATGACGTCAGCTTTGGGTTGATGCAAACAGGGTTCGTGGATGCATCATGGAGGCGGGATTTGATTCCTGGGAGGAAAAATGACAATGATTATATTTCTTAAATATTCTAACCCCTTTGGTTATAATGCTTCTGTGTTCCTTAAAACTCATATATCATTCATAATCTGATGATATGACAAATCATGTTGTTGTAAGGCATTCTGCCCAACAAGTGAGTACAACGTTTCATGACTTGAAATATACATAACCTATTTTTCTTGTTACCTCTCTCCTCCTCAGCTAATTGTTGGTAAAGCTATGGGTGTTTCAAAATAACTATAAAGAAAGAATCTATAAGGCAGCATTTAAATGTATTGGCAAATCTTTAAGCATCCTGTCTCAGTACGAACGTTACGCTAACTCCACTAATCTGTACCCTGGGCTCAGAAGCTGATTCGCTCGCGCGGCCTGACTTGAGATATAGCCATTAGCCAATCAAATCATTTTCTCGCCACCTTCTCGATAAAATTTCGAGAAAATGATTTGATTGGCTATATCCCAAGTGAGGCCGCGCGGACGAATCTAGCTTCTGAGCACAGGGTACAGATAAGTGTTCGTACCCCGAGACAAGATGACCTTAAATAAGCAGATCTATGTGGCCCTACTCTCGAACTGGTCCCTGAGCTCCCTGTCAGTGTCGTCCATGAACCCTCCAGAGCTGTACAGCTTGTCCAGTTCTCGTTCCAGATATACCACAGCGTCCTTCGTCCTGCAGTCCTCGTTTATTGCTAGCGATTTGTTGTACATCTGAAACATTGGTTTTAAAAGTCATAGCACAACTTCCAGGGTTCAAAAGTATCAATTAATTAAGAAAAGGGAAAAGAATCCATGTCCATAATACAGGTTGGTAGTTACAGATAGTTGATAGTTGTACAAACATTGATTGCATAATTGTGTTATAGAATACTTACATGTACACAAACATTTGACCAACTTATATATAACAACTCTTGATTACTTCCTATTTCAGAATCACATAACGTTTCTCTTCTTGCTTACTGTGACAGAACATTTGGCTGTAAAGGATATCTTTGGAAGTTACCTCTGCCTTCAGTAAAAACCAAAAAGGGATCAATTCTGGAAGAATAGTATCCAGGGATCGAGACTAGAGGGATAAATGTTTATGGAAAGGAAGTCAACATATCACCTCACTCTGTTTCTTCATTGTCATTTATGAAATGTTGGTAAAGCGTCGCTAGGTTTCTCACCCACTCGGGTTGCTCAATCACTCACTGTCTCACTCACTGTTACTCCAGTCACTAACCTCGAGCATCGTGCGGCAGCTGAAGAAGAACCTGCGGACCTGCTGGTCCTCGATGTGCGCCACCTCCCGCTTCAAGGTGCTCACCCAGATGGTATACTGGTCCCCGCCCCGCTCCACTGGTGGCTTCAGACTCTCTGAGAAGGTGGGGCGTCCAGATACCTGACCCACATCTAGAGTCGAAAACAGGGATGCTTATATGTAATGATGTTTCTTGAGCAATTTTTTGAACAGGGATATGTGTCCATCGTTGAGAAATCTTATTCAGGGAGCTCCTTTGTTCACTATTACAAGACCAATAGACTTTTTGCATTTAAAAGTTGTTTGATGGTTACCAAATGGCAAGCATGAATGTGGAGGTTCTCCGAGGAACCTGATATTCCAAACTCTCGTTTTGCACGAAAGAACATTCTTGCTGACAAATCATCATTAAATATTTGCACATATGCAAACAAATTCTTTGTTCTGAGTTTGTTATTTTGGTCTAGGATGATGGCGACACTTGTACATGTGATAAAGGGTGGCATACAATCGTAACACACCTGACAAAATCAATGGTATTTGTTTATCTTTCGTTTTCATTTTTTATCACAATATTATTAGTTTCTGATTTTAAGTCATCATGTTTGATGAAAACAGAATTACGACTATCATAAAGACATTATTATTACTCACATCTGGGATCTAGTATCATCCTCTCCACGTTATGCATGAGCGTATCGGACACCAATGCTTTGAAGATGTCCTGCTTTCGTCTCGCTGTCTTCTTCACGTCTGTGATGTTAAAATATTTACCTTCTTATATACTTGAGACCATATTTAGAGAGATTATTAATCGAGCTAGTTTGCCGTATGACTTGCACGAACGAGAGCAATTCAATTCCATTTATTCTCTTAGAAATATCCAGAAAACGGCGTTTCCCTTGAGACAGCTGGCTATAGTGATGTCACGAAAAAAATTCTTATAAGTCACCATTATGGCACCAAATCTGAGTGGACACCTTATTACGATTTAAGGAAGGGATGTGAACTCACAGAGCTAAAGCGAATTTTGTACATTCGTTTTGGAGTTGCTACTTTGGTTTGAAATCTTTTCTTTTTTGTTACATTTTCGTTCGTTCTTCTTGAGATCATTTTATTTATCTTAACACCATACTACTGAGCCTTAAAGTTTCAGGGTAATGTACCAATCATTTGCTTAGCAGTTGTACATGTTGGTTCAAGAAGTTGCAGAATTCGCAAATAATCCAACTGCAATTTTCAAAAATAAATATACACATCATCTAAGTATCTAAGTAAATGCTACATCGGTATTTAAACAATGCAATAGAGGAGAACCTGAACACACGTACCCATGCCGACAGTTCTGGCATGTTTAGCCAAGTCCTCCTCGTGTTCCCGCACTGTAGACACGCCCCCATTGGCGTCTAGGTTGGCGCACAGCTTCTGGATGTGTTCTACTGCGCCCTGGATGTTCTTCGCCTTGCCCACTCCCACTGACGCTGTCAGACCCACGATCTGGAATAGAGTTGTCAGAATTAGAAATGGTGGTGGTTTTGAAAAGAACGATTATCGTGAAAATACAGCAATCTGGATCGAAAAAATGAAGGTGGTTGGTGCAAACTGGAGGTTCTTTTTGAAGAGAATATCTTGAATATATTGACACTCAGGCCTATAACTGGAACCGAATCAACTTTAAAGGGCCAAATGGTGGTGGTTTTGAAGAGAATCAGGAACTAGAAAATACAGACGATGTCTGGCCAGCAATCTTGATCAGAATCATTAATGTGGTTGGTCCAAACTGGAGGTTCTTTTTGAAGAGAATATCTTGAATATATTGACACTCAGGCCTACAGAACAGAATCATTTACATGGTTGGTGCAAACCAGGAGTGTTTTCTATGAGATTATCTTTAACTCTGACGCCATCAGGACAACAATCTGGATCAGAATAAGTGGTAGGTGTCAAGAAAATGTTCTATTTGTAGAAATATGACTATTACGTTAAACTTAAATTGTATATCCAATTTTCATCCATTCTTTTATTTAAAACAAATATTTCCTAAAATTGTGAAAGTTCTCACAGGAAGAATAGAGTAGAATATTTGGTAGAACATTAGTGGCCACATTTGTGATGTATTGTACTTCGCCTTTACGATTCACATTCCATATACACTTTCGATGTTAATCGAAAATCGTATAATAAAGATTTTGTAGCTCATTAACCCTTCTTTCACATCACAATTAAATAAACATATTAAAGGGAATTACTTTATTTTTTAACGTCAAATGATCTGCATAAGGAAATGTACACTATCATTGTTTTGTGGATTTACGAAAGGGGCAAACAACTCTCATAAGTAACCTGTGGCAGTGACTTCCGGTCCTCATCAATGGACTCGTCCAACTTCCGGTCCATGTAAGAAAACATGATGCGGTTGTAAGGATGGCGGGATTTAGTGTGATGGCACTCGTCAAAGACAAGCAAGGTGAACTCGGACAGGCTGGAAACTTCTTTGTCTCGGAGAGCATCTTCAAGAATCTGGGGAGTCATCACCAGAATGTCGTTCCTAAAAATGGTAACACTAATTATCCTTGTGTGATTGTAAGTCACTTTACGTATTTGGTAAATTGAAGGAAAAATGATTCGAATATCATGCGAAATACACATTCGAAACTGTGATGAACAACGCACTTTCCCCAAAGGTTTCTCATGTGTTTGCTTTGAAGCTGTTTTGGTCCTCTTCTTCTGCTTGTGTTTCTTGATATTTATTTAGCTCCAAAAACTACTTTTGGAATTAATTCCAATATATAGTGAGAGGGCTTTGCGAATTGAGCAATAAGATTTGGTACATCATTAATAACACTATTATTCTGTTCAGAAGAAACCAACCTTAAAAGCAGTTCGTTTAAAGGTACTTTCAGGGCCTCTTCTGTGTCGCCGCTCAGCTCGCGAATCCGGAAGTCACGTGGCATAAAGTCCTTTATGACCTTGAACTGTTGGTTTACTAATGCCACTTGGTTCGCAAAGAATACAATCTTTCTAACGCCGGGCTTCTTGAGGTGTTCCTGAACATGTGAAAAGTTTGATTCTTAAGGTAAAGAAACGGTTGGATTGGAGAAAGGATATATTTTTATCTATTTAACTGATGGTTCTTAATGATGGACGAGTCCGAAATTACAGTCTCTACATAAGATACATACTTTATCTGAAGTATGCACCAAGTTCTTAGAGATATCGTGTGCCTTAGTTCAGAAGTACTGTAACATCGTAGGTCCAAGGTCTTACAATATACCGGTATTACATATCAAAAACTGATTTTATTTAAAGTCCAAATGCATATACTTGAATTTGAAGCTTACAAAATATATTTATATGTCATTTCTTTAATAATTTCTACATGTACATAAATCAAAATGGACATCCTGTACCAGCATTATCTTGGTAGATACGTAGGTTTTGCCAGAGCCTGTAGGTGCACACACAATCGTATTGGTCCCGTTCAATGCGGATCGTGCAAGCTCGTCCTGGTATGGGCGGAGTGTTATAGATTTTACGGGAGCTGTGTCTACAATTAGTAAAAGTCAGAATCTGTTGATTCATATAAATGACGTCATAGAATAACTTGGATTCAAAAGCTTTACAATCAGAAAAGATGGTTTAAAAAGGGTGGAACATGAACAGTAAAGTTTATTTTGTTAACTATCCTTCAAAATAGTGGTTTTGCAATTTTGTAAAGTTGGTTTTGATAATATTCGCTAATCTTAAATTGTAAATATCCAACCTATCAATCTTCTGAAATAAGTAAAGGTCATATATAAAAATGTATTTATGTAAAAACATGCTTTACTAACATGATTACTCTACGAAATGACCATCCCGTTCTGCTTATAGTTTAAATAAATAATATTACTCCATTTTTCCAACCCTTTTGAAAACCTCCATTGTGGTATTTGAGTTTAATTTGCTAGACGCTAAGAGTCTCCCCTCCCCTTTCGAACATTGGAGGACGTAATTCTTTAATTAATTTTGACTGGAGCTTTAATGTCACACAATTTCTATAATGCTAACTAAGGCAAAACCATATCAAAAGTCACACAATTTCTATAATGCTATCCCTTTCATAACAAACTTCATTGCACACAATTTCAATCAAGAATCGTATCCATATCCACGCCTACCTTCTTCTGCCTCTTGGGACGAAGCGCTTATGTTCGGTTCCAAGTCTTTGCCCATTTCACTCCCCTTTGAAGTCTTGTCACTCCCTTGAACATTCAGGTTCTCAAGTCCAGAAAGGATCTCCTTGATTCCAGAACCAGATGCTGCCCTGATCAGCCGTGGAACTGCACTCAAATCGTTCTGAACTCCCCCTGGTGCCACCGTGGCAGAAGAAGAAGAAGAAGAATCCTCGTCACTGAAGAGCTTCTTCCGAGTTGTGGATCCGTCCCGACTTTCACTGTTTGGATCTTCTGCAGGAGCATCAACAGGTGGTCCTGAAGCTTCATTAGCAGACCTTTGATCTGTCCGTTGATATATGGTGGTTATCTGAGGATCAACGTGTCGTGCCACTGAGATGTTTTCTGGGGTAGGTTGATCATTGGTCATTGGCCTGGAGTCTGTGTTCTCAGAATTGGGATCTTCAGTGTTCTCCTTCTCAGCTACCTCTTTTTCCATACATTCTGTTGAGCCTTTCTCCTCAGTTGAATCATTGTGCCCACTCAGGTTACCATCAGGTTTGTGAGCTTCGCCAAAAGCTGTCAGAAAATGGCAATAATAAGATGATTTAAACAAAGACATAACATGTTTGCATGGTGTAGATCATAGGATACTTTGGAATCAGTTAAATGTCTTTGTCTTCCGTAAGTTGGATGTGAAGAAAAGGGGGGTACCTACCTGTAAGTCTTGGTTGTTCTCGAGTCTCAGAGTCATCAGGTTCACCTTTGCAACCCTTTTCTGAAATATATGAAAAATCACCTTTCCAGTAAAATATGTAAAGGATAGAACAAGCAAAACGAAAATAAGAAATTGTTCGAAGGCCATTCTAGAAGTTGTTAGTTCAAATATGACATGTTTTGACAGAGGCCTTCTGTAATAGGTGCCTTTTGAACGACATAAGGATCTTTACAAAATCGTCCATATTGTCTGATGAGAAACTACATTGGTATACAACCCCATTCTCAATGGCATTAATATATGCCCATGCCATCAAAAGCATTAGGGAGACAAAGGAAATTCTGTGAATGAACAACTTATCTATTTGACGTTTCTGTATAAATACTGATTTCAAGCCATGCCTTAAAAGTCGCTAATTTCAAATAAAAAGTTTATCTTTAAAATATCCTCAGTTTTCCTTGCAGCAGCATATTCTCGAATGCAACTCAAACAGTTCATAAATAGCATTATATACTGTTGTGAATGTTAATGTTCCTGAACAAATAATTAAGAAGAAATAAATTTCGACCACTAAGCTCATGGTCAAATTCATCAGCTTCTTGTACCAATCTCTTTCTTCCTGGTTCAATTTTAGTTATATACTATTCTGAATGTTGGTGTTCCCGAAACATAAAGAACAAACTTATCTTTAGCTCAATCTCAGGGTCAACATTTTCTGCGAGCTATGTTCTTGTTGTGAATGTTAATGTTCCCGAACAAGTTGTGATTTGTAACCAAAAAAACGTCCTTGAGCACTCACATCTCAGGGTCCACCTTTTCTGCAAGCCACGGGTAGAGTTAGTACAGAACTTTGGTCGGCTTCTCTACCAATATCTCTATTTACCTATAACTATGTTCTGTTCGTGAATGTTATTGTTCCTGAACAAGTTGTGAAATGTAACCAACAAACATACCTTGAGCAGTAAATTTAGGGTCCACGTCTTCTGCGAGCCACGGGTAGAGATTGTACATAACTCTCATCAGCTTCTCGTACCAATCTCTCTGTTTTCCTGATACTAGATTCAACAAAATGAAAACTGCATGGTTGTTGCTGTGGTCCCGAGCCACATTCCTAATCCTTTGTTCATCAGCCGAGTGCAGCAGCTGATAGCATCGTAATTCGGGCAGAATGAGCTCTACATCAATAACTTCTGTCAGAGCTGGGGCAAATATCTCCTGAATTAGCTTGCTGTGCTCAAAATGGTTTTCTTCCACGCCTTCTCCGTTTATCACATCGGCTATGTGGGAGAAACCTGGTGAATAAATTGAAATTTATTTACATTTGTGTCAACTTTGTGTTCTCTATCTCTACCTTTTATCTGTTTTTATCTAATTTACTAGATGTGAATAAGCTGAAATCATATATCATTCAATATTAATACGAGACACTCTAATTTCCTGAAGAATCACTTATTTTATATCACTGAATGTCTCTTGAGATTTTTAAACCTGGTGAATACTAAATTTAAACCATTATTTGCAAGTTCTGTCAAAGAAATATTTATTGAATACGCTATGAAACAAAAGGCTGCATTTGTAATACGGCAAAAAGCCTGATGGAAAGTTTGACTCTTCTCTGGTATAATCTGGTTTATTTCTAAGTAGCAAATTCAGATAGCTGTGGTTTATTGCAATATATCAAGATTTCTGTTTTTACCACAAAATGGGTCATCCAATAGTTTTTAATCAAAACGACGATTGCACTTTTCATGATTTTGCTGAAGCACATGCTTTTGACACAAGAAAATATTATATCTACAAGATATATACAGCAGTTGTTTCTTTCATGTTTAAAAAAAATATTATCGTAAACAACTAGCTTTGATAACTTGAGTCGACAACAATCAACAGTCACAACATACAAATGGCACTAGAATACCAAGGCCAAGCTAAGTTTTTTAAAGGTTGAGATATAAAAATAGTACTCAAAAGAAGTTAAGAGTCCAACTCATTTTCTGACTGACATGTTTCTGCGTGTAGATAATCTAAAATTAAATTTCTAAGCATTCTTTCTGGGTTCAGCTTACCCTGTCGAAAAATGCTGTGTACAAACTACAAAGCATATGACATTCTAAAAACAACGAGTGTGAGAGAAAAATAGATACTCAAACCAAGGGTTAACGAAACCTTTTATATCGCCAAAACGCAGTGAGGTCGAACCTTTATATCTCTGCTTAAACTACTCTATCGAGATGCCGTGAAGAAATAGGCCCTATTGGTTTGACCCTTAACTTTTTTTTGAAACAGTATGCATCATCATTTGAGTCCTATTTGGTCTAAACTGCATTGGATTGACTCAGGATCTACTTGATAAGGGTCTAAGAACGTAAAGTAAGTTGAAAAATATAGCTATGGGCTCTGTAGCTCATCAGACTTTTGATGGAAATAGGTTTATAAGGTTTTGACCCCTGTGATCCCATTTTGGGTCATGGGGTAGCCAAATTTACAATTTAGAATCTCCATTGGCCAAGGAGTCTGCACACAAGCTTTCAGCTCTCTATACCTTTTGGAACTGGAGAAGAAGATAACAATAGGTTTTTAAGGTTCTTACCCGTGACCCCATTTTGGGTCATGGGGTCACAAAATCTACAATTCAGAATCCCCATTGGAGTCTATGCACAACTTTCAGCTCTCTAGACCTTTTAGAACTGAAGGAGAAGGAAAAATAGGTTTTAAAGGTTTTGACCCCTGTGACCCAATTTGGGGTCAAGAGGTCACCAAACCTAAAATTTAGAATCGTCATTGGCCATGGAGTCTACACACAAACTTTCAGCTCTCTAGACCTTTTACGACTGGAGAAGAAGATGAAAATATGTTTTAACAGTTTTGACCTCTGCGACCCCATTTGGGGTCATGAGGTCATGAAATCTATAATTTAGAATCCACAGCCTGGTCACTCCAAAGGCTATGTTTTATTCGAAAGCACTAGTGCGAGAGAATCTGTAGAGCATCTTAAAACAAGTTTGCACTCATCTTTAAAGGGGCAGTAGCACGTTTTTTGAATTTTTTTTATTTCATACTGATACTTACACGTTAATGCTAAATGTATTATTTCGATAGTGTACAAAATCTCGTTACACAAACCAATCATCCATAGTCAGAGAACAAATTAAATAGATTCACATACAGTGCATTGGGCATATTTGTGTGAACACCTTGAATAATTTTTTGTAAGAAAAAGGAATGGCATGGCTGTACTTAACATTTGATTTATTGCTGCTTTTAGATTAAATACATTATCTTTCAAATGGAACCATTTGTTTTCATTTTCTTGACATCACCCTATATTCCCCCTAAAAAACGTGCTACTGCCTCTTTAACAAAAACGATCCATAACCAGAATTTCTAAACACATAAATAAATCACTGAATAAGCATAACATGTAATATCTCCCATATAGTTTACATATGTTGAGCTAACCATATCTTATCTATAAACAAATTTGATAATTTTTTATAAAATCTTAATTTCTTCACCAATTATTTTACGAATAATCACCGAATGAGCATAAAATTTTAATATCTCCCATATATAAACTAAAATCCAAAAGAAACGTCCCCTTTAGTTTTTTCACACACATAAAAAATCACGAAAGATAATAAAAAAATGACCCCATTCTTATATATATACCAAGGCACTATCTGAAGAAACACATCGCTTAAACGCACAAAATGCAGTGATTCAGGTAAAAAAATATGGTTTTGTTATATCTGTTGTTCTATCGAGAAACAAGAATCAAATATAGAGGGGACGTTTCTTTTTTGATTTTAGTATAGTTTACATATGCTGAGCTAGCCAAATCTTATCTATAAAAAAAGTTTAATAATTTTTATAAAATCTTAATTTCTTCGAAAATTGTATATTGCGTTTATTCTATTGTGTCAATTAAAATCTTGATCCGCTTTTGTTCCATACACACCTCCACGATGGAGTGCATCTCTGAATGTTGCGTAGGGTGCCGGGTCGTCCGACTTCTCAAGACAATCAAAGAAGAGGTCCACTGCTTCCCCGTACGACCCTTCTCGGTCCAACTTGGCTATCTTTGCAGCATCACCTGTGACATATTGCAAAATGTATTTAATGATTTATTTGACAAAAACATTAAAACCCAACGAGTAAGCCATCCTCACAGGAAATTGAAAAACAATTGTTTGAGGACACAAGAATCTGTGTCGAAACGTCGCATACGATGAACAAAGAAGTTGTCATCCATATATTCCTCAGCATAATTGTTAATTTAGTAATTTAGAGCTACTACACAGAATGAATATTTGAAGTAATAGACCTATTCATATCCCCAATTCGCTAAGTAACTTACAGATTTCTGACCTGTAAAATAAATCAGGTCTGCAACATATACATGAGAGATAGTTGCTTATTGCAGCATATTAAGGAATTATAAGAGCGCTTCATATGTCGTAATTTAACGACATACCCGATTACGACATGCAGGGTTTACGTCACTAAATTCCAATATGTCACGAGCCTAAACAGCCATGTCTGTCATTTTTTTGCAACTAGTGTACGTGACTTCTAAATATGTAACTCATCGGGCTTTATGGAAGATATAACAATATTTATAAAGAGACCACGTAGGCCTACCCGAACCCCGATTACAAAAAAAGAAATATCGCCTCGTCCGCCTGAAATGGGTTCTCAAGTCCTTAAAAAAATAAGATATTTGCATAAATTTGCATAACACCATACATTACCTCTCAAACACGGAATGTCATGCACCAGATGAAAACATCGCAGATCTTTCCGAAGAAAGGGCTTGTACACCTCAACCAACTTCTTTATGCCCTGGTTTGGCCCATCTTCGGGTTCCTTATTCTCCGACATTTTGTAGTCCAGGGACACCAGTTACATCGTTATCCACAACTTATCTATCACTTCTGATATCACAGTTCTCGTGAACTAAATGCATATCACCTGATTCCTGGAAATCTATTGTGGTTCGCGTGTCACTAAAATTAGATTGGGAAATTCCAAATTGGGTTGTGACGTCATGATGTTTATTCGGGAAATAAAGGGGTTTTGAGTTCCAGTGATAAAGGCGACATTTCATTTAAAAGAAAATGGGATGCACGTTTTAAATTAATAAAAACATTTTTCACATAAGACCATGTAGTCTAATGTGTATAGGTTAAGCATAATAAAGAATTCGAATTTACATAAAATGGGGAAAATGAATGGTCCCTGAGAAAATGAAATCGAAAGTTACACGACGGGCTTTATAAAAATTCTGTTCGATACGTAGGCCCATGTTTGGTTTCTAAGTACACCTTAAATTGAAGAAACTAACATGATATAACAAAATACAATTATAAAAGATATAGAAAAATAAAAAAACAAATGTAGGCCGGCCTGCATTGCTAAATCTGCTTATGATATATAGGGCCTACATATTGAATATGTTTATTCGAATCCATCAAAGTCCTTCTAATTCCGGTGAACTGATTTAAGTCAATCTCGATAATTAAAGAGCCACTCCGTGATCTTTATTACATATTCTTTTCGTTTTTATACCAACGTGAATAGCATAATTTATTACATAAATTCAACATATCTCGCATATTCATGATATAAATTCAAAATATCTCGTATATTCATTCCAGAAATGGTAATAATATATAATAAATACTAAGTCTTGTTTTCAATTATTAAAAGCTTAAAAGCGAAGGCCAAATTAGAGTTATATTACTTATCAAACATTAGTAACTGTAATTCTGACTGCTTAATATAATAACTGACCAAAATTAAGTTTGTCTCCTTGACGAGCGTCATTGTCTGTTTTTTGATCAAAATCGCGACTTTCAAACTCCCCTAGCTGTTGTCACTAAAAGGTGGATGAGCTTCAAAATGATACTTAAGTCGATAGGCCTACTTCTCAATCAGATGACACTATTGGTAAAGTTTGGCATATATGACCCCGAACTCACGGAGTGAATCTTTAAACGAATAAAAACATTTGCATGTATAATTAATACTTACATAGACGGGTCCTCATGTTGTTGAGAAGCGAATAATGCGAATGATGTATGGCTTGAAAATGGAAATGAGAATCTATTGAGGTGATCATGCGAGCGTGTTTTGGATTGGTTAAAATCTTCCATTAGGAATAAGTAGTAAATAATAACCCGGTACCGAGGGGTTATGGAAAATAACCCCGCGAGGGTGTAGCCCGAGCAGAGGTTATTTCCATAACCCGAGGCAAACGGGTTATTATTTGACTTACACTCCCGCGGAAGACTCCTGCAATGGTTCCAACTTAATTTGTTTATAAACAATTAATTTAAAAATGTTTAACTGATATCATTCGCGAGTTTATCATTTCTTGATAACAAAAAATATTTAAAATACCCCCATATTAGGGTTTTAGAAATAAACGCTTGATTTCTTACAACAAAAACTATTTTATTACGGTGTTTCAACTAAATTGGTTTACATACAAATAATTGAAACACGTTTTAGTGATCCATTTTGCGGGTTTGATATGTCTTGATAAGAATACTATGTTGGACTTCTTACAATACCCCTTGCTTAGGGTTTTAGAACTAAAAAAATTATTCCTTACATTAAAAATATATTTTATTGCACTATTGCACAATATGACACTGAAAGCCAACTTGTGACAATCCAAGCATTCCTAATTAAAAAACATGGACATAGAACATAATTAAAATTTTATATTTCAATATTGTAATGGACTTTTTTCTTTTCTTTTTCAGTCATCCAGCTATCTGTGCGTGCTTCCTTGGGAAATTATAACACTAATATTCACGTACATCCCAATAAGTGATCTACTGATAAACGTTACCGCTGCAAACCACACTTCTCATGAAATTGTGAAATCGGGATCTGGAAGGAGACTAGCTGACACCAGTGCAATTACGAAAATTATTTCGACATTTTGTTTACTTCAGAACTCTGCATCTCTCAAATACGACCATTTCAAACAGAATATCATACACTGACTATGCATTTGTGACCGGACTTATATATGCTAATAAATTAAGGGCTCTTGACATCACAAATGTCCAAATTTCTACTTTAGCATTCATAATCAGCCTGCCGAATCTAGAAGACTTAGTCCTTGAAGGATGCTGCTATCTGAGAAATGAGGACTTTGAAATTCTTGAAGTCTCAAGTCGTTTGAAACTCCTGAATTACCCACACCCACACCCACATTACCCCAGAATGTCTATGTCAGATCTTCAACCACACTAGAAAGTGTACATTTCTTGAAGCATTTGGTATAGAATTTGGTTTTGAAGGACTTCTGAACTTAATTGAAATTTCCTGTGACTTTAAAAAGTTCTACCTTTTCTTAGATCAGACTTTCACTGTTGCAGAGTTTGATGAGTATATTCGAGTTAATTTTAGTGAGTGTGACTTCCGACTTCAATAATGTCTACGCAAAAGACCAAAAGTACATTTGCACTGGAGGATGTTCTCGAAATGTTGGTGTCGAATGAACATGATGACGATGAACAACATGTTTCAGCAGAAGTTAGTGTTGACCCAGTTATAAATTTATCACAAGATGAAGACTTGAGTTTGGGAAAAAGTGTGAAAATTGAATTCAGCGATTTGCATGAAGAAAGTGAAGAAGAGACGAATGATAAGGATTATATTCCTTCAGAAACAGAGGATACAGAAGATGACACGCATAACGAAAACACTGGTTCTGCAAATGAAGAGATAAATGAAACTCGGATTACGAACTCAGAAACAGAGGAAACAGAAAATGACACACATGACGGAAACACTTGTTCTGCAAATGAAGAGATAAATGAAACTCGGATTACGAACTCAGAAACAGAGGAAACAGAAAATGACACACATGACGGAAACACTTGTTCTGCAAATGAAGAGATAAATAAAACTCGGATTACGAACTCAGAAACAGAGGAAACAGAAAATGACACACATGACGGAAACACTGGTTCTGCAAATGAAGAGATAAATGAAACTCGGATTCAAACTCAGAAACAGAGGAAACAGAAAATGACACACATGACGGAAACACTGGTTCTGCAAATGAAGAGATAAATGAAACTCGGATTACGAACTCAGAAACAGAGGATACAGAAGATGACACACATGACGAAAACACTTGTTCTGCAAATGAAGAGATAAATGAAACTCGGATTACGAACTCAGAAACAGAGGAAACAGAAAATGACACACATGACGGAAACACTGGTTCTGCAAATGAAGAGATAAATGAAACTCGGATTACGAACTCAGAAACAGAGGAAACAGAAAATGACACACATGACGGAAACACTGGTTCTGCAAATGAAGAGATAAATGAAACTCGGATTACGAACTCAGAAACAGAGGAAACAGAAAATGACACACATGACGGAAACACTGGTTCTGCAAATGAAGAGATAAATGAAACTCGGATTACGAACTCAGAAACAGAGGAAACAGAAAATGACACACATGACGGAAACACTGGTTCTGCAAATGAAGAGATAAATGAAACTCGGATTACGAACTCAGAAACAGAGGAAACAGAAAATGACACACATGACGGAAACACTTGTTCTGCAAATGAAGAGATAAATAAAACTCGGATTACGAACTCAGAAACAGAGGAAACAGAAAATGACACACATGACGGAAACACTGGTTCTGCAAATGAAGAGATAAATGAAACTCGGATTACGAACTCAGAAACAGAGGAAACAGAAAATGACACACATGACGGAAACACTGGTTCTGCAAATGAAGAGATAAATAAAACTCGGATTACGAACTCAGAAACAGAGGAAACAGAAAATGACACACATGACGGAAACACTGGTTCTGCAAATGAAGAGATAAATGAAACTCGGATTACGAACTCAGAAACAGAGGAAACAGAAAATGACACACATGACGGAAACACTGGTTCTGCAAATGAAGAGATAAATGAAACTCGGATTACGAACTCAGAAACAGAGGAAACAGAAAATGACACACATGACGGAAACACTGGTTCTGCAAATGAAGAGATAAATGAAACTCGGATTACGAACTCAGAAACAGAGGAAACAGAAAATGACACACATGACGGAAACACTTGTTCTGCAAATGAAGAGATAAATAAAACTCGGATTACGAACTCAGAAACAGAGGAAACAGAAAATGACACACATGACGGAAACACTGGTTCTGCAAATGAAGAGATAAATGAAACTGTCTTTAGAAGTAGGAAAAGGAAGAGAAATGAGCAAATGTGGAAAAGCAGCATAAGGAAACGTAATAGACAGTCAGGAAGAGAGTATGTAAGTTGTTCAGGAAAGGCGTGTAAAATCAACAAAAGACTGTCAGGGAAGGTGCAGATTTCGATGTTCTCAAAAGATCAATTCGGATGAAAGAAATGAAATTCACAAGGCTTTTTGGAATCTGTGTGATACGGAGAAACAACACTTTTTAACAAGACAGTTGAAAGAGTCAACAAAGAAAGATCACGAACAGATGGTCAAAGTAGGAGAAAGTACTCTTACTCATATTACTTTTTTGGAAAAAAGTACGCATATGTAAAGAGTACTACCTAACAACTCTCCATATTTCGCAGAGAAGGGTATCCTATTATTTTGAGAATAAACATTGTGAAAGCGCATCTACTCAAAAGGAGGGGGGTGACAGAAGAGGTCGTAAATCGACAAGTAGGATCAACCAAGAGCGAAAACAAAAGGTTCGAGATCACATTAACTCTTTCCCCAAAATTGATTATCATTACTGCAGGGCGAGCACAAAAAAAACCAGTATCTTAAACAGGATTTGAATCTCAACAAAATGTACTATCTGTACCATGAGAAGTGTGAGGAATCCAATGACGAGCCTGTGAAACTTCACATGTACAGATGTATTTTAAATAGAGAATTCAACATGGATTTTATGAAACCCAAAAAAGATCGGTGCGACAAATGTGAAGAGCATAAAATGGCTCAGTCACATAATCTTGTTACGGAGGCTTTGGAAACAAACTTCATTCAGCACAGAGATTCAAAAGAAGCAACACGCAACCAAAGAAAGATTGACCTGGAGAATACTGTGAATGGCTCCGCTGTTGTGTGTTTTGATTTACAGAACGTTGTTGGTTGTCCGAGGGCCAATATCTCGAGTTTTTTCTACAGACGCAATCTATCTGTCTTCAATCTGACTGCTCACTGTTCCGTGGATTCAAGTTCTTACTGTGCCCTTTGGCATGAGAGGATGGCCGGTAGAGGTGGAAACGAAATTGCAAGCGCCTTAGTTGCAATCCTGGAGAAGGTCCTGGCTAACCACAGCATTACAGAATTAACCTTGTGGTCATACAGCTGTGTGGCACAGAAAAGGAATTCTGGAATATCAATGGCCCTCATGACTCTTCAACGAAATCATGACTTAATCAAAATAACCCAGAAGTTCTGTGAGCCTGGACACAGCAGTATCCAGGAAGTGGACAACATCCATAGTCACCTGGAATGTGCTCTGTCGAAGAATGAAGTGTTCAGTCCTCTTGGGGTTGTGCGGTGCTTTCAGGGAGCCATGAGGAAGCATGTTAACATTATCCAGATGCAGAGAAATATGTTTAAACAATATCTAGAGGCAGCTAAATTGTACAACTTCAAGTCCATTCCTTATGCCAAAGTGAAGTCTTTAACTTACACCAAATCCAGAGCTTTTCAAGTTGAATATCAAACTTCATTCATTTCTCCAGAGAGCAACAGAGTGTCCCGGCGGGCCATGCGGCCAACAAGAACCATGTCACCTCCTCGAAGTGTAACTGACGACAATTGGCCAACAGTGAAATTGATGTCAAAACAACCCCAACTTTCAGAGGAGAAGAAAAAGGACATCAGGGCAATGTTGAAATTCATGAACCCGACAGATCGAAAATTCATGTCTGGGCTGTCTGAGAACACAAATGAATAACCAGTCTTTTGGACAATGATACTTCCAGTTATATTCCATTCAAACTTGATATAATCTGAAGTTTAGAGTTACTATTTTTTAATTCAAGTGTTTGGCTCATATTGAAGATCATGTTGATTGTTTGGAAACAGATCTATTAGCAGTCTAGAAGACAATGATGACTTTCTATAAATCTTTCCAGTTATATTTCAAACATCTTGTAATGATCTGACAAATTTAGAGTTACTATTTTTGAATTCAAGTGTTTTGTTCATATTGACGATCATGTTGATTGTTTGGAAACAGATCTATTAGCAGTCTAGAAGACAATGATGACTTTCTATAAATCTTTCCAGTTATATTTCAAACATCTTGTAATGATCTGACAAGTTTAGAGTTACTATTTTTGAATTCAAGTGTTTTGTTCATATTGAAGATCATATTGATTGTTTGGAAACATATGTAAATTTCATTTATCCAATAAAAATCTACCTGTAAGTAAACATTTGAATTTATGAGTATTCAAATGTTTAATTTGGAAGGGTTCTAACTTTCAAATTTCAATATCTCAATAACATGTTCAGAGGAGATAGAACAGTCTGGTTCTCACCCATTATGACCTTTTTAGATCATATCAGAATTTTAGGGAGCATATCCTGATTAAAAACAGGTTATAGCCGTGTGGACAAAACATAATGAACATCATTTCTTAACACATTCTTACTTGATAGTGTCAACTGGTGTTGCGTAATGAATTCTGCTGTTAATAAAATTGCTAATCATTTTTAATGGAATGACACCTGCAATATCTATGTTTTGTATTTTGCAATTTGTAATTAAAAAAATCACTGAAAGAAGGTTTATTGCTTCCTACCCTAGGATACCATAGTTGCAATTAAAAACTTTTTCATTTTGAGATAAATAATAGTTATTGTTGAAAAACCTTTAGTTGTGCTTATATATATATACGCTTCATCAAAAATTCCTCATACACTTTGAACTATTATGGCATTTGAAACGAAAAGGCAACATACATGCTTGATTTTGATTATACATGATTTATTTTTTTAACAAGTGGTTGTATAAGTAAACATACAAATATAAATGCTGATATAAGTATAAATACTTTTGTTATAAAATAAATATAACACTGTTTGCAGTTTTACACCCGGTACATTTTCATTTGAGGGTCTATTGTCCGGTTTTCGATCATGTCTACTTACACGTCTCGCCTATCAAATTATTGACAATTCACATTTGACTGAAAAGTTCTTTGAAGACTCTCTTAAGACATTTAATCGTAACCATTGTTTTCAAGTATCAAACAAGCACTATCATTTTACTGCAAATTCTCCTAACAGTTAGTAATTATACCCTCGCAATTGCTGTCCTTCTCTGCGGCAAAAAACCTTAACCCCTTTCAAATCACATTAACGCTCTCTTCTTAAAATATTCCCTAACCTAAATAACGTATATCCCGTTCATAATTATTTTATAATTTGTGGTGTTGATTGCATCTGTTTTTTTAATTCTATTTTCAGAGAATCAAGCTCGTCCTTCAGGTGTTGTATCTCGGACCGTAGTTGGACAACCGTCCCTTTAAGAATAGCACAGTGTACACAGTTCTGTATATCACATGTTGGTATATCATTCCCTGTTTCTCCTGTTCGCAGAGCTCCTTCTGCACCATCGTAAGTTTCCATGAACGCATGACGGTCAATGACGTCACTTCCTGCAGATTGGAAGCTGTTCATCTGTCTTTGACTCCATTCTTCATCATCTCTCTCCCTCGATAAGTCATTCTCTGAAAATAATTCAGTGATTCCATTTTAAAAAGTAATTTTTTTCTTTAATGTAAGAAGCGGATTCTTTCATTTACGTTCTTTGATTTTGCTAAAGGTTTAATCACCAAACGGACACCTGAACATTTGGGAAAACTATTTCTTGATCATGCACATCATATTATCGTTTGGGTAAAACATCTCACTTTATCAACCCGATTGTCAATAGTCGTCGAAAATATAATGGTATCAAAATTTGAAAACTGCTGGGGGATTTGTGTGAAGGTCTTTTAATCATTGGAGGTTGGGAAAAGTAGCTTAACTGAAAATGATACATTCGTTTTTTTTAAATTGCCATTTTGCTTTAAAATCGTTGTCTTTGTAACATTTACTTTAGTATTCCTAAGATAGCCCTTTTGTCCTAAAACACGTGCTACTGCTCCTTTTACTTCAATCACATCTACTCACCTGCTTTTGTCTCAACGTGGTCCTGTGCTGCCTTTTGTCTGTCTTTTTCTGAAAATGATGTATACATAAACAGAATACTACGAATCAACAACTGAATTGAAATTAATGTAGGGATAATATTAAAAGATAAAGTTCAGATGATGTTCAAATGATTTTAAGTTACTAAATACTTTGATGTCTGACATAAACATTGTTCAATTGGAATGTGAAAAGGGTGATCATTAAAAAATTTTCACATGTCCATAATATGCCTTAATTTATGAACATTATTTACATTTGTACTTTCATAAACATCCATCTTCTCAACATATATTCCGTGATACCAACAACCAATAGTAATATATTTCGCCACCTACTGTACGTACAGTCGTACCTTGTATACTCGAACCCCCGGTAACCGGAAACTTAGCTTACCGGACGATTTAATAGGAAAACGAATATTTTCTGAAGTACATGTATTCATTTGTCCGGGTCTCGTGCTTCAATTTCAGGAAGTGATCTGATATTGTAATTACGTGCCCTGGATGTAGGTTACTGTTCTATTGGCCTCCTTTGCCCGAAATACAAAAAGAATATGTATTTGCTAATTATGAATTACCTGGGAATAAAGGGATTTGCATATACGATTTTATTTACCTCTGCTTAAATGTTCTCAATATTGACGCTTTCGGGATACGAATATCTTCGATCAGGGAGTTAAATTTCTACTCCACATGCTAGATCTGAAAGCTGCCCCTTTTGTCGCCTGGGGCAGTCATGTTTTAGCATAAGCTCGATGATCACGTAATAAAATGTTGATCCAACCTCTGTTCGATTAAGACCAAATTCCTGCTTTCCAGTAGTTAGCCATCAGCAGCAACATTTTGCACCACAAACCATTTGACAATTTTCCGCCAATGAAACATGCATCGCATTTTATGGCTTTTGCCATGAATCAGTTGCCAACATGATGAGTTTTTACCAGTAGCGTTGATTGCTCAACTACAACTCAAGTTGCATCCAATCAGGTTTTACCCCTTCCCAGCCCACAAACTCGTATTATTCGTACAGAAGCTAGATCAACATTTTATGACGTGTTCTACCTCTATGAGTAAAACGCCCTGTCAAAGTCTCTCATGTTAGACTAAGGTCGTGGAAATGGTTCTTACTCTCTTTGAAGTATGGATCCACAAGCTGCACCAGATGGGGGTAAACCTCCAGCATGGTCGTCATGAAGGCGTCATACCAGCCCAGTTTACGACGGTGAACACAGTCTATTAGCGTCATGGCCGCGTCGTACCGGGAATGCTCTCTATGTACGTTTCGTATTTCGTCCTCTTCGCCTTCTGTGATGAGTTCGTGTTGACGAAGTTGCTGTAACATGACTATTGGGTCCATCTTCTCTATGATTGGCTGGGCGAACACTTCGATTAGCTTACAATGTTCTGTGTGGTTTTCTTCTATATCTCCTCCATCCAACACTCTTGCGATGTGGTCGTACTCTAGTAGTGGATGAATGGTTGGGGAAATAAATAAAGAAAGACATGGCAGAAGGAATTAAAAAGCAGACGTTTGAGATTATTAGTTATCAGATTATGAAATACACGTGTACCAACATTTGATTATTTCCACATCGAAGTTAAGTGATTTAAATTCTAAAATGATGATGATGCTGATGATGACGCTGCTGCAAGTGATGATGATTCTGATGAATATACCATTAAGGAAAATCAATCAATGATGATGATGAATTGAATTGTAAGCAAACTGATGATGATGATGATGATGACTGTATGTCATGGTTCAGTAGCCAATATGACGACGACGACGATGATGACGATGATGATGATGATGATGAAGATGATGATGATGATGACGTACTTGCTTCCACAAGAGCGTCTCTGAATGAAGCATAACGGCCGGGTTCCTCGGACTGCTTCAAACACTCCAAGAACAGCTCTGAAGCGCCCGTATGATCTCCTGATCGGTCCAGTTTACGGATTCTAGCTGCCTGGTCTGAAATCGTAATATAAATCTTTGTTTCATTACCAAAACACTTAACCTTCTATGAAACTCTTTAGGATATGAAAAGCCTATTGTTCTTCCTCTTACATCATATTCTAAAGAATATTTGGGACTATCATATTTCATATCGTTGCGGATTTCTGCTCCTATTCCTGCATGGCTATCTCTACTACATTCTCTGAGTATTTCTCTCCCCACAGAGGCAGATCAAGTCATGTTGATTTAGCCTCTGTAATATTACGGCGAGTTTGTGGGATAGAATGGGAGAATCCTGATTGGAGGCAATCAAAATTAGTTGTGCAATCAGCGACGCTGTTCTTAAATCATCATTTTGGCTACTGAAACAAGGCAAAGGCATTGTAATGTGAACCACCCTTTCCATGCGAGAAGCCTTGTCATTTGATAAAGAAATCAAAAAGTAATGTGATAAAAGTTTTTTCCGCCAGGGGAAACTGCCGGAACCCACGGATTTCGGCGTAATAGAACAGAGGCTAAATCAACATGATTTGATCTGCCTCTATGGGGATAGAATGTCTTTACAATAGTCTTTAGCAATCTTCCATAAGACAAAGCCAAACGTTCTTATCAATGTACATGAAAATAGGCCTACCAACGTCCCAAATTCACACCACTGAATAAAATTCTGACATTTGCTCTTATGGCCATGGATAATCGGGTGGATTTATGAGATGTTTGCTCCTCTAAAGATAGATTCAATACATTTGTCATAAGCTAATACTTATAGAGGAAAATTGGAATGAAATTTCTCTAAAATATGCTACTGTCCCTTTAACACCTACATTGTACCTCTCATAAAGGGCAGATAATTCAAAAGGTGAAGACACTTCACGTGTTTCACAAGAAAGGGCGTCAAGGCATCCACCATCACGCCTATTCGATCCCCTTCCTCCAAAACCTCCAGACTGCTCGCCATTTTGTCTCCTTTGTACACTTACACTAAACTCAAAACATATTTTTGGGATATCTTGTATTTATAATAAAGATTGGAACATAACGCTAAAAGCGAAACTGCTTCCGGGTGATGGAAAATTCAGAGTGGTCTCCACATGTTAGTGTTATTTATAGTAACGGGGTATTTCCAGAGTTGCTATTTATAGCTTATTTCGGAATAAGGGACTGGTCATGTAATGTAAGTTATTATAAGTGTTTCTTCTATCATGTAGATAAAATCTTAATATCATGGACATGTAAACGATTATAAAACCTTAGTATTGAAAAGGCCCGTGTGACTACAGCTTTTATTAATCATTTGTTAAATTGACCCTACGCAAAACTATAATCATTAATTAACTTATAAATTATGCAAAATACAGTGCTTGTAATGGAACTTTCTCTGTTGTCTGTTTGACAAATATACATTTTGAGAAAAGAAAAAAAAATAGTTTTCTAGTTCTCGAAAAAAAAACACTTCTAACATGCAAGAAACTTTTGGTCCCCTTGCAATTTTTATCAAATTCTTGTAACAAGAGTATTATAATAAGATTGATAACATTTTACATTCGTTTTGTCTTATAGATTCATCTTTCATACAACAGCGATGTGTTGTGAAGGTAAAAAAGGCGTTTCCCGCTCACGATCGCTTGCCTCGCGACACGTGGATGGCTATTTATGGTTACGGAAACACCCAAATTGGAAGGGCATTTTGGGAAATCAAAATGGCTGCTCACATGGGAAGTCTTCGCCTCTCGGTGCTTTTCTTCATTGTTTTGGCAGTTATAGCCCAAAATGATAATACAGATTACTTGCGAAGGGAACACACACTTACAAAACCATACCAAGGTATACATAAGAGGATTTGTGCCCACATTGATAACATTATTCGTCTGATTTCGTAGCGTCCTACTCAGTGTTCAGAATCAAAAGTCTGAAGAGATGTTCAAGAAATAAGATATCGCCTGCTTTTATTGCTCTGTTTGATGTATGTTTTCATAATGAATTATCACTACTGGCGAAATATTTGAACAATAAATATATCTTAAAACCCTGAAAAGTATATTTGGTTTATATAAGATTATATTATCATCGATGATGAAATGTCAATGACTAGGAAAATCAATCAATGATGTAAATTTGTCAGAAGCTTACAACCAGTGTATAAAATATCTACAAACACAAATTCAGTTATATTTTCATAAAGAAGATATATTAAACTATCAATACAGATTATCAAAAGCATAAATAAAGTTACTGTTAGAAATAGTGGTGTTCTGATTAATCGATTTGGTCGAGCATCGGTGGGTTGACCCATTTGACCACATAATCGATTACAACTTTCTGTAATCGATTTAATTGATTACTGATAAAAATCAAGATATTTTTACAGTAATTGTTAGTAATATTACTAAAAGAATGATTCTGATTGATTTCATTACTAAAACATGTTATTTTTGTTTTCCAAATATAGGATCAAGTGAAAATGCAAGCAAGAAAATAGAAAACTTATTTTTTAAACCTTTCTACCCTTATGAAGGAATCAATCTTAGACACCAAAATGCAACTACATGTAACCAATTATTAATCGATCATTGATTGGTTACCCCCAACTGATGATCGATTACAAAATTTCAACCGATTCCCAACACTAGTTAGAAACGTGTTTAAAAAATACCTATTTTCACCCGAACGAGTGTCTGAGTGAAAAACCGCCTATAAGCCGAGCATATCGTGTCTAAAATCGGCGATTAAAAATCAGGAAAAGGTCTAAAAAATCTAAATTGACTTCCTAAACATCCCCATGTACCCATTCTTCGAAAAGCTTTCGTTGGTCAAGAATTAATTTTAACTTTGAAAGGAACTATCAGCAAAAAACGTGACCCCTCTTAAGAAACTGTCATGTAAATTAGTGAGTTTACTCGACGTCAAGGGAGGGAACTCTCCGCGAAGCTCGCTATCGCGAAAGTGTAATCTGGTGTATTGGTAATTTAGCCTGTCCTGAAAATTAATTGGTCAATTCCTTAGGGGATAATAACAATTTTTTTTTGAAAAGATACTACAACAGGGTTTACATGATACACTGCTCATTATTATATATAAAGGAGCCACACTTATGACTAGCGCAAAATAAAATTTCTGGTTTATAAATACAACTTTTAAATGTTTTCATTTCTTGCAAACTGCTCAATGACAAGTTCAATCACTTCTTTCACTTAAATATGTGTAAAATTTAATTTGAATTACATATCATGACGATAATTGAAAATCAATGATCTGTTGGTTGAAAACCCATTTAAGTTTTTTTACATTATCATTATGCATTTCAATTGATTAACAACTTATTAAGGTATGCCCTAACAATAGAATGATGATATAAAGAGGATTAACATATCCCAGTTTCACGTGTTTTCGGCAACGTAAGAGCGATTTCACTAGGTGATTGATTGATGGTTTCTTTTTTGATTTACTATAATATTATGTTCTGCGTGTCATAGTGAAACATTAACATCGTCAGGAGAAAAGAAGATTAATTTTATTCAATATGATATTTGATTATATTTGTGTTTTTTATTAATAGTGTGTGTGCTCTTGAAGAAAGTTTGAACAACAATTCTAATTTACATCATATCATTGGTTTGGTCAAATGATGTTGTAGGTGAAATGCATGCTTTAAGAAAATAAGTGATAGAACATATTTTCCAAGTATAAGCTAAGTGTAACACATCCATGTTTGTTTCCAGGTTCAGGTATGTCGGTGCCCCTGTGGGATTTCCTGGGTTCTACACTGGTGACCAACACCCACATCCGTTTGACTAGTGACCATCAGAGTTTGCAAGGAGCTATCTGGAACAAAACTGTGAGTAGTAAGGCTTCCGTTGGTCCAAAAGCTTCTGTTGATTTCTTAGGGAGGGGGTCAGACTCAACTCAAACCGGAGGGCCGGAAGTTCTTATCTTTACAAAAAAGGTCATGTAATTGTTGTTTAGCCAAGGTATTTTGCACATGTATGTCTCACTTATGAGTTGATTGTAGTTTTATTTTAGCTATACTCTCTTGGCTTTCTCGTCTTTTCACAAAGCAACCTTTACTAAGGTTGACCTTAACTCCCATTCTTTAACATTGCACTAAGGCTAACTTAAGACTTACGATCACCTTAGAACTTTGTGAAAGAGGACCATGGTCATGTTGTTAAATTATTTCACCCATCAAATACAAACAGTCTAGAATTATTGAAACAACTTATGGTTATCTACCTGTTATTAATCCTCATTCATAAAATATGGACTCAAGTACCCCTGAAAGCCCTTATCAGTAAAATGTAACCTGTTAAGGAGAATAAGAATGAAGGCCTACTGATCTCATGTGACATTTTCTGTTTTGATAATTCTTTTTAAAGGATTTCTATGACCTTGCTAATTTCATGAATTTCAACTTTCAAGTACCCGTAATGCAATGATATGTTGGCCATCCTATTAATTTTTAGCTCATCTGGCCTGTAAGGCCCGATGGGCTTATGGCATGGCATGGTGTCCGGCGTCCGTCCGTCCGTCCATCCGTCCGTCCGTAAACTTTGTGGAATTTCGACTTCTTCTCCAGAACCATAAGGCCTAGAAAGCTTAAACTTGGTGTACAGACTCCTTGACTAGTGAGGATTAAAAATTGTAGCTTTGGTGGCCCTGTGGCCCCTAATAAGGGCCACAGGGGCCACGCCCTAAAAACCTATTTTCATCTTCTTCTCCAGAAGCATAAGGCCTAGAAAGCTGAAACCTTGTGTACAGACTCCTTGACTAGTGAGGATTATAAATTGTAGCTTTAGTGGCCCTGTGGCCCCTAATTAGGGCCACAGGGGCCACGCCCTTAAAACCTATTTTCATCTTCTTCTCCAGAACCAAAAGGCCTAGAAAGCTGAAACTTTGTGTACAGACTCCTTGACTAGTGAAGATTATAAATTGTAGCTTTTGTGGCCCTGTGACCCCTAATAAGGGCTACAGGCCACGCCCTAAAAACCTATTACTTCTTCTCCAGAAGTATAAGGCCTAGAAAGCTGAAACTTTGTGTACAGACTCCTTGACTAGTGAGGAATATAAATTGTAGCTTTAGTGGCCCTGTGGCCCCTAATAAAGGCAACAGGAACGTCCTTCAAATCTATTTTCATCTTCTTCATCAGAAGTAAAGGCCTAGAAAACTGAAACCTGTCGCCTATATACTGAATTTTATGAATGGTGACCCTGTGGCCTCTACAAAGGGGGAATCACATTGACCACACTCTACAGCATAATTGATGATGAAGCCTGATGAGCTACAGAGCCAATGGCTCTATTTTTATTGCATTGAAATATCCAGAAAACAACTTGCTTCACTTTGGATGACCCACTAAACTGACATCACAGTCAATCAGTTAATGATAGTACAGACAATGAAATATGATTGTTGCTAGAGAAAAATGATAGGTAAACACTTTTAGAAAATGTCGCAACTTAAAAACCATATGGGTAATAAAGAGGCATAGATAATTGAAGCATATTGATTTCTCTAATTTTGTCTTTTTCAGCCTTGTGTGGTCCGCAACTGGGAGCTTCACGTGCAGTTCAAAGTGCATGGTTCAGGGAAGAATCTGTTCGGTGACGGGATGGCTATCTGGTACACCCGAGAAAGGATGCAGATGGGTCAGTCTCTCTTTAATAGTCATTCTAATCTTGCTACATCAGCATAATTGTTTCCATGTAGCTCCTACACCTACCCTGATATTGATCAGACCAAAGATCTTGTATCTCAATATATGTGTGCAGGGCAATGTGCAGGGATTTGGATGGAAAATTGGTTGAATAAGATTTTAAAGATTATAATTGATATGAGGGCAATAGCCCCTTTCAAATTCAGAAAATTACTAGAGAAGCCTTTTGTCAAAAATGTCTGTTTGAATTCCTCCTGTAATTGATATCACACATTTAGCTTTCGCATTATTTCAGCAATCCGTTGTTTTAGTTAGAGGACACCTTCTTGTTGATTGATGAACATGTGTTGTCTATTATATTCCAGGTCCAATCTTTGGGAGCAAGAACAATTTTGTTGGTCTGGCTATTTTCCTTGACACTTACAGTAACCACAATGGACCACACAATGTAAGTTAGGAACAAAGAATGATTATTACTTTGGAACCATGAAAGGATAATTCAAAATACATATTATATTACTAGAAAATAGGTTAGTAACTTTAGATGAAGCTCAAATAAAATGTCTTTCATGCTTCCACAATAAGACAAGAAAAATACATGTTTTGATGCTTGGGACTGAATAACTGTTGTAAATGAGTCTTACCATTTCATACCAGATATTAAGATAGAACAGCTAAATTATCATTTATCAGTTTGATTAAATCTTGTCTTCAAAATCCCTCACCCAAATGTGTTAAACTAAACCACAAAATTAAAAATGATGCTATCCTTGCAAAATGAAGTCCGCTTGATGTGATGAACAATTCTAATGCTTGTTTATGCCTTAAAATGTCAACAGTTTCCAGGCAAGAAAACTCAGGATAAAAAGAGAATACTAAACAACCTTTCAATAATTCTGTTTTTATAAGCGGGTTATGATTTTCTGCGACTTGTCAGCTATTGTGACGTCACTACCACACACTGCTGTTTAGTCATAGTTGCATTGTGATCTACACTCGTTTAATATCGCTTTATAAATATTACACTGTGGCATCTTAAAAGGGCAAGTTATAGAAACAATAATCTGGTGACAGTGTTTGATGAATCCATTACAAATCACTGAAGAATAGTTTTTATCCCAAAATATTGTCAATATTATCAGAACACAATTATCAATTTATCACATTAATACGTTTCCCACTTTTCCCATTAGAAGGGGAATAACGCTGACTGTCTGCTTGTTGTTTTAGCATCAACACCCGTACATCTCGGCAATGGTGAACAATGGCTCCCACACATACGACCACGACAGTGACGGAACACATACACAGCTGGCAGGGTGTGAGGCCATGTTCAGAAACAAAAACTACGATACCTTCGTGGCCATCAGATATGAAAATGATGTTTTAAAAGTAAGTTGACCATCACAAATGGTGCTGTGTAGGGCTGAGTACAGTCTGATTAAAATCTGCCTAGTTCCAAAAATAAAATATTCAAAATATTAGCTGCACAGAGATATTGAATCCTCCTCACTAGGTCTGACCGCACCACTGTACCTCGCATGTTTTATACCAGTAAAGCGCAGCCGAAACCCAGTTGTTAGCTTATAACACCGCTGGCGGTGATTATGTTCAAAGCATGGCTAACAGAAGTTACTTGCCCCTAGCTTGATACAGAAGGCTTTTGCCGGCGGCTTGTGATTGGATAGCTGAGTAAACGCCAGAACATGCGACTTACTGGGCTACCGTCTGACTCAGTGGAGAGGATACCTATCGAAGTAACATGTTCAATTCCCATAGAGTTAATATTTTTAGCTCATCAGGTCTGAAAGACCCGATGGGCTTATGGCATGGCATGGCGTCCGTCCGTCTGTCCGTCCATCCGTAAACTTTTCACATTTTCATCTTCTTCTCCGAAACCAATGACTCTAGAGAGCTGAAATTTGATGTGCAGACTCCTTGGCAAATGGGGATTCAAAATGGGGTCACAGGGGTCAAAAGATTAAAAACCTATTTTCATCTTCTTCTTCAGTTCCAAAAGGTCTAGAGAGCTGAAAAGTTGTGTGTAGACTCCTTGGCCAATGGGGATTCTTAATTGTAGATTTCGTGACCCCATGACCACAAATGGGGTCACAGGGGTCAAAACCTTAAAAGCCTATTTTCATCTTCTCCAGTTCCAAAAGGTCTAGAGAGCTGAAAGTTGTGTGTAGACTCCTTGGCCAATGGAGATTCTAAATTGTAGATGTCGTGACCCCATGACCGCAAATGGGGTCACAGGGGTCAACACCTTAAAAACCTATTATCTTCTTCTTCTCCAGTTCCAAAAGGTCTAGAGAGCTGAAAAGTTGTGTGTAGACTCTTTGGCCAATGGGGATTCTAAATTGTAGATGTCGTGACCCCATGACCCCAAATGGGGTCACAGGGGTCAAAACCTTAAAAACCTATTTTCATCTTCTTCTCCAGTTCCAAAAGGTCTAGAGAGCTGAAAAGTTGTGTGTAGACTCCTTGGCCAATGGGGATTCTAAATTGTAGATTTCGTGACCCAATGACCCCAAATGGGGTCACAGGGGTCAAAACCTTAAAAACCTATTTTCATCTTCTCCAGTTCCAAAAGGTCTAGAGAGCTGAAAAGTTGTGTGTAGACTCCTTGGACAATAACGATTCAAAATATTAGTTTTGGTGACCCCTTGACCCCAAATGGGGTCACAGGGGTCAAAACCTTAAAAGCCTATTTTCATCTTCTTCTCCAGTTCCAAAAGGTCTAGAGAGCTGAAAAGTTGTGTGTAGACTCCTTGGCCCATGGGGATTCTAAATTGTAGATTTCCTGACCCAATCACCCCATATGGGGTCACAGGGGTCAAAATCTTAAAAGCCTGTTTTCATCTTCTTCTCCAGTTCCAAAATGTCTTAGAGAGCTGAAAAGTTGTGTGTAGACTCCTTGGCGAATGGGGATTCTGAATTGTAGATTTCGTGACCCCATGACCGCAAATGGGGTCACAGGGGTCAAAACATATTTTAATCAAAAGTCTGATGAGCTACAGAGCCCATGGCTCTATTTTTAATCTTTTATTCCTTGGAAATGGGCAGATTCTATTTAGACTGGGCTGAGTATTTCACCAAATTTCTTACTGTAATATATTTTGCAATATATTGAATGACAACTACTACAATCAACCTCTCCTTTATGCAGTTTTAATAGTAGAAATGTGATTAAATGTCTTTCAATTCTTTTGAAGTATAGACTATTCAGAGTATTCTCAAAAAAATAATGTTATAATGAATTCAATGATATATTAAACATGAAACCTCGTATGGCATGAATAAATATGATGTGAGATAAGAAAAGATTTTTGATGCATATAATTGAAAGATGGAACCACTGAAAGTTGATTTTGTTATAGCTGTAAATAGTATGTGAAAGTCCTTTTGGTTGGACTGTAATCCTTTTTAGCTCACCTTTACAAAGTAAATGTGAGCTTATGTCGTGGCGCTTCGTCCGTCGTCCGTCTGTCTGTCCGTCTGTCCGTCTGTCCGTCCGTCCGTCTGTCCGTCCGTAAACTTTCAGGAAAAAGACTACTCCTCCTAAACGAATCCAGATATCATTCTGAAATTGTAGTATGTTATACCCATGGTGATTCCTCACAGAAAGGTAGACGTTTCAGTTTTGAGAATCCAAGATGGCCGCCATGGCAGCCATATTGAATTTTCAATTAGATTTCAGGAAAAAGACTACTTTTCCTAAACGAATGCAGATATCATTCTGAAATTGTAGTATGTTATACCCATGGTGATTCCTCACAGAAAGGTAGACGTTTCAGTTTTTAGAATATAAGATGGCCGCCATGGCAGCCATATTGAATTTTCAATTAGATTTTACGAAAAAGACTACTCCTCCTAAACGAATGCAGATATCATTCTGAAATTGTAGTATGTTATACCCATGGTGATTCCTCACAGAAAGGTAGACATTTCAGTTTTGAGAATCCAAGATGGCCGCCATGGCAGCCATATTAAATTTTCAATTAGATTTCATGAAAAGACTACTCTTTCTAAACCAATCTAGATATCATGCTGAAATTGTAGTATGTTATACCTATGGTGATTCCTCACAGAAAGGTTGACGTTTCAGTTTTGAGAATCCAAGATGGCCGCCATGGCAGCCATATTGAATTTTCAATTAGATTTCATGAAAATGACTACTTCTCCTAAACCAATCTAGATATCATTTTCATATTGTAGTATGTTATACCTATAGTGATTAATCCAACAAAGGTAGCCGTTTCAGTTTTGAGAATCCAAGATGGCCGCGATAGCAGCCATATTGACTTTTCAGCTGCAGATGACACATCATTATTACTAAATTTTAAGCTTTCATCAAGTGATCACTCGCACTATATAAATTCACTAATTTGAACTTACTAATCATAATATTATCTTGAATATGAAATATTTAAGATTGTCATGCAAGTTGTTCTATATTTTTAAGTGTTTCTAAAACATTAAGATGAAAGACAAACATAATTAATTAATTTGTTTAAAATATTTATGGCTGCATAAACTAGCTGCAAAAACCCAATGACATTAAACATCATGTTGAATTTTAAACAATGGTATCTCCCTTATATTCCTTTTAAATACCACACAAAAGGGGTCAACCAGAATTCAGATATTCCTATGCTTTTCTAATACACATCCCAATACAGGCTGCTAGCATCACAGTCTCAGCTGCTAGTCTGTTGCATAATCAACCTGACCTGATATGATAGAGCATTATGCTATATGGCCATGTGTATGCAATAAGAGTTATGGAAATTAGACTTGTATTCTCATGACAGTGATATGTTCTTTTTAAGAATAACAACTTACACAAAACTTGTCAACAATAAGCTTTGTGTTTAGCAATCTACATGATAAGTTGATGTGGAAAGAGTTATTTTGCATCAGGTTCCAGTTCCTGTGTTTTACTCATATTTGTACCATTTCTATATCTAACAGAAGTTCTTCTTGACACAAAATCAATTTAGGACATAAGCTAACTATATTTTGTGAAATTATATATATTTTTCACAACAATTCATGTTCTCTCATGTCAAGTCTTTTAATACCACACATAAGGGCTTAGCCAGAGTTCAGGTTTACATGCTCAGCACACTAGGATGCTTCTCCAAATATACGTACACAAAGCCAAATACACAAATTGCTACACTCTCCTTAAGGATCTGGGGCTAGCAGCCCTGCCTGCTTGTATATTGCATAGTAATCATGACCTAATTGATAAATAGAACATAATGGACTTTATGGAAAGTATATAAATTGTCTTTATGAAAAGTATACTTGTATTCTATTAAAAGTAATACTTTTTACAAATAACAATTTAAAGTCAAGAATCAGCTTTTGTGTACAACAATCTGCACGATGAGTTAATATTAACAAGTCAAGAATCTGCTTTTATGTACTGTAATCTACATGATAAGTTAATAATAGAGGTATTTTGTATCAGGTTCCAGTTCCAATACCATGTGTTTGATAAATACCTGTAAAACTAAATGATAATTGTATCATGCTGAAGGGGTTCTGGGAACAACATGTCATCATAGAAGTCATTATTTTTCAATTAGATTTCAGGCCTAGTACTACTCCTATTAAATCAATTAAGATATCATTCTGAAAAGTGAGTATTTTTTTATATAGTGATTCCTGACAAAGACGCATTTATTTTATTATCAAGAATCCAAGATGGTCAATATGTCAATTATATTGAATTTTCAATTAGATTTCATGAAATTCATTGAAAAGAATACATTTCCTGATCAATCAAATCAATGTCATTATATTTGTATTGATACGCTTGTTGTAATATTTATCAACACTATAAATACAGTTACAAAAAACTGTATGAATCATCTTTATCTGCGAACAGCCTGAAGCATGACTGTTTTAATAAATCCTTTTTAATAAAACATAAAATGATAAAAGTTGTTCACTCCATCAGTGGGTTACATAATTCCTGACACTTCATATATGGCAAATAACATAGCCAGTGAGGGATAAATATACATTTTTTAATCATCTATATCTGATTACGGTCTGAACAATGATTATCTAGATAATTATAATGATCATTCAATTCAAACAAATCCTTTTCAAAAGCATTTAAAATGATTAAATTTGTTCACTCCCAACACTAACTGTTAGGTTTTTTACTCCTTTGTTCCCATGCAATTAATTTATTCCAAATTGAAAATTTTGGTTAATGAATAACAAATTATCTTTTATTTTTTTTGATATGCTAATAAAAGATATCATTTAATATTCATCTTCAAAACTAATTGAACAGCTGTCTGAACAATTCTTTTTTTACAAAGTCTTTCTCACCAATTCTCTCTGTTAGTTAAGATACTTCAATAAACATATTACTGAGTTGACCTCCAGATTATTTCCATTGCAAACCTCTCTTCTACCCCCACCCCTTCTATCCCCCCTTTCCCACCTCCCTTTTTTTCTCCTGTCCTTCCATTGCAAACCTCTCTTCTATCCTCCCCAACCACCCTCCCCCCCCCCCCCCCCCCCTTTCCCCTCCTATCCTTCCAGCCCCTCTCCTGCAACTCTCCTCTAAAGAGTATCTGTATTGCATATTGAAATGAGGGGAGAACACTCACTATATGGAATAACAGTAACTTACATAAGAGGATAAGTTACATAAGCTACATGCAGGTGCAAGAGGTCATCATAGGTCATCATATCTAGTAATTAGCATAAACCCCCAATTTGTGATTTGTGTCAGAGAGATATATTCCAAATGTTTATGTGCATCATCTTTTTAGTTCTTTGGAAGTTGAGAGTGTGACTAAATGAATACTCCTAAACCAATCAAGATATCATAATGAAATTAATACAGATGCCCACATAAAAGTAGCATTTTGAAGATTAAAAAGTCCAAGATAGTCACCAATTCAGCCATAGATATACAACAAAGTTATACAAAAACCTACTGCTTGTTAACAAATCATTATTATATCATTCTTGTATTAATGTTTGTTCAAGCTCTAGTGGTTTCCAACAGAAGAATAGCATTTTAAAAGATAAAAAAATCATGATGGCAGCCATAATCAATTATCATATAAAAGATGGTTACACAAACCATTTTACCACATCATTCATTTTAAGGTGAGCTTCTGTACCCTCGGTACTTTTATTACATAGTGGTAAATTGTTAGTATAAGCAAAAACGCTACCTCCCTCCTAAACAAGTTAATTGTGAAATCCTCCTTGAACATATTTTCATATCAAAATGTATTTCCAAAATTTAAGACAACCAATCATAATATTGATTTCAGGTATCTACTGATATTGGAAACAAAAATGCCTGGACAGAGTGTGTGGAAGTGTCTGGTGTCAAGCTCCCAGTTGGTTACTACTTTGGAGTTTCAGCTGCTACAGGCGATCTAGCTGGTAAATATGCCTTGAGTTATCTCCCTTTATAGATGCCTATTGATAAGTTCTTTGCAGCTTCACTCACTCGCTGCTTGGCACTCAACCAGGTGCTTGACAATTGTTTAGAATACCACTAATGGCTCAAAGAACATGGATGTATTATTTCTTGAAACAATATTATATGGTTTAATCTGACAAATCATTTGTGAAAGTGATAGTTTTATCCAATTCATGTGGGTACGGGATAGCGCAGTGGTTAGCGCGGTCGGCTTGGGATCATGAGGTCCGTGGTTCAAATCCCGCCAGAGGCTCAGCAACTTTGTCTGCAGTAGAGAACTGCTACACGCAGTCAAGTTTGGGTGCAATGCATAGCCACAGTTGTGTTGCGGGCTTTCTCCTTGCAATAATGCTATCAGTCGCGATGTAAGTGAAATACTCTTGAAAGAGCTGATAAACCCCACATCACCTCACCTCACCTCCAAAGTCATGTTACTTACTCTTATCAACTGTATCATACTTCTGCATAACATTTGAGAGATATTGCAGTGTCCACTACTCATTTGATTATTTCTACACATTTCATTCCTATTATACTGAAGTTAGGAAGCAGATTTTGGTAGAGTGATCTCCCTTTAAAGAATTGGCTCTCATATTCAAAAAAACGTTTAGACATGCACTCTTTATTTGGATATTTTCACTTATGCAGTATTTGAAGGTTGATGCTCCTCTCACTATTGTTTTATTTCTGTTTCAGATAATCATGATGTTATATCTGTTAAGTTTTATGATCTTGATACAGAGGTGAGTCTACTGTTTTATTTATCATATAGACCTTATGGTAATGACCATTTGCTTCTTTGAATGGTATTTCAAAAGTTGAAGTAATTAAGAATTAAAAGTATCCTTATGGATATACAATTTCTTTATTGAATCTATATAAAAATGTAGATAAATGTTCTACACACAGTAAGGTTTTAGAGCAATGCTAAAAAAATTCTGGGCAGTACCACCCATTGGTAGCTAGTACCAGCCGATGCATTGCCACAATAGTGTTGCGGGCTTTCTTCCTGCAATAATGCTAACAGCCATGATTTAAGTGAAATACTATTGAAAGCCGCGTTAAACCCAATATCATCTCACCTATACATAAAAATGCACGTCATTCTAAAAACCACTGTATGTGTAGGTAATGGTAACTTTGTGAGTTGTTGTGGCCAGATAAACCAAGCTTTATTATCATGTCAAAATATTTAGAACCGTCTGTTTCTGAAAATTAAAGCTTATGGACGTCAAATATTGACATTGGAAGGAATGTATTCGTGATTGTGATATAAGCAAAACAATGACAAATGTCAATCAGTTAAATGTAATTTTGGAAACATCTAAAGCCGTTAGAAAGACAGTTAAGAGGTCATAGAGTGTGATTTTGGTTGTGGGAATGAATATGACTTTATTTAGATTTTGATCTTATATAATTGCCATTTTGGGACAAATATGTTAAATTTTAAGTATTAATATCATCAATTATGGCATGTACATTCGTCATCCAAACAATATGTGATTATCATCAGCATATTGCTCTTTTAGCAAACCATTAGCTGTATTGGATATTAGCGAATTTACCTATCTTATTCAAAGTGTATGAACCCTGTGTTATGCTTGACTGAATTGATACATTATTGTTTACAGGATCAGAAAAATCAAGTCCCATACCAGGGTCTTCCAAAAGCAGAGCATATGGAGGAACCAAGGGGTAAGGCTTAGGGAGTATTATTGTTACATTACCGGTAGTCTAACTTAGCATGCATTTTAATTTCATTCCAGGGAAAAAAACACACCCACAGTGTATATTGGGCATTAAGATAAAGTAGTATCATCCTGCCACGCAACAGTCATTGTAATCGCGATTTTTCCTTATATTATTACCGCAACTGTTATGTATTGCTATGTATAACTAGGCAATGAAATGATTTTATATCAAACAATATGTGTGCATGACATTTTGCTGGCTAAAGAATGCTTATAACAGTCAAGGAATTTGCTGTTGAAGATGTCCGGTTACTGTATCGAGCACTGCGGATGACTTTCACGTCTTTTTTTATTAAAGAATTTTACTTTTACAATTCTATACTGTAAAGTAGGGGTGCAACCACACAGGAGGTTCGCGATACGATACGTATCTAGATATTTGGGGTACGATTCGATACGTATTACACAAAGTGAAGTATTAAAAGAACATTTGCTTTATTTGTCTATAATAATTTAATAAACACTGTTGACACTGACAGGTTAAAAAATTAAAATTAAGAAATTTAATTCCACTGTATGTCGTATGGTAGTGTATCGATTCAGAGGCAAAACATATCGTGTATCGTATCGTCGGCCATATAATCGTGATGCACCGGTGTATCGGTGTATCGTTGCACCCTTACTGTAAAGAGTTTAAAATAAGTTTTAATTATACATGTTTTATACTGTTTTTGACAATTTTGAGTATCCTGGGTCTAAGAAGGCAATGACATTGAAAATCCTTTGGACTTTGAATAATTGAACATATGAATGTGAATTTAAACATGTGAATTCATTAGATACATTAAACTTTTACTCATTGCAGATGCAAATGGTGAGATAAGAAAATTCCCCAATTATGTGTACTTACGTCTTATCCCAACAATATAACAATGAAACTTGTAATATGCACTTATATTCTTATAGATATTAACAGATATTTTTTAAACTGTGTAAATTGTTAAAAACTAAAACCATTCAGTAAATTATACTGCACTAAAATAAATGAATAGATGATAATGACAAAAACTCTAATATGTAGACAAATAACAAGATGATGCTTTACAATATTGTAGAAAACAATGTCCATATAACAACATATATTTAATCAAACTATACTCTTTGATATATACCAAGCGGCGTAAAACAATAACTCACTCACTCACTCTTTCACAAATGCTAAAAATCAAATTTTAGTCTAAAAAAACTCTTGAAACTTCAATTCTGTTGTGACACAAATTTTGCTTTGTTTGAGATTTTCTCCTTAATATGAGCAGAAGCTGAAAACATGTCATAGTATCTTTCTGAATTTTAAGAATTACTAAAATTCTTTAAGTCCCTAAATTCTTTGGTTGTATTTGTAAGCATAGAAACTTCTTGAATTTTATACAATTAATAGTCTCAGTAAAGCATACAACATATCAAAGGAGAAGTTTCATGTTTTCTAGTTAAAAAAAGTGATCTCCCAAATACAGTAAAAATATGTTAGCAATTGCAAAACAAATATTAAAAGTATCTATTGGACATACCAATTTTGGTAAGGATACATAAAACCTATTCCTTACCTCAAATCCTTATAAGGTATTTGACGCTGCTAATGACTGAAATGTTTCCTTATTGGCATAAAAAATTAACTCACTCACTTAACAGGTGTTCACACAAAATTGTCATCAGTAGCTTTTGCTAGATACTTGATATTTTATATTTTAACTTCAGTATCAGTTTTAGAAAGATATTTTACCATCGGAAGAGAACTTAGAACTTTTAAGAAATATATTTTTAGAAAACATGCCACTGCCCCTTAAATATACATGTGTCTTTCTTTTGCAGATCGAGTTGACGACAACAAAGGTTCTTACCTCCTGGGAAGTCTAACGGGATGGAAGTTGTTTGTTGTTATATTCCTAATTATTGTTGGTATTGGTGTGTGCGGGATGGTCGGGTTTATCGTCTTCCAAAGGCAGCAAGATTATTCAAGAAAAAGATTTTATTAAAAAAATATTAATATTGAATGATGAAATGTTTCAATTAAGGCTAAAACATCATTGTATCCATACAACGATAGTGCTAGTTTAAAACCACTAAATTTGATTTTGTGATTTGTTTTTGTTAAGTATGTAGTTTTGTTGTAAAGGTTAGTTTGCAAACAGTAGAATTTAATGTTAATGGTTTTCTTTTGTTTTTGTGAGTATATTGTATGATATGTAACTTAACCATTACTCAGTCATTAAAATAAATTTGATTAAAAATTATTTTCAATTTGGAGGGAGTGAAATGTGAATTGTGCAATCGGCATTTAGATTAGAAATTTATGGTCTTCCATTCTAAAATATCTTATTTTGACAATCTTTATTTCTTTTGTTGTTTGATTAATGATTTAGTATTATTGAGCAGAAGAAAAACTAACATTCTTTACATTTTGTTTTCTTAAATTTACAATAAGTATCTTTTGTTGTTACAAAAGCAGTAAAACAATTAAGAGTATTTAATTGTTCTAATGTGATTTACTCAAATATTGAATATTTAATGAATTTGAAATGATGTTCCCTTGGAACCTCAAAGTAAGATTGCAGTCTGAAGTTTAAAAACAATTTATAGCAGATGAAACTTACTCAATACAAATTAGGGCGATCATTTTAAACAATATTAGCCTCAATAATCAAAAGCCTTGCTTCAAGTCTGTGGACTCATAAATATGAATTAAAAATATACAATTAGTTTATTCATAACAAGAGTCCCTTTCTTAGTGAAAATCAAAACATGTTGTTCATTAGATTATTATTAAGCATTTAGAAATTTTAAACCAAACAAAATTTGTGAGGTAATATCCTCTTTATTGTATTGAAAAAGCCCTTACAACAAAATAAGTTTGTTTGTTCAAATATGAATTATGAAATTTGAAAATACGTTTACACCTCTGCATGTGTATTCATAATTATTGATGTGTACTGTTTACTTAGGGTACAAACTTGATCAAATGATCTTTAGTTATTATTGATAATTAATATGCAGATAGACAAAATCTAATGACAGATAGGCTGTCATAAAAAATGTTTGAGATGAAGCAGTTAATTACCTCAAAATTGGTTCTTACGTGCATAAAATGTGTAAAATATGATTTAAAAAAATCAATAATAGTAGAAAGCCATGATGCTTATTCGCTTGAAGATCACCTTCCCTTGCTCCACATCATTGTTTTTGAATATGAATTATCTTTGTTGTTGCAGAGCTTGTAGACAAGAGTAACCTCCCTTTGTTTTCCCTTTCTTTTACATCTTGTATGTCTTCATTCCCCCAACTATGAAACTACAGACATGATATATCTGAATTGCAAATCAAGAACACTGAATAACATCAGATAACATTCTATCATGAATACATGATACTCAATTTGGATGATTTTATTACCAAAAATGATTTCTTAGATGTTAAGGGGACACTTGCAACAAAAATGATATTTTTAATTTGATAAACTATGAAACATATGTAAGTATCCATAGATATGCAGTCTTCAATTCATTCCTGAGGTAGGTCTGTGTATTCCATGGCTGTACCACATATATATTACCGGTATAAGTTGTATGTCTTATGTAAAACTTTTATTATCACATGTAGTTATATTGGGCTTAATGTTTGGTTTCATGTTCAATTTTCACCAGATTTAATTTTGTTTGAAATTGGATTGATGAAAGTATGAAAGTTAATTGGGATATTATACTGGAACTTCAGTTTCTTCATCTTTCAAAATGTCATTTGGTGGGGTTTTTTCTTATGTGGGTATTATGTTTTTTTATAGGTTTTACCACAAGCTCTTTCATATGTTAAAAGGTTTTGGCCGGAATGACTTACAAGCCTTGTTTAGTACTTATGATTTGTGACAGAAATATTTGAAAATTAAATTTGGATTCTCCCTTGAAAATAGATTACTATGCTTAATTAAAGCCAGAATTTTGTGTGCAGCTGTTTTCTTTATCAGTTTGCCTTAATGTGTTAATAAAAAGATTTGCTATAACAGTTACAAAATAATGAAACATACTGGTATGTTCTTGTGTAGATAAATGTAATTTTTGTAGTAGAAGAACAAATATGAAATCCACTTTGTTGTCGTCATCCGCATTTTGAAATACGAATTTGCTTTCATAATGGTTATATTCAACATCCTAATTAAAAGTTCAATATTCATCTTTAGACAGTGTTTATGACTTCTTTGAAATTACAAAAATGAATTAAATATTAGAACATTAAACAATCTTTAATGTCCGGCATTTTGTTTGGGTTTATGATTGTGTATGGGTATCATGTTTTTACAAGGTATAATATCAGAAAATTTGAGTTGGCAAAGAGTCACTACCATCCCATTTGGCTCAGTCCAGAACTTGTAACATTCAAAGGGTTTTGTCACTTGAAATAAGGTTAGAGAGTCCAAAAGGACATCTCAGAAAGGTAATTTCTTTTCACTGATATGCCGATCTCTGCCTCTAAAGAAGAATAGACTCCATGTAAATACCTATGTCTTATGTAGAAAACGTTTGAATTGCTCATTTCTATCCTTCATTTAGTTTTCATGCAACTCATTTGAATTGTTTAAGTGTTAAGAGATCATTACTTTGTTGAAGCTGTTGCCTAAGCTTTCATTCAGATATAGCAGTCAATGGATTGAGAAATATAATAAAGTGCCTTGCTTGTATTATTGCCAGTCTGGATGCAATTGTGATAACCTTTAAATCAGTGTTATCTTCCATGTTAGATTTATTTATAAGCTAGATACATATATTTTTAAAGTACCAATATATTTGATGATGCTTAAGCTTTCATTCACATCTAAGAAGATACTGCTTTAAAATTATTTGCTTTGTAAATAAGTTTAAACCATTAAAAACAATAAATTATAAGTTATTGGTGTGTGTATAGAAAGCTTTTTCTAAAAACCTAACAAGTATTATATATTCATATAGATATATCAGAGCTGAAACAATGCCATTTTTTAGCCAGGAGTACCAATATGAACTAATGACTTGTACTGTTTTTCATGTAAAATATTGTGCATCATAACATTGTATCAATTTGTGATAACTTCACCATCGCTAGTGACCTTTTGACTTGTCATCTCTAAGAATTGCTATAAGGCATCCACAGCAGTTGTGGAGTAGGGTTTGTTGGTTACTGGTTGTATTGTCAAATGGTTTATTGTTTGTTTCTTTCTAACTAAAGGATATATCCAGTTCCCTCTTGGCTGTCTTTTAAGGATAATTTAATACTGTTGAAATGTATCTTTTGCATTTTCCCATAGTTTCCAAGAGTTAAAATTGTCCAATGGTCCAAATTTGCAGCAGAATCTCTCAAGCAATAATTTAAGCTTGAGCCTCTGGAATAATACCAGCCAATATGATACTGTGAACCTCCTTGAACATCATACCACCTCTCTTCAGATTGTGAAAGCTCTTTTTATGATCATATACGGCTACATCTTCCTACACAAAGACTAAAACGCCAGTTTCCGAACTGTCAGTTTTATACCTTGCTGCAGACCCTTGAGTTTTCTGTGCCTGCTCTCTAGCCTGTAGGGGCACTATCGCAGCACAGAAAAGTAAAGGGTCTGCAGCAAGGCATGAAACTGACAGTTCGGAAACTGGTGTTTTAGGCTTGTGTAGGAAGATGATACTGATATATATTTTAGGCAAGTTTAACTAATCTTGACTACCAGAGTCAGGGATTAGGCCATGGGTTCTTTGCACATAAGAAATGGCCAATTACAAACTTGAAACCTACAATTGATATAAAAGGGTAATGGCCAATTAAAGATTAAGAAAATCACCAAAGTCTTAAAATTTCCCATTGTCTGAAATATCATTCCCAATCCCTGAGACAACCATTATGTCACCAATTACAGAATATGTTACAGTGTTAAACAAGCTATTGAAGAGTAATGAAAACAAACCTGCAGATATCAAGGATATTGATGGGATAGAACGAAACCTTTAACTGTAGTGCTTGTTAGTATGTAACAGCTGCCTATATACTGGTGTACTGAGGCTCAACTAGGTGTCCTGTGTGGTTGAATGGATTGAATATATGGTAGTAGGTCTGTGTTGTTGGAGAGAAATGTTAAATTCTCCGTTCCTTGTTCTAACATATGGTGACATTTAAGGTAATGGTAATTTTGTTACTTTGCAATGAAACTAATGTTGAATAAATATTTCAGTTAACACTTGTGTTGTTTATTTCTTTGAATTTTTATCTCCCCAAATGGGATATTAATTTTGCCAAGTCTGTCTGTCTGTACCAAAATACTTTAACCATGCTCATAACTTTTGATTGCTAAGGGGACATTCTGATTAAAATCGACCATGTTTCGAGGGGGAAAAAAGTAAAATATGTATCAGAGCTTTCCTCTCAGAGGAAAGCCGGGCTGGTTGAAGTTCGAAACCCACTAGAGATAATATTTTTGCACTTTTTAGCTCATCTGGCCTGTAAGGCCCCATGGGCTTATGGCATTGCATTGTGTCCGGCGCCCGTCCGTCCATCCATCCGTCTGTAAACTTCTTCTCCAGAACCATAAGGCCTAGAAAGCTGAAACTTTGTGTACAGACTCCTTGGCTAGTGAGGATTATCAATTGTAGCTTTGGTGGCCCTGTGGCCCCTAATAAGGGCCACAGATGCTACACCATAAAAACCTATTTTCATCTTCTTCGCCAAAAGTATAAGGCCTAGAAAGCGGAAATTTTGTTTACAGACTCCTTGACTAGTGAGGATTTTAAATTGTAGCTTTGGGCCACAGGGGCCATGCACTTAAAATCTATTTTCATCTCCTTATCCTAAAGTATAAGGCATAGAAAACTGAAACCTGTCGCCTATATACTTAATTTTATGATTGGTGACCCTGTGGCCCCACAAAGGGGGAATCACATTGGCCACACTCTACAGCATAATTAATAATGAAGCCTGATGAGCTACAGAGCCAATGGCTGTTTTCCCCCTTGAATCACGGTTGATTTTAATCAAACTGGCTAAGGGGAAGACCTTTGATATTTCACATGGGCATCTATCATGATAAGACCCTCCGGATGAGGACATATTTTTTTACCACTTGAACATGACCTTGGTGCAGCAAGCATTTTAAAAAAAATTAAACCGTGGCTATAACTTTTGTGATTGGATAAAGATAGACATTTGATATTTCACATGTGCATCTGTCATGATAAAACCTTTCACATGAGGTCATAACTTTTGACCTCGTGACCTTGACCCTTGCGTCTGGGTCATTTGTGTTCACAAACACAGCTTGTTATTCGTGTGCTTAGTACATTTTATGTTGTATTTTGCAATGACAGTACTGCTCTGTTATCGTTCGAAACTGCAACATTGAAACATCAACCTTCAAGGCTCCATATTGACCAAAAAATTAACAAATAACAACTGAGCCCCAACATACAAGATTGCAGCCACAGGGAATTGAGAATAATCAATCATCCTGTACGAATACGATGTTGATAAAATACATCCACCCCATATTCAATAATATTGACAAGATCAAAATTACTGTAAAATTTACGTTCATTAAAATAGCTGCTGTTTATGATAATTTTGCATTACGCATATGATGGTTGAAAATACTTTTTTTTTATAAATCCTTAAAGGCACCACTCGACCACGTTTCGTCCGCCATTTTGAAACGTTAGCATTCCGAGAAAACAAATGTGCTGTATTATGCTTATTCATTAATAAAATAAAGAAATAATTATTTGACTGATATAACAGGAGTATATTCACAAATAATTCATAATAAAAGTTACCAGTTACAACAACATTTTGTCGTAATAATGCATTCCACGATCGTAGCTTCGAAGATTGGCTTCATTTCACGATGTTTTTAATTTGCGAGCGATACACTTTATTCTTTGGCAAATTGTTTAATCTTTAACAACTGCAAAGCTAACCTTACAAACATAATTGAAATTAAGTGTGAAATTATCATGTACAAATCATTTATAACTGTTAACAGGAAAGTCCTCCTGAATTTCGTTTCCACAAAAAATACCCCGCTCGAATGGTCCCTTTAAATATAAAGTTCAAGGAAACTCCAGCAAGCTTTGCGGAAACGTTTTGTTGCCTGATCAGAAATCTGTCCCGTGTAAGATAAATCACGTACTGTACGGGAAGACGGTACATAAACAGACTTCTGAAATTTCCGTCAGCACGATCACGATTTACCCCGGCTATCAAAGTTTTGTTTCGTTTGGCATTTTAGTTGTTAATATGTTCCCGTTTCACGTTTGATCGTCTCTTTCTGAAACAATTGATATCAATGTCAGTGACATTTGTTTTTATTTGAGTCAAACCAGGGACACTCTTATAAATCTTAATTAGCTCATTTTTGAAACAATAATATAACAAGAGTCATCAAAAGATGACATATCCCAGCGGTCCCCAATAATGAAACGTTTCCATGGAAACCGCCAAGAATGTAAAATCCGAAGAATTTGAAAATACCAAAAAGGCACATCTACATATGCTTACTAATCCACATACCAAGATTCATTGAGCCAAGTCTAAAAGTTTTCGAGTTCTGCTCAAGAAACCGAATTCTTAGTTATGTTTCCGTTGAAACCGTCTAAAATAAAAATCCGAAAAAAGTGAAAATACCAAAAAGGCACATCGCATATGCTGAATAATTCACATACTTAGTTTCATCGAGCTAGGTATAACAGTTTTTGAGTTCTGCCCCAGAAAATGAATTGTAAGTTACGTTTGCATGAAAACGACCAAAACTTTAAAAAATCAGAAGTTAAAATACAAAAGGCACATCTACATATGCTGACTAATCCACATACCAAGATTCATTGAGCTAGGTCTAGTTCTAATTTTTAGCTCACCTGGTCTGAAAGGCCCGATGGGCTTTTGGCATGGCATGGTGTTCGGCGTCCGTCCATGATTCGTGCCTAAAGTTTTTGTGCATTTTCGTCTTCTTTTCCAGAAAGGCCTAGAAAGCTGAAAATGTGTACAGACTCCCTGACTAGTGAAGATTATTGTTTTTAGGAATTTGGTTGCTCTGTTACACCTAGTAAGGACCCCTGGAGCCACGCCCTGAAAACCTATTTTCATTTTCTTCTCCAGAAGCACAAGGCCTAGAAAGCTGAAAGTTTGTGTACAGACTCCTTGACTAGTGGATTATAATTATAAGCTTTGGTGGCCCTGTGACCCCTAATAAGGGCCACAGGAGCCACGCCCTTAAAACCTTTGATCATCTTCTTCAGGAGCATAAGGCCTAGAAAGCTGAAACTTTGTGGAATACTCATAAAATTGTACATATGGCGACCCTGTCGCCCCTACTAAGGGGGGAACCATATTTGCTACACCCTTAACCAAAATTTATATGAAGCCTGATGAGCTACAGAGCCAATGGTTCTATTTTTAATTAATTACCCATAGATTGGAAAATAAGAAGTGTCGTAGTTTCGATATGATCACATGTGCATTTATTACTTTAGGCTAGCAACGATTGTGCATCAGAACTTACCGTACGTACCGTGAAACAAGTGTTCGTGGTGTCACTGTAGACTGACGTCGCAACGGGAAACAGGAATCAATTTGAATAAATCCAATATCAATTTAATACCATCGAAGGGACTGTGTCATTTGACTTTTACGAAACAAATTTGTGAATAATACAAACACTCAACTTATTACGTTCGAGTCATATGGCACTCTTCCTCGGTTAATAATCTCTTTGTATGTTCTATATTTTTCACATTAATGTTGGTTTCATCACAGCCATATATAGATAAAACGTAATATTGGCAGTAGTACTTACTTACTGCGCCTCTAGAGGATATAGGAGCTAATCTATGTGGTTTCAAAGCATTCTGATAAGCTGCCAAGTAATTAAATCTTTTTCTCGTCAGACGAAACGTGTGTCTATATCTGGCGAATGAGTTTTCTCTATGTTGATGTCAAAGGGTTTCAGCTAGTTATATGATCGACGAAGGAGTTTTTATTGTTAGTTCGTCTAGACTAGATTGATGTTCTCATTTTCGCATTCCAAGTATTTACCAGTTTCTTTGTCATCCATTGATAAAATATGTTTTATATAATCCGGGGACGTAGCTTACTTGGAAGAGTGACCGCTCGTCAGCCTGAAGATCAGGGTTCAACTCCAGGTTGCGTTAACCCAAAAGACCTTACAAGATTTGAGTCGTTACTCTCTTGTCAGTCACTCAGATAGAAAAACGCTTTTCCTGGCGCTGAATTTACGATCAACAAACAGCTCAATTTGCACAGGAACCCGATATCGTAAATAAAATGTAGGTAAAACGTAGGTAAGAAAGACCCGTCCCCTCTATGTAAATTTACGTTTTACCTACATTTTATTTACGATATCGGGTTCCTGTTGTAATTTGTCATTACTAACCAATGAAAGCAAAAAATTAAAGAAGCTTTGTGGCCCACGATGGAACACAGGCCCCTGGGTAATTAAAGATTTTATCGTAATTAAAGATTTTATCGTTCCCGCTTTTTAAAAATAAAATAAAAGTTTTGAGTCGACCCCTCGAATTCAACACTTTACATAGTATAGAGAAGGCCGGACTTTTGTACCTACATCGTCGCCTTTATTTTTATCGAGTGCTACAACTGTAAAGGTTACGCAACAGCGACAGTTGTTTTTGAACGAGCAATTATTTTGTTGCGTTTTTGAACGAGTAGCACATTTTTGATGGGTGATGCCAGGATACTCGTGTTAATGTTTATTATGGAAGCTGAATTGACTATTCAGGCATGTGTACGTAAAAGTCGATGGTCCGGGGATAACCCATTTACTCCCCACAGAGTTAGTTTAGTCATACATGTACCTGAGTTAGTCTCTGTTCTAGTACGGCTAATACATGGGACAGATAGGTAGAAATCTGATTGGAGGCAATCGAAGTTAGTTGTGCAATCAGCGACGCCGTTTCGATTGTGGTTATTCTCAAAAATTCGGCAAAACTATCGTTGAACATCAAGGGGAGATAACTCTTCCTTTTACAAAACATCGCTTTTTACCTTCTCATTAGTTATTATTTGGTTGGTTAGTAAAACAAACTCTGTCATAAAACAAATAATAATTTACACAATTATAAAACAGTTTCTATCTAATGAAAAACCCTATCCATATCTGATTTTCAAATTGTTTCCCTCTCACACTGTTAATGAAAAATAAACATAAAGGCATAATATTTTCTATGTCACTATCCGACCGTTAAGAACTCCCCAAGTCGTGGATATCTAAAAGGTGTTATCATTGGCTGCAATTAAGGGAGATATTTTAAGTAACAACTTTTTGCCGCTAGGGCAATCTGCCGGAACCCCAGGATCTAGGCGTAATAGAACAGAGACTTGCTCGCACTGAGCTGCCTCTGTGGGGAGAGAATGTCTCACACTGTGAAAATTAAACATAAAGGCATGATATTTTCCATGTTATTTTAAAAACCGTTAAGAATTCCAAAAGTCATGGATATCCAAAAGGGGTTTTCATTGGCTGCAAATAATATCTTAAGTGACAACTTTTTGCCGCTGGGGCAATCTGCCGGAACCCCAGGATCTAGGCGTAATAGAACAGAGGCTCGCTCGCACTGAGCTGCCTCTGTGGGAGAGAATTGGGATAACCTAAACCACAAACAGGAGTTTTAAGCTCTAATTTCACTTTGTTAGGCTAAAACATATGTGCCATGCGACAGTCTATCTGATTATCAACAGAGTTCTGCTGCAAGTTTCATTCTGTACACGTTTTAGTGCCCACGAGACGAACTGATATATTAGTGGGTGCGCTGTGCCCTGGTCTCCTCTAAATGTATGGCCTACGAACAGAAATGAATTAATTGAACAAATTATTGTCAATGCCTTTATATATTTTACTTTAAGTTTATATCTAAAGGTTTTTGTCATGGAAATCGCCCAAGTAGGGCATCTACAGATCTCAAAGAATGTTTGAAGTTTCCATGAATGTATTGAGTGTAACTCCCTACGTACGTATATAAGTTTGAGATTAGGAATCTTGGACTTATGCCATGTTTTTGTCATTTCCATTTATAGTGAGTACTTTGCTCTATACTCTGTCTAGACAGTATGAGCATGAATGTCAACAGCATAATGATTCACGAATATAAACACGTTTAGGTTAAAGGGGCAGTAGCACGTTTTTAGGGGGAATATAAGGTGATGTCAGAAAAATGAAAATCAATGGTTCCAATTGGAAGACAATGTATTTAAACTAAATGGAGCAGTAATAATTCAGTTATATAATTTAATGTTTAGCCATGCAATTCCTTTTTCTTACACAAAATGAATTAAAGGTGTTCACACAAAATGGCCGCCAATGGATTGTATGTGAATCTTCATACTTTGTCCTCTGACTATGACTGATTGGCTTGTGCAATGAGATTTTTGACACTGTCAAACTAATACATTTAGCATGAACGTACAATTATCGGTGAAATTTTTAAAATATAAAATTATTAAAAAACGTGCTACTGCCCCTTTAAAGAGCTCTATGAAAAGCATTCTTAGACTTTGATAGGGCTATATATTGTGAATCATCAAGTTGCTTTTAAGTGCAATCTGTGATCTCTTGTGGTTGTAAATGCATACCGTAAACAATGTGTCATTTACTAAAAGGAGTTGATTGTTGATTATCATTCAAAATCTAAAATGCTGTCCAAGGCGATGAAATTGCAAGGATTATGCCTAAAATATGATTAAAAACCGAGGCTTGCAAGCGTCAAATCGGGAGGTTATCTGAAACACAGGAATAAAGATCAGGGGGTGAAAAAAGAAAGGAAAAATATACGCTACCATATGAAACAAAGTACAGTTTAACTCACGAGTTATACTTCTGTCTTAAGCAGCCAACTGTAAGTTAAGAATAACTGTTCCTGTTTTGAAAAACATGCCTTTGAAATTTTTTATGAAATCTTCTTAACTAGACAAAACAGGAACTTGACAATTTGCGTTGCTTGTTTTCTAGGGTTTACAGTAAATAAATATATATGCTTTAAGAAATGAATTTACATAATTATTAAATTTATACATTTCATATTGCATTTTTTTCAATTTTAAACCTTATGGGCAAGATTATTTTTGGAAAAGCTGGTTTTAGGACCCAAATTGTATTTGAACAGATACAATCATAAAAGTATCAAACTCTGTTGAGCAAAATTGTAGTACTTCTTCATGTGCCTGTCGTAGTGATTCAGCGTACAAACGTTTTGTTTAATCCTCTTACAGAATGGGTATCGTTTCTTTAGGCCCTGAGTGTATTTATGGTTATATTGCCGGTTTGATATTCAGCTACTTAATGTCACACTTGTATTCTGAGGTGCAAATGCAATCAGTGATATGTGTTAAAGTGTTACACGTCTTATTCAAAACGGATCAAAAGCATTTGCAGTCCATGGTGTCACGTTGACGGTGGTCTAGTAAAACAGGTATATTTTTCTCATTTGGCAAAGAAAACATTATCTTTTCCCTTCTCAATATACCCTGTCTGTAAGTGTAAATGCAGAATTATTTATTATCAAACGAGGATACCTGTATATTTACGAAGTCTTTCTTGCAAGAATATGTTTAAGAAATGTAAACTTATTCCCGTCCCGTATTTCAGTCGAATCACACAAAATCAAGGACGACATAACTGCACTACTATGATACCCATGTGAGCAAGGATATATTAAATATTAAATATTCCACTTTCTTTAACGGACATGATACAGGAATGACTAATCAATGTATAAAATGCTTAAAGTAAGTAGGCCTAATTGGTCTCAAGTTCGAGTTTGGGTGTCAGTTGATGTTTTCAATAGTGTTTACAAACAAGTAAATCGTTGTATCCTCGAACCAATAGCACGTTTCATATAATCAGCTTTGTCTATGTACATGTATACACTCAAGTGACAAACTCGAATGGAATGTGGAACGTGTATTGTTTTAAGCTCGATAATTACCCTGCTGAGGTCATGTCACCATGCAATAAAGTATCAGTATCAAGAATGCATGGAATGAAATACACGTAATAATTATTTTCTGCTTGTACAAATCAGTTGCCACATAACATTTCTCACAGTTTCGCTGTATTGGTTTCTGGTATTTGCATATAATTCTAGAAACTGATGGTCTTTATGTATAAATTATGTATTTTGAATTTTTTTTATTGGATTTGGAAATATGAGGATTGAATCTAGCTGATAGTTGAAAAGATAGATTTAAAGTATTCCATTCAAAGGGGACGTTACTGAATCAGCCTTAACGCTAAGGTTACCCCAGTGCTAGCTTTCAACGTTGAGTAAAAGGGACAGTCCTATCGGTGTATTGTTTGTGAAAACGAAACTAAAAAGGACATCATCCCTAGTTTATATCTATATTGTTATTGGTCATGGTTATCTCACAACCCAGTTGAATAAAATTCTAAGGGTATTAGTTGTGTTTATTAATGATTGATTATGCAGAATACTATAGGAGGATATCAGGGGATAGGTTGTAGCATAACGCGGAGACATATCCCCTCATGTAGCAGGATAAAGACCTTTAAAAACCCGTAATGATCATAACGATCCGAGATCGAGTATGGATAGTCAATGGTAACGTTTTCCGTATGCAGTAGGGTCGATGGTAGTTATATTGATTATTTCATGGAAAAGGCTTCTGGAGTTGTTTCCCACGACGTGTATTGTTTTTAATATTTACCTATCGATTAAAGCCCCCTTTTCACTAAATAACTTGTAACTGAACTTTCGTTTTTTCAATACCGTTTGTGTGTGAAATAATTTAAATGCTATACGATAATCCAAGAACTGAATCAACACAAAACTATAAATCCAATATCTTAATTTATGGTAAGGCCTAAACAAAAAATATAGCTATTGACAAGGGAGCAAATTGGAAGACGCAGTTATAAAGTGATCCAAAGTTTATATTATTTTTAAAATCTGTTGATATTCAATATTCATATATTAGATGCTAAAAAATTGGAAAAATAACAAATCGCATCATTGCTGCATGTATGCAAAGACCAGAGTTTGTTTCTCTCTTTGTACAATGATATACATATAAACTGAGACAAAAGAAAGTAACAATTTAGTTGATTTTATCATGTTTATGATTTTCAATTACAAATAATTCGAGTTCTTCTTGTCCTACTTTCAAACTGATAAGTTCAAGATGTAAATCATAATTCAAAGAATATTTATGAGTTCATCAGAGAGATGTATTCAATGTGAAAATCAATTAAAAAAAATTATGTTTTGAAAACATTTTAAACAAGGGAGGGTTATGAAAGAGTAAATTCTATTTCTTATCCCTGCATAAACAAATATATTTTAACAAAATATTAACCATGCAGCAATTTACCTATTCAAACTACAGCAAACATTAGTTATTGCTAACGTGACGTAACTTAAATCATCACATGCCTCTTAGGTATTAAGTAAATTTAAACAAAATGTGGTGTGTACTTTCTTTTGCCTGGCAGTTTATGTATCGTTTAGCTTGACCTTGAGTGCTTTTTTCAAGTCACAGGGAACTGTGTAACTGTGGCCATTATGTTTTATTGTCATACTTCCTGAGTATATCATGTTGCTTTATAAATTTACTTCCCTATTCTTTTTTTATTCACAATCATGATCATATTACATCCTTATTACATGAGTACTAATGATGCATGTCATACATTTTGTCTATTACAGTGTGACCCCCAGCGATAAATTCAGTATGATAAAAAATTTCAAATCTTAATTTTCATCACGTTAAGTTTAGCCATGCGATTCCTTTTTCTTACACAAAATGAATTAAAGGTGTTCACACAAAATGGCCGCCATTGGATTTTATGTGAATCTCCATACTTTGTCGTCTGACTATGGATGATTGGCCTGTGTAATGTGAGTTTTCACACTGTCAATATAATACATTTTTAATTAACTTACAATTATCAGTGAAATATTTAAAATATAAATGTATCACAAAACGTGCTACTGCCCCTTTAAAGTGATGTAGTATGTTGTCAGTCAGTTGTTAGTTCAGAATGTTAATGGTTAATTAGTTGTCCTGTCCTGTTGTTAGACAAACATCGCTAACTTTTGGAATGGCGTTATATTGTCCATAAGTTCCATTTGTGATCGAAAACCGGACACACACATTACTCAAACGATATTTTAGAAAAGACTTAACATGTATATGTAAATGGTTGTTTTCGATTATTATTGAAGGCAAGTACAGAAATAACTTTAGGGATGAAAAAGATTCAAGGTAACAAGTGCAGATCTTAAGTTAGAACAATTCCAAACAAAAGACAAAGTATCATAGATCCTTGGGGAATTTGTGTACGAGTAAACATGAACCTAGTAACATTTACATTCGTTTCACGGAACACAGCCGTTGATTTTGCTGGCTCAACGTTATATATTGATTTTGGAAGGAAGAGGAACAACACGCTCAGACCGATCTTAAGTTGACATATATACAGGGTTAGATGTACATAAAATATAGATGAAAAGAAGAAGAAGCATGTTAAGTTGAAACAAGATTAAACTAATTTTTTTTAGTTAATACGAGCCTTAAGGTAATAACAAGATGCTAAGTTGATACAAGAATACTTATACAGATGTTGAATTGATACAAACATACAAGTTCAGATTTTCACTAAATAAGAAGAATAAAAGTACACATGTTGACGTAGAATACAAATATAGATGTTACGTTAATCGCAAAAATACAATTATACTTATGTTATGTAATACAAACGCAGATGGGAAGTTGATAAAAGATCACAAGTGCGCATGCGGATGATAAAATGATAAAAGAAGTCCGGATGGTATGGATCCTGTCAACCAGGCGATTTCATTTCTCTCGCCTGGTTAACAGGATGGATGGTATGTTAATAGTAGAATAATAATGAAGATGTAACCTTGATCACGAACAAAGGTCATTCTATGAAAATGAAGAAAACTTAATCTATAATTATAACGAAATTTTATCTAGGCTTAAGACCTCAAATGGACGAAGAAAGATCTGTATATTAATTGATAAACGTAATTAATTACTAGTATCTTTATATGGAGAATTCGTTGCCTATTCGGGATGACCTGCGGTCCATGAGACAATATCCTTTGAATGTTTCTTCGGTTGCAAGAATTTATTTATAATCAAAAGTGGCAGTTCCAGTATCGTAACATGTTCGGTTAACTTCTTCGAATGGCAGTTTGAAAGTTGAAGCCATAAAGAATGACACATGTTTTATTAATATACAACTTCTTTATTCCTTGTAGTCGACGTTTCGACATGCACGAATATCCATGAGAATACTTGTCATTCCTCATGTGTGGGCACCATTGCCCTTACTATTATTACAATATTGATAGGTGTTCACACCAAAATGGCCGCCGGCATTTCTCGCTTGATAAACCTTGATGATCATTCTTCCACGATTACAGACATTTGAGTTAAGAAATGAAATGTTTGATACTCTAAAGATTTGACATATTTGAAAAGATTTGAAGAAATAAAAAAAACCAGATGCCGTTGTTTATTCGGAATGATATGATATATATGAGCTGGATTTTTTTCTATAATTTTGAGGGGTGTGGGCAATCGACCGTTCATCTACCTTAACAACAACTGTTATCTTGTCAATTTTTATCAATAATTATCAATTTACATGCGCAGTTTGTACTATCTGTATAGATTAAGACATTTCGATCTAGTTAAAAATAAATATTGTGAAACGGTTAACATATTCCTGAGTGGTCTTCTATTAAACATAAAGTTGCTCGGTTTTAATTATATCTCAGTACAACCGATATCTTATTACAAGGTCTTACCTTAAGTTTCGTCTTTGCAAAGGATCAATATTTCCATTTCTGTTTCACGTTCAAACGTTTTTTCTGAATTTCTAATCTTAGATATTTTTAATATGTAACAAACGAAAAATGATCGAACATATAATTAACCGGCAAATGAGAACATCTATACCTTATTACATTTGGCAAATAAGAAAATTATACTTGGTTACTTTTCCCGCCCAAACTATGTTAGAAAACTAGGCCACTTGCACATTCTGTATTCACTAAGGTTTATTTATGAATAAGGACTAAAACCACCCATCCTTACAAGAAAAGACTGTCTAAGGTGTAGACGGAATGTTGTCACATTCATGCCCAATACTTAACCCTTCTTAAGGTGTACAAATACAGCTCCTTTCAACGAGAGGGGATTTACAGCGTGACTGTAGTTATCCCCAATCTATTAAACATAGCCTAATTGACCCCCTGAAAACTATTCGGTCAACCGCCCACGTGTATTGTATAATAAGCACCCGATATACTTCACACTTAAATGATAATATGCTATAGGTTGTTTACAATGCTGTTGCAAATGTCATTGTTGTTTCACCTTACATTTCACTCATACAGAAACATCATGTGAGAGTGGCTCATGGGTTTCGAAACGATTCCATTGAGGAGGTCGGGTCACAGTTTGTGGGGGTGAGGCATCATGCGGGAGTCATACACTTATCACAAGACTCTTAAAATTTAAAAAGTACGAATATAAAACAAACATGTCAAAATATATATTTATATAACGCATTAAATACGACCCTTGATGCAATTAATTTATTATTTGTTAAATAAATCCATGACGATAGAACCTGATAACGAGTCAACTACTGTATTAACATTTACCATGCAAATCTTTCGAAAATTCTTGGCAAATGTCATGGAACATGTTCATATTTGTAATGAAATAGGTCAATCAGTCGATAAGATTTAATCGATTAAATCATCAGTTGGAATGACAATATAAAATTCACGGGCCTCGCCTTATTTGAGAAATAGGTTGGGTTAGGGTATCAACAACCATTTTCTTAAGAATTCGCATTCACAGTTGGTACTCACAGGAAATTGAAAACAATCAAAAGTCAAACGTATATGTAAAATTGTAAATAACAATATCCCCTTTAGTTGGTGCTATGTCTTTAGATTAGGAGTTTTTGGTCTATTTAAAAATAAATATGAGTGAAAAGGTAAGCCTATTCCCGGGTGAGCTAAGATGTTAGGATCTTAATTACATGTACATTCAAGATGTGTGGGGATCACAGGGACTTACCTTAAGTTTTCACAAAAGGTTTCGATTTCTGTTTCAAACATTCTACACTAGTTACTTAAAATCGATCTGCAATGTTTCTTAAATATCAAATGGATAAATGAATATGAAAAAAAACCAACGTCGATGATAACATAATTTTATCATCGACGTTGTTTTGTTTCATATTCAGTTATAAATTATTTATAACTGTACGATATTTATAGACATACATAATTTCTCAGGATGTCCTGAGCAAAAAGCTTATTTGATATTCAATCGATCTGGTGTATATCGAAGGCAATCTATCCTTTGAATATCGGATTGCTGAAACGTAGCCTTTGAAAGTGGGTATTATATATAAAACTAGCCCAATGTATACTCCTTCTCCCCACTCTGGTTCCGCCAACCGCGAGTTTATGCACAATGAGTGTAAAAACATGGAAAATCCAAAAACTATTTATAGCACACTTGTAAGGCGCTTGATCGCTAGTCATTTGCCTTCGCAGTTTAAAGCGAAACAGACATTCTGCAATGAAAGGAAGATAGCTTAAGGTATGGAGTGTTGTCGATTTTTATACTTACACGTACTCATATATCTTTAGACGTTTCAATTGAAGGGGTGCGTATCACATGGTGAGGGGGTGGGGGTCTTGTGACAGTCACACGGGCGTCACGGGATAATTCTTAGGAATTTTAAGAAAACCTACGCAAAGCTTGATTTAACTTACTTTTTATCTATCGTTAAATTTCAGCTTTTGACACTTTAACTTGATCATTTTCTATAAGACGTACTGAACATATGTTATATGAATAGCAGTATAGTTATAACGAATAACCAAAAAGCATGATGACTAATTAAGTAGATATATAGCCACTACATGATGACTTTAGATATGCTTCTCCTCTGCATATTCAAGGTATTTAGCAAAACAACAGAAAATGTCCAAATTGGTAAATAGAATAAGAATAATGTGAGAATTAAAAGTTAGTTTATATAGCAAAATTTATCAGATCTAAACAACTAATGTTGTTGGGCTTTCACAGTTGGTCACGATACACTCATATATATGTGTATTCATGTCACTAACACAATACACATGTCATGCTCTGTTAGCTAAATATGACAACCAGCTGTGTCAATAGATGTATCGTAACTATTTCTACATCCAAGTAATATGTGAAGTGAAACGTAAATACAATTGAAATAGATTTACTGTTCCAAATTTATCTAGCTTGAAGCCAATATCGAGGATTTTGAAACATCACATTGAAAATTGAAATAAAGCCAGATAAAATATGATAAATCAACTTATTATGTAATGTATTAAATTCATTGACTTTGTTTTAAACGTTAAGCGATACGCAGTGAAATCTACATTCAGTTTTGAAGGTTGTATGATATATATTTTTCAAACTGTTTGCGTATTGTAACCATAAGGAAATGAATTACAATTTGACTGTTTATTGATGTAATTATACTGAAAATAATACCAAAATGACAGTGATGAAGCGCATTTTTTAACATGACTATGTTGTGGTTAAATTACATAAATTAATGAAAGAAAGTAAATAAATTTCTCATCCTTTAATTCTTTATATGGGAGTGTTAGCATGCGAAAGTCATTGAATACATTTTTTTTGCGAAAGTCACAAGTCAACCTATAACCAGCTGTAGCCTACATCTACTGCGCAGAACCCGGAAGTTAATGCGCAGTTGATTATATCAGCGGTCATTTATAAACAGCAAGGCACAGTGAACAGGAGGTATAAGATGTATTCGCAGTCGTTAGGAGAAGGTGACATCTTTAATCATGGATATACAGAGTCACCAGCATATTCAAACTATCAGCAGGATGACTATGAAGCCCAATCGAGACGTATTTCGGATTTAAAATGTGAGCGTGTGAGATTAACAACATTCTGCTCGTGGGAATATCGAGATGTTCAAGATCCACGTGAACTTGCTAAATGGGGTCTGTATTATAAGGGACCTAGAGATGCTGTCCAGTGTGCATTTTGTCACGGTGTGTTGAAACGATGGGAAAAGACCGATATACCTTACAATGAACACGCTAAGTACTTTCCTCGATGTAGATTCATCCGAGGCTACGATGTTGGGAATGTTCCCATTGAACCGTGTAATGTATATAATGGTTTAACTGAGAATAATTCAACATACAATTATGGAATAATTCCAGGAGGAGTTAATTCTCAAATACCTCAATATAACACTTCCCCGACTCCTGTTGTTAATATCACCCCTGTACCTCAATATAATGTTTTCAACGGAGATGCTACCTTCGTACCTCAACATAACGTTTCAAATGGAGACATTACCCGAGTACCTCAACATAACGTTACACATGGAGATTTTAAAGATTATTATAAGAACGAGACAAATAGATTAAACTCATTTTCAAGATGGCCGCTAGGGAAGTACCAAACTCCAGCGGTGCTTTCTGCGGCAGGGTTTTATCATAAGCCGACCCCTGAGAAAGCGGACAGAGTAAAATGTGCGTATTGTGCAGGTAAACTCTTCAACTGGCAGGTCGATGATGACCCCTGGATAGAACACGCTAGATGTTTCCCACAATGCAACTATATTCAGCTCTGTCTTGGACCGGAAGTTGTCCAAGATCTCCGCCGGGAGCAACATCACCAAGAACCAAATGGGTACGTTGTTCATGTCCAAGAATCTCGGACATAGCCTTACGCTGGCGGTGAAATCAGTGATGCGTGACATGATGATAATTACTGAAGGATCGTTTTTAAAAAGTCTGCGTTTACTCGGTGCTAATAGCTAGGATGCCATCCATCATCAATTCTCTAAATTCAATTTTCTGGCTATATCGTGATATTTTTTTCATATTTTTCACTTTAATATTGGTGTTGCCATTTATAAAACAAATACCCATGTCCTACCTAGTACATTTGATCATGTAACAGGTCATTGAAACGATTTTTTCCATTTTCGATGCGGATTATCCCAAAATATATACATTCTACAAACCCATCCATCATCAATTCCCAAACTAGACGTACTTGTGAATATGATGAGACAATAACATACAGTTTGTGATGAAAACTGAAGTTGCGCAAGAAGAAACAAAAATGGTATAATTTAGAAATATAGACAAGAAATTGACCTTGCAGAGTTACTTCCCTTTAATCACTGGCCCTAAGCCGTGGTCAGTTGGGTCATTCTCAACAGATGGTGGACATAATGAGTTACAGAGCACAGTATGATACAAGCTTCATGCTGGTCAAGTGTGTGTATAGAGATGTAAGGTACTGCTCTTGTTGTCTGCATCAAGAGGGATGACAGTATTCGATCTTTGAATAACAATATCTAACAGACGGACATTAAGATATTTTCACAATTATAAAACAGTTAAATTACACTAAAAGTTTTTATGGAAAAATGTATTGCCATAATATAAATCTTACGACCGACTTTAAAACTTGCAAAAGAATATGATATTTGCAATAGAATACGTAGGTATGTGCACAAACTTAAGGTACGCAGCTGTATTTGTATGTTCATTAACATGAATATTTATTTATAGCTGTTGAGGGTATATTTCAATTCTATATTTATAGTTAAACAGTTAAAACGGGCCCACTTGTAACCTATTCTGTATTAGGAATATTACGGGTGTGCATGGACCGAAATAATTCTATTGACTTAGGAATATATGACATTCAAACAACTGATTTACTTCTTAAAATTAATATATAACATCAAATTTAAAATCAAAAATTTTCCATATTTAAATAAAATCTAAAATTGAATATGCAAATCAATTAGAACATCAATATGCACGTTTTCTAAGTCGTTGTAATGTTAACCTTATCGTCAACTGAGAAAAAACACCTTAAGATCAAGTTACTTCATTTCATTGTGGATGATGATTGTATAAAGCGACAATGAAAAGCAATGGATATAATCTGACTTACAACGTAATCTCACAACAATGGCCTGAATCACGAGGAACACGTGTTTCTCATAAACGATAGACCGAGGACAAAGGATGCACTTACAGATGTAGGATTAGTTTTGTGATTGTAAGCCCCTGATTACCAATGTTTCTAAAACACGATTTTAAGGCAACATAAAAGAATCAATTATTCACTAAACATGTTTTGCCAGTAATTCTTTCATTAAAACTTTTTCAATCTTCTAATAACAGTTGAAATAAAGCGTCATCGATTGTAATAACAGTAATATAATTTACATGCTCACATATGTATAAGTTGAATGCGAAAACATCATTAAATCATAATAAATTTGTTCAGTCTGTAAGTAGATTTGGCCTTCATGGAATAAAGAAAGCATTATGTTTCATGCATTCCTACATGTTTCAATATGTCATGAAAAGGTAACATTGCATGAATTCTTTCAGAGTTTTGATAAAAAATATATAATCACACTACATAAGACCAATCACATCATCAATTCGACAATTCAATAGAACATGCAACAATCAAAGTTGTTCACGGTCACTATTGGATGATATCTACTTATTGTTTGTTAATTAACTATATATACCTGGACATTTTCAAACACATTTTAGTTGAGTAAAGTCAAGAAGTATAACCGTTAGCTTTGCAAATGAAGTTTGTTCTCGTGGTATTTTTAATTATCGAAGCGGGTTTCAAGATTATTATATTTAATGAGTCAGTTGACCGATGTAGCACAACAGCACACACATCCAAGAAGAAGGCCATGTCTGGATTTTACAAATTGGTTTATTTCGGATGGCACATTACTCTCCAGGCCGGTGTTACATTCACATCTAGCGGGTCCACAACAGAGTCATACCCAAGACCCCGTCGTGCTACCCCCAGTGTGTCCAGGCCTGGAGTCTTGAACAAGTCTTTCGCCAATCTCCTCCTGAACTGAGGTTTCAATCCTTTTTATGCATCATACATGGCAACAATTACATGGCAACACAATACCAACATACAACATAGGTAATCTGACAGGTTTATACATTAATAGGTTACAGATTTAATCCTGGACAACCGGAGAGTCCGGACTATATGGTCCGCTTATAGCTTATAGAGTTAATGACATAATTACTGACCATGTCTAAGGCTATTTAGAAGCATAACATAGAAACCATAGTGTTTCACTCGTATCCCCCAATCTTCGGAATATATCTTATACAGTATAAGACAGATTCCGCTGGTTTCATACATAGGCACACGAGAGGAACGAAGAGGAACACTAAATATTCATGATTTAAAATGAATTCATCAACATTTGTTTTTAAACATCGTGCACTTTATCAATTATACACCAAACATGATTTGCATCTAATAATAATCTATTTGTGCAGCGCATTTCATCACACAGCATGCTTCAAGTGCACAGTTACAGCTTTTAACGTTCACCATATACATTATATCAATTGAACTGATCACAATAAGCTTTCAATTAATATGTCATAAACATAAAAGTTATATCATGGTTTATAGTCATCAACGTGCGATTAGAATTTAATTATTACAAAATATATATCAATGGTCAGAGTCAGTTTCACTTTCACTTCTGGTTAATCCAGACCGCAGCCGCCGTAGACTGGTCCCCATTGCCTTGCTGTCCACGACCCACTATCCGGGCTCTTCTTTCTGAGAACACCAGGGTCGCTCCTCCAGCTGACGGATTCCAGCAGTCATTCCGGAAACATTGGTGATCCCTACATGAGGTGCAGATCAATCCGATCTACTGACGATCTCCACGTCCCCTGCTTCAACAGACACCGTCATGTCCCTGGAATCACCAAATGCTGTTTCAACACCCTTATGTTACCAAGGGTGCACTGCTCCGTCGATCAGATCCCGGGGTCGAGTCTACAGGTGCAAACTTCCACTGCTCTCTGGAAACTTGGTGTGTTAGCGCACGGGGGTGCAGATATAGCATATCTGCTGACGACATCCACGTCTTCTGCATTAGTAGAAACCACCTGGTGGCTCTGAATTCACCAATTGCCGTTTCCCTACCTGACCTCTTTTCGGATATCATCTGTCCTTAACTAACAGTAACCTTATCCTAAACACAACAATACTATAATCACTAAATCACTTGCAGCATATAGATCCCAAACTACATTCCCTGTCACTACCGTATTGTGTTGCCATGTAAATCTCCCAATAGAACAATTGCACCTGACCGTCCACACTATTCCTGAATATACTACATATTTTCATTCTTAGAAAATATAAGCATATTTTCACCAGACTGTATTTACTCTTAAGATTATATCTCTTAAACCCAAGAGATAGAAGCCTGCAGTAAATTCCTACTTTGCGTTGTGTCTTTTTTTTAAACTTCATAATTCTAACAGTTGATTTCCATGTCCTAATCCCTAGAACTATGCTTGGTTGGATTTAGTAGGGCTAACCTCTAGCCTTCAGACCCGGGAATAATCCACCAAAGGCCTGTAAATCAATGCTATTCAAGTCAATGGACGGCTCATGAGCTAGTCTCGAGTTCCCAAAGTTATATTCCCGCCAGCTCGTCTGAGCAATCCCACATGGACATACCGCGGGTTTACCATATAACATACTCTAACTACTCGTCAACACCTCCACTCCAGACCTTAGAGAAGCCTTACACCAATATCAAGTCATATCAAGCATTTCATCAGCCCTTGTCTTCTTCCTCATTCGATTAATTTAAGCCCTAATTTCTATATTCAAAATTCGCCCCATTCTTAACATACTTGATTGAATTTAGCTAGTAATCCCTGGTCTCCAGACTTGAGATTAATCCACCAAAGATTATCCCACGTACCCGTCTGTAATAAAGACCATTCAAATCAATGGAGGGTCCGTGTTTTCATCCCGAGTTAACAGTATTACCCAAACCAGTAATACACCCGCATTACACATCCACCCCGTCCACTCCAGATCCTAGGAAAACCTAACTTCAAACAATATCAAGCCATATCAAGCATTCTGACCCAGGACTAATCCAACAAAAGCATGCCTCATTTTTTTATAGATTACACCTGCTCTATACCTAATTCTCCCTTCACATCATACTACCTTCTTAGCCCTGACTGTATGATTATCTACAGGCAATACCCCAAAAGAGTTCACAATCTCTTCCTAATCACCTGTAATACCATCTATAATGCCTTCTCGTACACCTTGTTAAGTATTTGAACACATTTCTCCCATTCCCCATATTTACTGACCGTGGTAATTCAATTAATGATTTACACCCCTAACATCTGACATATTCTCAGTTCTACTTGTGCCGTTTCTACTACTTATCTTCACTGCTACGTTAACCACCTTACACTATCAATGACGTTTCAATAAAAACACTTTGGATACCCCAGAGGAGACGGGACAGAGTTGACAACAATCAGCACTCCTATCCACTCTAACCTGTCAAATTTATTTATATTTGATACTTTGAACAAAGATGGGCAGATGATAGAAAATTGAGCAGGAGTTCCACGAGCAAAGGGCACTCACCAAAGCCACCAGACAGTCCCGCCTTTTCATTGGATCCGGGTCACGGCACCAAAAGATATCCCCGTGTAGCACAACAGCACACACATCCAAGAAGAAGGCCATGTCTGGATTTTACAAATTGGTTTATTTCGGATGGCACATTACTCTCCAGGCCGGTGTTACATTCACATCTAGCGGGTCCACAACAGAGTCATACCCAAGACCCCGTCGTGCTACCCCCAGTGTGTCCAGGCCTGGAGTCTTGAACAAGTCTTTCGCCAATCTCCTCCTGAACTGAGGTTTCAATCCTTTTTATGCATCATACATGGCAACAATTACATGGCAACACAATACCAACATACAACATAGGTAATCTGACAGGTTTATACATTAATAGGTTACAGATTTAATCCTGGACAACCGGAGAGTCCGGACTATATGGTCCGCTTATAGCTTATAGAGTTAATGACATAATTACTGACCATGTCTAAGGCTATTTAGAAGCATAACATAGAAACCATAGTGTTTCACTGACCGCTTTGATGCGATGAACAGGCGAATGAATAAAGTTCATGAAGATAGCATATATGATATAACATCCTGGATGATTGAAAAAGTACGAATATCAATTAAAGCACCGGTTCATAACGACAAATAAATAAGGAAGTGTTCTATGGGTTTTCAAAATTCATAGAACTCTTCCTTTATATTTAACAGTTTCTATATGCCTCTCAAAAAGTCATAACGACATTTTCTTCTGATATGCGGCGTAACAGACGGACATGCATTATGGTAACAGGGGAAGTTCACCAAGTGTTAATCAACATATCATTTACACTGAACATGACTTTGAGATTTGAATAATAAGTAGAAGTTCTAAACAACATTCCTTGGTCTCTATGTGACACTTCTGAATGTTAGTATGCTAACAAAAGTGTTACAAATAGCGCATGTTTGTTGTTGACGTTGTTTATGTTCGAAATACATATTTTTATCATTATCTATATACTGTTCAATGCCGGAAGAGGCCTTACATAAGACTTATGAGCTTGTCGGCCAATCCCTTTCATAATGTGTATATGTATAAGTGATTTTTTGAATAAATAATGTTTGAACATACAGACTACATTACAATCAAATGGGCAAGAACTTCATGTAAGACGACACGAAATTTTCAAGGTCCGTGTACATATATTTATGATACAAAACCTACAAAGGATATGTATGTATTTTTATAACAAAACTTGCAACATTCGCTGAAAGTAAATAAAGTAACCACACACTTTACTTAGATGTCTACCTTTAATATGTAAAGGTACGTTCTTTAAACATGTAAATAATGGCAGGGTCGATGTGTTCATAATACTGTCAGTGTATATGTATGAGTGATGTTTAGTGTATAGTCAGATGGAGTGACCGACAGCCGACAGCCGACAACTTATTTCAATTTAATATGATAAGATATTCGTGTATACTCTGGAAGAGTGGCCGACAGCCGACAGCCGACGATGCATATCTATTTATAGTAACATACTCGTGTAGTGTGTAGTCAGTAACGGTGACCGACAGCCGACAGCCGACAATGCATCTTCATTCATTGTAACATACTTGTACTTCTGTAAATAGTCATTAACAGGGGCCGACAACCTAAAATTCATTTCCATTGAATCACAAGAAATAGATGAGTCTGCACTTAACCATTTTATCATTTAAGGTCGTATCAAAGCAAAACACTATGTGATAAAACTCACGGAGTGTCTCTTTAAACAATAATCAGTAAGACTACCGACCCTGACACATGGTATTATATAATACCTCATGCTCTCTACTCTGTTTGTGTCACAACGGGGAGCCTACTTAAGAATTTTCTTGCTGTTGAACAAGGTTGAAAGAGTTATGGCCCTTGGAGGGATTTTATAGTGCTTTAATTACGGGTACGAGTTGCGTCCCTTGCGAATGTCTCATATTCTTGGGTATGTTTGTAAGTCTGATTAAAATCGACCATGTTCAGATGAACTAAATTTATAAATTATTGACTATCGAGATACGAACATGTTCAATGAGGATCCCTGACCACTAGGTCTGACCACAGCCCTATTGGTCGCATGTTCGGAACGGTTAGCTCACCGAAACAGTCACAAGACTATAAACCATGCTTTCATCATGATTGCCGCTAGATGTCATTAATTGTATGTCCGCTTATGACCAGAATATGTATTTGTGGACATATGTTGTGATGATTTCTTGGTATACATGTAGACAGACCGCAGGGTATGCCAATGTTAACCATGCTGAGGTCTATCTACATGTACCCAGACCGAATCTGAAGACTTTAACTTGCTTATCAACTGAGGGAACATTGAGTTTTAAGGGAAAAGCTCTAATTTTCGAATTTGAACAAACCCACCCCTTTATGAAAATTATCTGAACCAAATGATTTCATTTGACATATAGATTATTTAAAAAAACATATCTTAAGAATATTTTGGGGAAAAAAGAAATTTTGAGACCTTTAAGCTATATTATTTTAAAAGATCATATCTTAAGAATATTTTAGAAAAAAAAAGAATCATTGAAACCTTTAAGCACGAAGTTGTTTTCATAGCACAGTTCATAGAAATGTGTCGTCTCCCACGACGCAGCTGAGCTCTTGAATCTTGAGCACAAGAACACTTTTAACGCTATATGTACAGTCCGTTTGAGAAAAAATCTCACCTATGAATTATGCTCTAACTCTAACTCCATGTTCAAGGCAGAATATAAGACTGATGAGTTTTGATACAATCCCTGACCATTGAAATCAACACTGCACGTGCTTACGCTCACCTGGCTTTTATCTCAGGTGTGACTTCACCCTTGTAACAAGTTGTGAAATGTCTCATGAAAACAATGATGGTTTGTTAAACAACTTTTTTATTCTGAGACCCAAAATTAAAGCAGAAATATGGTTCCAACTGAAAGAAACTAAAAAAAGCAGTAATAAATCAATTATAAAATATAATGTAAAGCCAATCGATTCTTTTTACTTATAAAAAAAATAAATACAACATGAGTTCACACAAAAAGGCGGCCAATGGAATTTATGTGAATTTTTATAATTTGTTCTCTGACTATGGAGGATTGGTTTGTGTTATAATATTTTTGACACTATCAAGATAACATTTCGCATTAACGTTCAATTATCAGTTAACAATTGAAAATAATAAATTTTCCAAAAAAACGTGCAACTGCCCCTTTAAGGTTACTCTGTGATTAGACCAAGTTGAGATGAAACATTTTAGAAGGTTGGTATCTCGAAGTGTCAATATTTTGTATGTTGTATACCTGTTATTGTTGGGTGCTGAATTATTTGTTGAATCTTATTTAACGACGAAATGATTGCATTTAATGAGTTTTGCATGGTATATGGTGACATTAAAAATCATTTCAAGATTATTTACAACGTTAATATCTGTCATCAAAATATTCATGTACAAAAACCTGTATCAGCAATAATGAGCGAAAATGGTGCCTTACGAAAGCATCGACATTAGCAATTTCTATTTTCACAGGCAATGCAATCGATAGTGTTGTAAAGACGATGTTCTGACGTTATCGATTTGTTATCGTTGATAAAGGTGTTCACAATAAGTTGTAGGTTTGGCTTTCAAACGCCATTTACATTCATATATGCGTAAATGCTTTATCGCAAGCAATGGTAATGCGTAAATAAAGCGTCAGCCACAACATGGTTTGAATGATGACTAAACGTGAAAGGGTTACCTCCCTTTATAAATGTATGTAATAGTATGATATGTATATTGTATAAGCAATTATTATGTGTAAACCATGAATATCCGTCTTCGTTGTTCAGAAAATAAGTTGCAAACATCTTGAGTAGGTTTTGACGTCATTCTTCCAAAGATTGGATTTCGTAAATATCATATAGGATACTATGTCTGAGTTCGCATTAAACACATAGACATTAAAGACTTAAAGAGCCACTCCGTGAGAGAGAGAGAGTTGTTGGAGTCACATATACAAACTTTATCGATAGTGTCACTTGATCCAGTAGAAGGACTGTAGCAGGAACGTATCATTTTAGAGTCAGTCGACGTTGATAAGTAATATTATGAATGTTTGCAGTCGTAATTATGATCGAAAATCGGAAAATGACGCATGTCAATCAGTCAAACGATACTTATCTTAAACAGTCAAAATGAGGTGATATATTTGATATGTTATATAACTAGTATATAAATAGGTGAGATTTTTGAATTCATATAATTTAAAATTTTTTATAATTATAAATTTAAAAAATCAACTTAATTTGTATACGACTTAAGATATGTAGGAAAAGTCAAAACGTTTAAACAAAAAAAAAACGCTTTAGGAGGCAATATAAAGAGAAATTCTAATTCCTTTTAAAATGACATTCAGGTTTTCGCAACGGAGGTACGTATAACACAGGGTTTGCTAAAATAAATCTTAGGATGTCAGTACCTGGCGTTCATGGAAGTTATACATCATATGCTCACATAACTCTGTAAGTCATCATACAGTTGACAAATCGTTACACTGTCACTACATGTAAGCACCGGAGGTGTAGCTCACTCGGTAGGGTTTCCGCTCGGCAACCAGAAGAAAGGGGTTCGAATTCCGGTTGCGTCAAACCAAAAGACGTTTAAAATGGGAGTTGTTGCTTCTTTGCTTTGTACTCAGCATAGTGATGATAGATCAACGCTGTACCTAGCGCTGCACTGTGGCTGCCCGTTGCAATATGCACAAAATGAATATCCGATTTATAATATATTGAAAGAGGTGTCATCCATCGTATTGTATTTCTAATTGCCAAATTTCGGTTGAAGATTTCAGGAAGAACATGCTCCTGCCAATCAACCTCAAACAACCACCTCATCAAATGTGGCGATAACAGAGACGCAGACAACATCTATCCCGACGACGACTCCATCCAATCCGCAGACGATCCCCGAAGACCGTGTATCAGCGCGGATGACGTCAGAGCCGGTCCAGGCGGTGCTGCAGATGGGTTTCCCGGAGCAGACGGTAAAGCAGACGGTAGAGAAGTTTGTGCGTGAGCGACCTGACAACTTCCCGCCCGCAGAGGAACTGGCGTCCATCTTGATGGAACAGGAGGATCAACTTCCGGTTGAGACTGCGGAAGCAACTCCGGTGATGACACCGCTTCAGAGACTGATCGCCAGACGAGGTCAGAGCTCGATTGCCTCACGCATTCCCGGAAGTGACACCAGACGGGAAACCATTACCACTGCAGAAGCTATTGTTTCTCCCAAGGACAATGACTACCAGGAGAAACAAGAAGTGAATAAGGACAGAATTAAAAATGAAAATTCAAGACTAAAGGACCAGTTTCTGTGTAAGATATGCATGGAAAGCTATGTGCGTGTGACCTTCATGCCCTGTGGCCATCTCGTGTGCTGTGCAGCTTGTTCTATGACTGTGGCAGAGTGTCCCATATGCAGAGCTCAGATCAATGGTTATGTCCGAACATACTTCTAAATTGAATAAATGCAAACTATCCTCTCTTTTAAGGATTATTTATTCCCAACAACAAATTGTATAAAGTCATCTTATCTTGTAAATGTCCTCAAAAATCAAATTGATATAAGATCATACAATTCGTCTGCATTTCTAAGTATCAACTTGCAGATAAATATCAGATAGGGAGCGGTAACTCTAAGAGAGCGTTTTGGCGGTGATATACTAATAAAATGAGCTTATTTTGGAGTTTATTTCAAAAGGATTGATGCTGTCAATTGATTATTGGTAACGATTGTTGACTGTAAAGGAAGTGTGTCGTTAGAGTTTTCAAAACGAGTGTGAAGATTTGTATAAACCCGAGCATTATCGGGGTATTCAGACGTTTTGAAGAGCTTGTTGAAAAGTTGTATGGCACTTTGGAGCATTTATTTACGCTTTAAATGTCCCGTGCTATTGACACATGAGAGACCGTATAAGCAACATTCTCTCCCCACAGAGGCAACTCAGTCATACCTGAATTAGCCTCTGTTCTATTACGGCTAATACACGGGATAGAAAGGTAGAAATCTGATTGGAGGCAATCGAAGTTAGTTGTGCAATCAGCGACGCCGTTTCAAAAGTGGTCATTCGCAAAACCTCGGCTATCTCCGTGTGGTTTGTCAAAGCTTTCTTTGAAATTTAACATCCAGGGGAGGTAATTCTTCCTAATACAAACCATCACTTTTTACCTTCTCATTAGTTATTATTTGGTTAATTAGTAAAGTAAAATCTATCATAAAACAAATGATAATTTACACAATTATAAAACATTTTCTATCTAATGAACAAATCTATCCATATCTGATTTTCAAATTGTTTCCCTCTCACACTGTTAATGAAAAATAAACATGAAGACATAATATTTTCCATGTCACCAAACGACCGTTAAAAACTGGATACCCAAACGGTGTTTTCATTGGCTGCAAATAAGGGAGGTATTTTAAGTTACAACTTTTTGCCGCTAGGGCAATCTGCCGGAACCCCAGGATCTAGGCTTAATAGAACAGAGGCTAATTCAGGTATGACCGAGTTGCCTCTGTGGGGAGAGAATGTATAAGCAAGTAAGACGTCCGTTTCCAATGCCGTAGTAAGTTACTAACGATGAAATACGAGAAGTTATGGTTGATTATTGTTATGACAACTCACGTTTGAGAAAAAAATTAACACTTTTTAGCTCATCAGGACTGAAAGTCCAGATGGTCTTATGGCATGGCCCGTCGTCCGGCGTCCGTCCGTCCGCCGTCCGTCCGTCCGTAAACTTTTTACACTGAAATTTTGTGTACAGGTACCTTAGCATATGGAGATTCTTATTTGTAACTTTGGTGACCCTGTGACCCCAAATAGGGTCACAGGGGTCACAATCTTAAAAACTTATTTTCATCTTCTTCTCGAGTTCCAAAAGGAGTAGAGAGTTAAAAATTATATGTGCAGACTCCTTGGACAATGTGGATTCTAATTTGTAACTTTAGTGACCCTGTGACCCCAAATAGGGTCACAGGGGTCACAACCTTAAAAAACTATTTTCATCTTCTTCTCAAGTTCCAAAAGGTCTAGAGAGCTGAAATTATATGTGCAGACTCCTTGGCCAATGGTGATTCTAAATTGTAGATTTCGTGACCCCATGACCCCAAATAGGGTCACAGGGGTCACAACCTTAAAAACTTATTTTCATCATCATCTTTAGCTCCTAAAGGTCTATGGAGCTGAAAGACTGCATGTAGACTCCTTGGCCCATTGGGATTCTAAACTGTAGGTTTCGTGACCCCATGACCCCAAATAGGGTCACAGGGGTCACAATCTTAAAAACCTATTTTTCTCCATTAGTCTATGGCAAATTTATTTCTCCTTGGATATTTTAGTGTGGACTTCTTTCACTGTCTGATATTGGCGATCCAGAAAGTGTTGAATAATAATAAATCATTTGGGTAAGGAAATTTATTCCGAAATCGTTACATTTGTTTTGTAATTTTTTTATAGGTTTTCTTGCAATAGGTAACATCAGTTTCATTTTTAGCTCATCTGGCCTGTATAAAGCAAACTTGATATGATGCCTGATGAGCTACAGAGCCAATGGCTCTATTTTTTACAAAATGGTGGCCAATATAATTTAATTGATAATTTTATTAATATTTTTCCGGCAAAAATGATGGCTACCAATGCATTCAGCCTTAGGCAACTTCCATGTCAGTTCACCTTTAATTTGGATATTCAATGTTTTTTCAAGGTGGTTGAGGGTTACCGTTAGATATGACGAACAAGGTAACAGAATGTTGTTGAACAAGAATAAGACCGTCCTCAGAGACAAATGTTGCATGAACATTTTTCTTTAATCTTAATATAAACAATCTTTACCGTAACAACATTTAGAAGGGATAATAGTCAAAATGAATCATATTTTTTGCAATATTTTAGTACAGACATAAAGATTAACCTCTATTCAAAGAACATTAATTTAAATGTGGGAAGATGCATTGTCGATTTTGCCCAACCACCGTTGTATGCGAACTTTAATAAAAACGACACATAGACTTATGTTTAAGTTATCCATTCTACAACAAAAACTGTACTTAAAATTGTTTTTTGTTATATGAGTAATATCAAGAGCATTTGAATTTTCAGTGATAACGTTTTTAAATGAACATATTTTTAAAAAACAATTAAAAATTAACAAACCAATGTTGTTACAGTAAAGAAATGTCAGTTACGGGAAAGACACAAATTGTTACAGTAAAGATACTGTTGCTTTTGACACTTCATTGATGAATATTGAAGTAAAAACATAATAAAGCATGCTAATGAGTAACTCTAGAATTCAAATTAGAATCTAAACTAGTAGGATTGGGAGGTAAACAATGTCTAAAACGCTTTAAAACACTTGCTGTTAGTGTGTTACAGTAAAGAATAAGTTGTTACTGTAAAGAGTTTGTTTAAATTACACAACTGTTACACAACTGGAATAAGAATATTCAAGAATAAGTCAATCGTTACTTATGTTATGATAACCTAAATCATTGATGGTATTTGATCGAGGAACAGTGATGTGCTGTGGTTTAGGTATTAATGCACTGACAACAATTGACATGATCATAATACATTTTAGGTTTGGAATCATGGTGTACATATGTATGCAAGGTAAAGCACTCACATATAGACTGTGGCGATATTTTTGCATTGTTAATGTCAGTGACTTTTGATTTCTCCGTTTCTGATTTTTATGGTGTTATAGTTATCTTTATTTTCAAACGAAGACTACCTTTTTCCATAGAAAATAATTTCTCAACTTTTGCCATCTTTCTTACACCGTTGAATCTGAATGCCAAATTGGCCGTTTTTATCCAGTTAAAATATGAAAAATTATGTATAAGATTAATTTATGTAAAGCTGCTAAAGCAGAAACTGTTATGATGTTTTATGCTAAAGTAAGACTACTAGTGATATGTTTAATTTATATCTTCAGATTACATCAATATTGCATCATTTGCGTTTTTTACCATGAATGAAACTTGAGTAGTGTTTCTACCAGTATGTACTTTTACCAATGCTTTTGGTTGAATGCAGTATAGAATAGAAATGTTCATGCATGGTATCAAATACAAAAGGTTAAATACTTTTAAAACTGTCAATATCATAGAAACATATTATATATATATATAAACATATAAGTCTTTACTGTAACAGTTTCAGCAAATACATTATGATTTTCAAACTGGTGTGACATTATGTTACCTAAAACTTTACAGCTATTTACTGTTTAACTGAACTTATGTGGAAACATAAGATCAACAATGATTTAATTATGTTTGCTAAATTGAGACCTTTTGAAGCAATAAACCTCTTTACCGTAACACAAAAGTATTCTTTACTGTAACAGAAACGTTTATTTGTTATTTATATATAACATGTTCTTAATGAAGTAAATGTTGATTACACATGCATTAGAAAACGATATTCATGGAGTTTTAAAACTTACAAAAGATGTGATTGCTCAAAACCAGTCAATGTTATTGTAACAAGAGAGAATAAATTCTTTCCTGTAACAATTTCCTTTCTTTACTGTAACACTTTCAGTCAAATCCTATTTCTCATTCTATTTGATGATTTTAAAAAATAACTGAATTAAACACAAAGGTGACTTTACTTGTCTTCAAGCAGTCAAAAGCTTACTTGCATATTGTACTTGTAAAACATTTGTAAAGCTCTGAATTTTCTTTGCAGTAACAAAATCATTCTTTCCTGTAACCATTTTAGCGTAACAGGAAAGAATGTAACAGGAAAGAAAAAAACATCAACATGTTTTGCTTCATATGAAAATGAATGCTCCCTTGCTTTTTGTCTTACTTTGTAAGGTGTTCCAAAATTCCAATGCAGTCATGTTTACAATATTTAGCATCAATGGAATATCAATGCTAGAGGAGCGTTTCAGGAAAGAGTCCTTAAAAAATATGACCAAACATTCTATCTTTTGAATTTTTTTCCTGTAGCTCTCACCAATTTTATCATCTTGAATGCATTGTACCAAGTAACGTTGGGAATTGTCAAAGACCATGACAATAGATATGGTTAACCCAGCACCAGGGACCATACAGTATTTCAAGTTTGAAGTGTTCGTTAGAGGAAAGAACGAAACCTGAGGGACAGGTACAAAACATGTTATATCTCAAATTTATGAAGTTGGAAATATTTTTTAAGGTGTCAATGATCTAAGCAGTAAATACGTATTCAACAAACCCCCCAAAATTTAAAAACAATCAAGACTTTTCTTGTACAGGGATGAAAACTTGACAACATCTTTGCTGAGGGACAGCAAAAAGTGACACATTTAAGACATTCAAAGTACTGTTAATGAAAAGCTGTAAAAAAATTTTCAATTTTAAACAAGAATAAATCAAGATTAAACCATGATACCCTTCCCAGACTTGAAAGTTCAAATAATTTTGATGAAATCATGATTTTATTGATAACAGACAAGAATTCTTGCATTTTTTGAAAACGACTCAGATAATTCAAAACTTCAGTTTGCCAACAAAAAGCAACTTTCTGTGAAACAATGATTCATGATTGAATTTTGTGAAATTAAAGATGGATAACCGAAACTTCCGAAGAATATTTAATCATAGCTTTGTACCTATTCACATAGGTAAGAATATACTCAGCAACTCATATACGGCGGACGGATACTTTTAGCTCTTTATAACACCGACTTCGTCATATGCAATCTCATTAAAATAATATCATAATTTCCTTCACTACCTTACGCAGCTTGCATGCGTAGCGTAGTGTAGCAACTAGATTATATTTTAATAAGACTGCGTCGTTTGAGATGTCCATTAAAGGGGCAGTAGCACGTTTTTTGATAAATTTACATTTTAAATATTTCACTTATAATTGTAAGTAAATGCTAAATGTATCATATTGACAGTGTCAACAATCTCATTACACAAGCCAATAATTCATAGTCAGAGGACAAAGAATGAGGCTTCACATAAAATCCATTGGCGGCCATTTTTTTGTGAACACCTTTAATTCATTTTTGTTAGAGAAATGAATCGCATGGCTGAACTTTACGTTATATATTTGAATTATTACTGCTTCATTTAGTTTGAATACATTGTCTTTCAATTGGAACCATTTATTTTCATTTTCCTGACATCACCTTATATTCCCCCTAAAAACGTGCTACTGCCCCTTTAAGGTGCATAAAGTCATCTTCGGCACTGTAAATGAAGCGCCATTAAAATATATGTCACTTCTTTAATTTCTTACAACCCTCTGGGTTTGGATTTACACGGTCATAAAACGATACAATTTAAAGTGTCGATGGTAAAATAACACCCATAACAAAAGATTGAAGCAGAAGGTATTTATATACACAAAGAACTTAATTATGCATCCACTATTTTGTTAAATGAACTTGAGTGCTCCTGGAATATTTTATTATTTTGATGTTTTGACCTTTCCAGTTATAACATTTGCTTTTTTATTTGACTATTTAATTGAACTGAAAATCCATAATATGCAAAAATAATTAAAGTATGAGAAATATTGGACAACTGAAATGTAGCCAAACATAACTATTGTCATAGGGATAATACTTTAAGTTTGAATTTTTAATCCCTTTTTGAAAATCATGCACAAAAAAATGCATGATAAAAGGCTAACAGGACATTGAATTTTTAGTACTTTTTTCATCAATAATTGACAAAAGCCTATAATCTTGGATAAAGATATGTGATTATATTTGAGATTCTTTGAGTTAAACTTGATCAAACACTTTTTCTCCCTTTAGAAAAACATTGTTTTTTTTTAACGCAGTTTTCTATCAATTTGGTTTTACGGGAAAACCATTTATCCGATTAATTTCAAATTTTGCACATGTCTTCTACCCTACTAGGAGGGGTGCAGTGCGAAGTTACAGCAAATTTCGTTAATATTTGAATTTTTTACAAATTTCCATGTTTTGAACTTAGTCATTTTCCAATATCAGATTTGTCCCATCGAGGACATTTTTTGTCCGACCTATTACGGGAAAACTATTAATCCGATTAATTTCAAATTTTGCACATGTTTTCTACCCTACTAGGAGGGGTGCAGTGGGAAGTTACAACAAATTTCTTTAATATTTGAATTTTTTACAAATTTCCATGTTTTGAACTTAGTCATTTTCCAATATCAGATTTGTCCCATCGAGGACATTTTTTGTCCGACCTATTACGGGAAAACTATTAATCCGATTAATTTCAAATTTTGCACATGTTTTCTACTCTACTAGGAGGGGTGCAGTGGGAAGTTACAACAAATTTCTTTAATATTTGAATTTTTTACAAATTTCCATGTTTTGAACTTAGTCATTTTCCAATATCAGATTTGTCCCATCGAGGACATTTTTTGTCCGACCTATTACGGGAAAACTATTAATCCGATTAATTTCAAATTTTGCACATGTTTTCTACCCTACTAGGAGGGGTGCAGTGGGAAGTTACAACAAATTTCTTTAATATTTGAATTTTTTACAAATTTCCATGTTTTGAACTTAGTCATTTTCCAATATCAGATTTGTCCGACCTATTACGTGAAAACTATTCATCCGATTGATTTCAAATTATGCACATGTCTTCTACCCTACTAGGAGGGGTGCAGTGCGAAGTTACAACAAATTTCTTTAATATTTGATTTTTTTTTACAAATTTCCATGTTTTGAACTTAGTCATTTTCCAATATCAGTTTTGTCCGACCTATTACGGGAAAACTATTCATCCGATTGATTTCAAATTTTACAAGTGTCTTTTTCCCTACTAGGAGCGGTGCAGTGCCAAATCAAAACTAAAATTGATACGGGTTTTTTGTGTGTTTTTATTACAAAGTTCCATTTTTTTGATTAGTCATTTTTCTCAATTCCTCTTTGGGGGTCAAATGCTGTGCAAGAGATGACTACATTGAAAGTACAAAATAATTCAGTTAGTCAGGGATGCACGGTTGGAGGTATTAGTGAGCCACGCTCACTTTTTTGCTTGTTGATTTTGATTATTTTATGATTTAGAAGTTTCATGCTGTTTTAACGACTAACTTTAGCTATGAGGCCATTTGATCAAGATGATCGTTGTATCGAAAACCCCTTATCGTTTGTCTGAAATTTTGTTCGTTTACCATCAGCACCGTTTTTCTGTTTGAAAAATGTGTGTTGCTTAATTAAGTTCTTTGTGTATAGATACCTGACAAAATCAAGTTACGATCTGTATCAGGTGAATAGTAAATTTAGACAATGTTTCTAATCTTTTTAACTTTAATGGGTCAATTTCCCCTTTTTAAGAAAAATGTATTTATTCTTTCTTTCCCCTTAAATTACGTATACCAATTCAACTCATATCAAATCAGATGTCTTCATTTTAGACAAAATATTATTTTATATATTTTATATTTTCAGGTTGAGGAGGTTGAATACAAAATATCGAGGTATTAAGAAATATCTAAAGTTGGTCTTATTTTGTTGAAAAAATTTGTTTTGAATCAAATTATGTAATGAAAATGTCACCACAGTATTTGTTCAAGAAGAGTCCTCCCGTTAGGGCACCCAATGATAAAACAAACAATAATTGTTAAAAATCCCTTTTAGTTAATTGTTTAATATAATAATTTTCTGTTAAGGCATTGCAGTATAGAAATTAACTTTTGCAGAAAAAATGAGCTTGAAGGTTATATCAAGCAATTGTTTTTAAAATTACGATTTTTGTAAAATATTTATTCTTTTATAAAAAGAGTTGATTTCTCGTAATAAGGGTTTTCTTTGAAAATTATATATGTTATAGTTAATACACACTTGAATAAGATCAAAAGAAAAATATAGATCACCAGTGAAAAGCAGAGATATTCAGTCAAATATCAATGGAAGTTAACATCCAGGGGAGATAACTCTTCATTGTGAACATTACTCTTTTTAGATCTTTTCATTAGTTTTTTTAAGGTTAATACTTTAGATAAATTGTATCATAAAACAAACACTTATGCACACAGTTATAGCACAATAATTATTTTTTATTTAATTAATTTAATAGTTTGCTCTCACACTGTCAACGACAAATAAACAAAAAAGTATAAACTTTTTGATATCTCAATCTGATAGTATACGGAGGCTCAGAAACAAAGATATCAAACCTCCTTAAGTTTTCAAATTCGAGGCTTGATTACGTTATAACATATCACTTTTCTTGTCTATCAAAAGTCTGGAAAGTTCCTGCATTTTGAACTTTTTTTATGAACTAGTGACTATGATGCAAGTTAATACACGGCGTTGGTGGCTTTAAGCTAACGTTAAGGTCAAGGGATACATTGACAAGCACTTATGGAATCTGTATGTTTGACAAGCTGACCATCGAAAATCGTTGGAGTTTGAGATAAACTCGTGAATGATTTGGTATCAAACTCGCTTTCGCTCGTTTTATTATTTCAGAAAATCATTACCTCGTTTAATAAAAATAGTTTTAAAGATATGTATGGAGTATGGAAGAGCGTTTTGTATCCTCTATAAATAACCTCGAACTCCAACAATATTCGATTTTTACATTAAGATTGCTATTGATGGAATTCTTGTAAATTCCACTTAATTGCTGATGATACTGTATGCAAATAATATAAAAATTCATCCATAGATATAAAAATTAAACAAAACAAGTTGCAGATTTCTACAGGTGATGGTGATGGTGATGAAGATTGTGCGGACGGACACAATCCTGGAAGACGTCTACTAAAATATTTGATGTGTTTGATTACAAAATATGAATTTGAATTTAGGAAGATGCGTCACGAATGATTGACAGTTGCGTTATATCTCTTCAAGGCTTGATAAATCGACTGCTGCAAAATACTCAACAACTATGTGTAGAAGGATTTGTGAAGGGTTGTTATCTGGTTGGGTGTGACTGGCTCGACTGATGACATGGTTTGACGTAACCGCTTTGAAAATGAATGATCGATGTTCGTAGATAAAACGTTCTGAGTGGATACGTTGGACTTACTGTAACCATAATCATCAAATATAACTAGTGTGATTTTCATGTGCGTTCATGTTCAAATGTTTCTCTTGCCTGTAACCAAAGTGTAGTATTTTGCCGTCTGTAACGTCAAGGTACTTTTCAATACTAACACACAAAAATTAAGTAAAACATAAATTTGTCAGCGAAATATGTTTATCATCTAAGATAGAAATTCATAAAACAACTATAGGTAGAGAAATATCATGATACATGACCTTTAAAACATTTTTGAACTCATCAATTAAACTCATCCTCCCTATAAACATTTAATAAACTGCATGTGTTTCAAATTTGGAATGTTGATTTATATTTTGTAGGGAGTATATTACACAATAAAATTTAATAAATGGGTATACTGCTTTGTTTCCTGTTTTGCAATACCGAACGAGATATCATTAACTACCTCAGGTCGTTATACTTAAAAAAAGTGCTGGTGATTCGACAGTTTTATTCATTTTGTTTTCAAATGTGATTTGTTGATTTTGACAATGCTAAACAAGTGTATTAGCCTGGGAGATTATATATATATATATATATGCATATATATATACAGACACATACAAAAAACAGTTTATGGAATCAATTTTACCATTGTAAGAAACAACTATGAAACACGCATTGAAATCACAATAACAGATATATTCATATAAATCAAGCACTAAAAATTAAATCGTCATATACACTTACAACGATGACGTTTGTTATGACATAAATGGTGATATTCAAAATAATCATATGTATTGATAGTTTTATATTGCAGATCGACTGTTATTTTGTAAGAAGATAACACTAGTCTCAATGAAATATTTAATGCGTGGCATATATCATCAATTGTTTAATCTTTTAATATATTAAACATTCAAGTTGCTCACTACAGTAAACAAACAACAATTAGGACAAAACATTATAATCAATTTGTCGAAAATGTATCAAAAGATATGTTTCAGTAAATGACACAGGATACGAATGAATGAAAATATGAAGTTATAATTTACCCACTCAAATATATAGATCGGATTGAACCAAATTGTTCTTAAGTTAAAATCCCCCTACCACACATCATGTTTTCTTTAAACAGAAGAAGGTGAAATGAAACAAGGTTACCAGTTAGAAATAGGTACATACTAAATCTAATTATATAACTTGTCAGGACCAAAGTCCACATCATCTTCCTACTCAACGCTAGTTTCCGAACTGTCATTTAGTCGTTGCTGCAGACCCTTTACCTTTCTGTGCTGCTGTTGTGCCTCTACAGGCAAGACCACAAGCACAGAACACTCAAGGGTCAGCAGCAAGGCATAAAAATGACAGTTCAGGAGCTGACGTTTTAGGCTTTGCGTAGGAAGAGCAGTCCACACATGTCAATCCATGTTTGAAAGCATGAGATTTAGGTTATACATTTTAGATAACAAATATTATTTATATTTCATTGATGGCAAGAGTCTCATGATAAGGTTATGGCCATTGCTAAGATACAAAACCCGGACAAAGTTGGTCATTACTCTCAAATTAACTCGCATGATAAAAACCTGTTTCAAAAATAATTTTCATTAATCAGTTTGGGTCGAAATTGAGTAAATATTTATTTTCAATAAGTACTTATCTCAGCTACAAGTACATTTTGTTCATTTCTTAAGCGTATGATTATTCAGAAAACTTCAGAAATTCTTACATCATATATGTGTACAGCAACCATATATTGAACATGATGGTAAACTGGACAGTCGCATAAAAAATTGTATTTCACTAAATCGTGAATAGTCGTTATTAAAACAACTGATTCTTTGAGAGATGAAAGAAAATAAGGAAACGTAGCACGGATGATTTCCAAGCTGTGTGTAAGAATGAAAATATTACTGCTTTGTCAATCGATGAAAATTATTCTTGCAATGGGTAACTTATCATGTAACAGTATTGGAATTTAGCAATCTGAATATATTTAGATCAACATATTTTTTGTATATGACCTAATATAAAACGTGTTGATATAAATTTATCTAGATTGGAATTTCGCCAATAACGACTCATTTTTGTCCAGGTACTGAAGCTCTGCACATACTGGGTATTGTTCAACAAAACCATCTTAGCATTACAATTACTCCAAGACCAGTGACAACTTGAGTTGGCTTATGAAGCTAACAATGTTTTGGGACACTAAGCCTTGTAGAAATGTGTCAATTTATCTCATCCCAAGAGGTGGTAACCCTTTATCCCCTGTATAAAAGTCTTCTTTCAACTTAAACCTCGAAGTCGTCTTTGTTCCTGCACGCGATGCAACAAGCCACGACGACCAAGATGAACTGAAAATATAGATTATAAAAAGGTTACAAAAACAAACATACTTTGACTGTATTTCTGCAATGTTAATGGCACTATGATTGATAATTGACAATTACGTAGATTGACAGTATATTGATCGTTAGTGAGTTATATTATCAATATATTGATCATTAGTGAGTTATTTGACACCTTCAATCATATTGAGCAAGTTATTGGGGAAATATAAAAGGACGGATTATATGTCGTTCTTTGTGGTTTATATCTGTACAAAACATAAGATTTTAATTTCAATCAGCATATTGGGCTTATGTTAGTTACAAATATTCTTTAGTTTGTTTGTAATCATGGAATCCTTAACATTATTGAATCAACTATATTGTTGATCATATTGATAGTCCGAGGGCGATTGATTTCTATTGCCTTCATAGTTCTAAAAGGTCACGTTTCGTTATAAAAAGAGGAACTCATTGATAAAAGGTAAATTATCTAATAATTATCTAGCAGATGCACAAACCTTAAGAAAAATATTTTTGCAGTTTTCACATTAACTATTTTTGTGCTATTTTCTAAGTAAAACTCTTAGGAGGAACATAATGTTTAGAATATTGGCAATCACAAATGTCAACATGAACTATGACAAAATCTGAAAGACTAATATTTAAACATTAAGTCAAATTTCTTCGGCAAACTCCTATGGCAACACACTATGACACAAATTGTTTTGTCAAAAATCTTACTTCTAAAATAGCGCCCAGAAAATGATAATAGAACAATGGGTTTTTTTTCAAATTAGTCTGTCTAATGTCACAATATGCCATTCGGATTCTCGAAAATGTCATCTCTTTAATTAACCATGTTACCGGTGAGCAACAATTGTGATGGTACTAGGCGCTATATAAATTAATTATTATTATTTATGTGTATTTCGAAAGACAACTGACTGTGTAATCTGATGACACAATACGGATATACTCACCTCAAGTAGCGCAACGCCAATAGCGGCCCCGAGGATCGCCTTGTAGTAGGTTTGAAGAAGATCCTTAAGTTCGTCATAGCAACCCTGAAACGTAACAAAATATTGTTTACCACAAGCATGCTTATAACTCTTCCCAAGAATTCGCGTTATTTAAACTTGAATCACTCGTAAAATCTCTATGTGATATTCATCTAAAGACTCGTTCTGTGTAAATAGAACTTATTGCTCTGATATGTAAAATTTGGATTTTTCAATTTTTTATTTCCATAAGCATCATGTGTTTAGTTAGCAGTAAGTATTTATCAATAACAATATTACAAAGAGCAAGAGGCAGAAATACCTCTCTTTGGATTTAAGGTTGGGAGACAAAATTTGTCTACCTAAAAAAAGCTTAAATTTATATCAAACAAAGTCTTCAATGAAGTCAAGGAAAGTCTATGGATGACAATATTCTTGATTCTAACACTAGCGACGTTCGGTAAAATTTCTTATAGCGTTTTCAAGCATGATAAGGAACCGAAACATCGCTTCTGTGAAAACAAAGAAGTTGTTTATTTAAAGAATTTATTTTGTCTTTCTTATACCACCAACTTCTAGAAAGCTACTCAAACAGTTCAATGTATTCATCAGTGTAAGATCAACATATTTCTTATTTCAAACACATATCTCATCTAAAGACGTACATTTAACAAACTCAAATCTAAGATCTTGAAGTTGTTACGGCGTACCTTTTGGTAGGCAGTATCTCCATTTATAGGGCAGTTCTTGTCAGCGAGGTTATCAATGTACTTGTTCATACTGTCCGGGTACGATCCCGTCTCTGAGGACTTACAGCAGGTGAATGGGACCATGGCTGTTTCGTTGGGTGAATAAGTTAGGGTCCTGTTGAACTTGTCCCATGTCATGGTTGTGAAATCACTAGGTCCATTCACTCCACAACAGCTTTCCTGGAGTGGACAACAACGAAACATTAACTTTACATTATAAAAGTTCAATGCAACACAATGTATCAAATCGCAACAGCTTAGCAGCCCCGAAACTGCGTAGTTCGTCTTCTTCTCTTTACTTTCACCACTGCCACCATTCTCTCCCCACAGAGGCGGCTCAGCCATACCCGAGAAAGCCTCTGTTCTATTAAGGCAAATAAATGGGGTAGAAAGGTAGAAATCTGATTGGAAGCAAACGAAGTTAGTTGTGCAAAGCCGAAGCCGTTTCAAAAGTGGTCATTCGCAAAACTTCGATCATTCCCGTATGTTTCGGCAAAGCTATCGTTGAAATTTAACATCCAGGAGGAGGTAACTCTTCATTTTACAAAACACATATTTTTACCTTCTGATAAGTTGGTTTTTATATTATGTCCGTTAAGAAATCTTCAAGTCATGGATATCCAAACGGTGTTTTCATAGGCTGCAAATAACGGAGTTGCATTAAGTTTCAAGTTTTTAGCGCTAGGGCAATCTGCCGGAACCCCGTGATTTTGCCGTAATATAACAGAGGCTTGCTCGTACTGAGCTGTCTCTGTGGGGAGAGAATGCACTACCAAGATAGATTAGGCATTTGATAACATATATCAACTAAATGAATAAAATAATTCCAGAGATCATGACCTTTGATCTTCAATTGGAACATTGCGAAATATTTTCCAGAGTATGAATTGACAAATTATGGACATATAATCTAAAAAATCTGATTGAACTGTTGACCTTTATAATTGGCATTCAAAACCTTTCCAAACCTGGTACAGCTTCATAGATGATATATATCAAATAAGGGATTCATAACACACAACCTTATCTTAACTAAAATGACTTTCTTGCTTTTATCATAACTCAAGACCATGACCTTAAAACTCGAATGTCAACATGTCAAAATAATTTCGCCTATGTTCAAACAACAAGTTAAGTAATTGAGATTTTGAAAGCTTAGTTAGACTAAGTTATTGACAAAACAAAACTTGCTAGGTTGACGGCGACTGGAACTGCCGAACACTGATAGCAATCCCGTTATCAAATAATTGAAAGGCCTTAAAGGGGCAGTGGCACGTTTTTTGATAATTTTATAACTGAAATGTTTCACCAATAATTGAAAGTAGATGCTAAATGTATTATTTCGACAGTGTCAAAAATCTCATTACATAAGCCAATCATTCATAGTCAGAGCACAAAGTATGAAGATTCTCATAAAATCAGTTGGCGGCCATTTTTTTGAACACCTTTAATTCATTTTGTATAAGAAAAAGGAATCGAATGGCTAAACTTTACATTATATTTTTAAACTATTACTGCTCCATTCAGTTTAAATACATTGTCTTTCAATTTGAACCATACATTTTCATTTTCCTGACATGACCTCATATTCCCCCGAAAAACGTGCTACTGCCCCTTAAAGACATTAGTTTAATTCTTAATGACAATCCAGAAATTGTGAAAACGCGGTCTCATTTAAACATGTACAAGTTAATAATCTCGCAACAAAAAGCTTAAAGTGTGCCTCTATACTATTTTATTTTGTCCTTTCCCTTCTTTTTGTATTATATGGTTTCATTCGGATTGTGTACAAGTTAACTGGAAATACTATGGAGCTGAATTAGCAAGATGAACAACATGTGCCCAATCCGTTTCAGATATGTGAATAGGATATGTTGAAACTACAAGGCGCACCTGCGACTGCAATACGTCGAGAGCCAGGGAGACGGGGACACCTTTGTGGTAGGGACCGTCATACAACTCAGGCAACGTTTTGTTCAAGGCTTTGTGTGCAGCGTCGTCGAACTGGAAAAATCATTTAAACATATACTAATGGCTGATATATTGCTCACTTATTCACTTAGATGTGTATTAACATTGCCCATTGTGTTTTGGAATGAATACTGAGCAAAAACAAGAATCACGACGTAAGTTATGTTAATGTTAATATGTAAATAATCAGCTCTTTTATCAATATGAAGTTTGATTCTACTCGAAAACGTATTAGACTCCGTGTTTGATGAAATGTCGCATTTGCTAGCATAAATAACATAAGAACTAGTCACTAATATTCAAGTTGAACATAAATTCAGTTATGACGATGTAAAGAAGCCTAAAACATTTCATTCGACCCCAATTATGTAATATTTCCGACAAAAGGGCGACGAAAAGAACGTTTTGTTGGTGATATCAACGATCTGTTCCTGAGCATATGTCGGTACAGAATCACAATGTACGTGCCCAGAAGATCCATTATTGTCAAATACATGACACTTGGGTATAAAGACAAGCATGATCACGTTTTACATTTCTTTTAAAACTACAATTTGGCAGTGAGACTAATCTTTTGTCGAGTAGTGTATATTACTCACCTGGCCTTTGTAGACGCCGACAAGAATACCAGCAGCTATCTGAATAACCAGTACTAATCCCACAAGGACGCCATACTGCAAGATTATGAGATTAAGTCATACAATGCTGACGGGAATAACACATACTAATATTAGTTTCTGAATCAAAATACATTGTTCACAAAAAAGTATAACCAAAATGGTTTGCTATCACAAAACACATGTTGTAACAACTTACGATCAGGAATAATTATTTCAATGGGTAAGGTTGGATTTTCATAACGACGTCAACGAGAAGATTGACGACAAAAGTGACCGCCATGACTTATGTTATATCGACCATGTCACGATTAAAACAAAGATTTGTATTGTTTGAAATAACATGTTCTAGATCTAAGATTTGGTCAATATTAACTAACAACACTACTTAAAGTTTTGAGTATTTTCGTAAGCAATACAAATCCTTGTGGATCAAAGACCCATTTCTAATACTATTAAAATAAATACAAATCTCTCAAAACATGTTCATGAAAAACACGGCTTACGATTTTCTGAAAAAAATAAAATGTAGTATGATATATCATTCATTCAAACTTCAATTACAAACTATTATTAATCAAAAAGGTCAAAATGACAACGGCTAGGAAACCTGAAGCAAAATGACAATGATGAGGAAACCTGAAACAAAATGACAATGAATAGGAAACTTGATGCATAATGACGATGATAGGGAATCCTGATGCAAAGTGACAACGATTGGGAAACCTGAAACAAAATGACAATGAATAGGAAACTTGATGCATAATGACGATGATAGGGAATCCTGATGCAAAATGACAACGATTGGGAAACCTGAAATAAAAGGACAATGCATAGGAAAATTGACGCATAATGACAATGATGAGAAACCTTAAGTAAAATGACAACGCTGGGAGGGAGGGGGGGGGGGGGGGGGGGGGAACTAAAGCAAAATTACAACGATGAGAAACCTGAAGCAAAATGACGATAAGAAACCTGAAGCAAAATGACAACGATGAGAAACCTGAAGCAAAATGACGATTAGGAAACGTGAAGCAAAATGACAGCGATTAGGAAACCTGGGAAACGTGAAGCAAATTGACAGCGATAAGGAAACCTGAATCAAAAAGACAATGCATAGGAAACCTGAAGCAAAACGACAACGATTAGGTACATGTAACTTACGATCATTAGACAACACTTGCTCCTTTTGGCGGCTCCGCAGAAACCGAAGAATGCGATAACGAAGACGATGGCGCCGACGGCGATGAGAATATAGGCTCCAGATTCAAGCAGTGACGGCACGTCGTAGCCATTTGTATCCAAATCCGTTTTCTCAGAGGCGACCCGGAATAGTTTGATCACATCGCTCTGGTCGACTTTCACCCAGATACCAACTCCCAGGCAGATGACACCGAATATCTGGCAAACAGAGTTAATGTCACAATGTGGTTTATCGACTAGAGAGGGTTTTCGAGTTTCTTAAATCAAAATTGTTTGTTATTTGATTGGACACTAGTTATGGAACTGTTTTCACAAAGCATTCACACACATAAAACGATGAGTATTGACAATGAACAGGATGTTAAAACACATTACATATGCGATATTAAGAGTATATTTCAGATTGTATGTATAATCAATATCAATTCGTTACATGCCTGTATACAAGTCATACTATAAATCGTTCGCAAAGAATATATACATATATAGAACTGTGGGTCTTGATTATCAATAAGTTTTGACCAAACTGTTCTGGGAACATCCGGGTATTACGCTACAGCAGGACTTATGGAGTCATCTGACACAGGGTCAATTACTGTACAGAACTCATCAATCCAAACAAATTTTACAGTGTTTTCTTTATCAGTATGTCATTTAACCACGATGTACCCTTATGACGTATTTTGCCTGCAAATTCGCCAGAGAATGAAGTGTTGGTTATGACGATTTCTATTCATCCAGCAAGATTATATGGTTGACCTTTGTCATGGGCTATCTTGCTAACGTGTTAGACTCTATATCGACCATTTCCAACACTTGTGTCTCCATACCCGATCGGAAAAGGATGTATAGCAGGCCATTCCCCTAGACTAACTAAACCTAGCCTCAATAACACTCGCTATACTCCAATATTGAGTCTAGCTAGGTGTAGTAACGGCTCACGTCAGCCGACTTATCGAATTGACCAATCAGAGCTCGGCGCGCCATGCCGCAATAGTCTGCTTTCGCTCATATAACGTTTGAGGGTCATAGGTCGTCGAAAGATCGGCTGACGCGACCTTTTACTGTATCTCGCTAGACTCAATATAGGAGTATGGTGGGTATTATTGAGGCTAGGTTTACTGGCCATTTCCCAGGCCGTACATGAGTCATCCATAGGTCAATTTCGTCATGTGACCCAAAACATAATTCTGATTTCTCATACAAGTTTAAACTTACCAGGAATATGATATTGAAGACGACGAGAATACACCGTGCTAGTCCCTCGCACATGTTTGCTGGTTACGGTTCTGTTGAGAGAAGGCACATGGCTATGATAAGCATGAAAGTGTGAAGAGAAAAATGTAATTAGGGCAAATTCCAACGACCTTTTATCAACAACTTGAAATAAATAAATGAATTCAATGCAAGTATTTGAAATAAAGCGAGATCGGGTTGTGGACGTTTCATAATGACAACCAGTTACCCTGTAGCATACTATAGATAGAATGAACTTCTGTTATTATTAACTTCTTTGAGAGGCATTTTAGAAGTTGGAATGACAGTAAAGAAAAGGAATATATGGATGACAACTGCTTTGTTCATTATATGCTACGTTTCAGAGGAATCTGCATGTGCTTGAGAACGACACAAGAATTTGTGTCGAAAAGTCGCATACAATGAATAAAGAAGTTGCATCCATATATTCCTCTGCATTATTGTTCTGTCATTATTCTCCTCTTTCATTTTGAAATATCTCGTGGAATTACTGTAACACCTTTCAGTGCAACTGTGGGTGTCCATGATATGTTTCGTCTCCAAAGTTACAGGGAAACCAGTCACATAGAGAAATACATGTTCCCAAAGAGAAACCAGTCATATAGGGAAATACATGTTCCCAAAGAGGAACCAGCCATATAGAGAAATACATATTCCCAAAGAGAAAACAGTCACATAGAGAAATACATGTTCCCAAAGAGAAACCAGTCATATAGGGAAATACATGTTCCCAAAGAGGAACCAGTCATATAGAGAAATACACATTCCCACAGATAAACCAGTCACATAGAGAAATACATGTTCCCAAAGAGGAACCAGTCATATAGAGAAATACACCTTCCCACAGATAAACCAGTCACATAGAGAAATACATATTCCCACAGAGAAACCAGTCATATAGGGAAATACATGTTCCGAAAGAGAAATAAGTCATATAGAGAAATACAATTATCCATAGAGAAACCAGTCATATAGAGAAATACATGTTCCCAAAGAGAAACCAGTCATATAGATAAATACATATTCCCACAGATAAATGGTGCTTAGTGAACTGGTAGTTTTAAATAACAGTGTACGATAGACAATTCGTATCGCTTTCAGTGAAACTATCTTTCTGCAAACATTTGCGTTAATCATGATAATATTGAAATTCAAAGATATTTTTTTCTGGGCAATTAATTGTTTTCTTTTAATATGTTAAACATTGGACTATTGTCGGGAAGAAACACAAAAATAACCTTCTTCATGTTTATTTATGTTTTATACGTATCACGGAGAAGATATGGGGCAATAGTCGAGTTACAATTAAGCCTTTTGTTTACAAAATACCATAACAACTAACATAAGCTGAAAATCAATAACAACCTAGATTACGGTGCTTCGCGACCAACGAATGCGCAACACAAGTGAGGAGCGGACTGCGAGATAACAACTGGGTCCGAATTTCCGTCGACGTATTTCGGGCTGATTTTGCAATATCATTCACGATGGCGATCAATCGAAATGCTGGAGTAAACTGAAGCTATGAATATCCACCAAAGGATATGATTACATACAAATTGAGACATACTTGTATGATGCAAAGTGTTCATTTTGTTCTAATTATTGTTTGTTAAGTTTGAGGTGAGGTGATGTGAGGTGTTTCGGGGTTTAACGCCATTTACAAAAAATATTTAGATATTTGTTGGAAGACAACACTGTGAAAAAGGTGTATGTTACACGTATATATTATTTATTCATGATATCAAAACCATACGAAATGAGTTCTGATAAATTTATTCTTATCTTTTTATTTGATTTTATGTGGGTAAAGAGTATTTATAAAGTACAAAGTATTTTTAAAACTTATCAACTTCAAAATTCTGTGATCGATTATAAGAGTGAAAAAAAAAATACTGGAAATATTGAAAAGAAACAATAACATTATATATTGAAATCGACGCACGAACTTTGACCAAAGTAAATACAACGAAATCATGCACGATTTTACGTCAGCGATAACGGTTGTGATAAGAGTGTTGGGGTTAGACTCCCACTAGACTGGTAAGCTGTCTCCTACAGTTGTATTGGTGTCGTCCCATTACCCCTGCAGTTTCATTACCAAAACAATAGAATTACCCTAAATAATTATTACCCCTACGGTCTCATTATCCCTACAGTTTCATTGCCTCCACATTCCATTACCTCAACAATAGAATAATTCCGTGATCATTGTTACCCCTATGGTCTCATTATCCCCACAGTTTAATTACCCCCACATTTCATTACCCCAACAATAGAATTATTCCGAGATCATTATTACCCCTATGGTCCCATTACCCCAAAAAAATTAAATTATCCTTAAATCAGTATAGCCCTATGGTCTCATCATCCCTACAGTTTCATTTCCTCCACATTGACATTACCCCAACAATAGAATTATTCCTAAATCATTATTACCCCTATACAATACAGTACGCCTACACTTTTAAAGTTCAAAAGTGTAAGGAAACAGGTCTTACAAATACAATAGAAGGTGTTTTCTTTCTGTTATGACATTGAACTTTAAAAGCTCTTTACAATGTAAAAATATTAGGATGTAATCTTTATCTATAATGATATATGCGGAGAACATTTGCCAAAAATTGGCATTAAGGCATTTTATTGTATATTCCTTGAGGGTTATTAATCCTTATGACCAAACTAGGACGTAATTTAGGTCTACAAGGATATATTCAGAGAAAGCTTTGTTCGAACAAGGACGTGCAGTATTGAAGCCTTAGGACCATTATTTCTAGATCAGAGATCATCCTGTTCTACTTTTTGTTCCCGGATAAAGAAAGATTCAATGAACAAGAAATCTCTTACAATTAATCTGTGTTAAATGTCATTTAACAAATAAATATCAGAAATGCATTTGCAAAGGATTTTTTATAGACTTTGAGAAATCATTGAAAAAATGTCTCCTTCACAGGACCTCATTGTACAAAATTGACAATATGTGTGATTAAATTTCCGTCTTAAAGTTTGGATTTTTGTACCAATTTCCGATTTCTCAGTTATGAACAGTTTGTTAAATATTCAGAATATTTAAGGGCATAAAAGTTTCTTAATAGTGTGGTCATAATGAGCTGAATATAAGTATATCGGTTAACATTAACCAACACAACCATTGCCAAACTCGACAGAATTCAGTGGTAACAAGAGTAGTTCAGATAATTCAGATAATACAAACTTGCTTCATACGTATACGTGACGAGATTCACGATATTCTTTTGTTTTTAAAAATCCAAGCTTTAAAACCACACTTTCAAAACCAACAAATATTTACTTCGCATTATCTTATGCTTAATAGCAAATAACAATTTTCAGGAAAATTACAAACTTTTCCCGCAGTCTATATGAAATTGTAGGACATGTCACCACATCACAGAGGTCAGCACGTAGTTAACCAAAGCAAACCTGGTTTTACGTTATAAGGTCTATGCCTAAATTGTACTCAATATTCTGGCACACGTTTTTACACCATACCTGATGTGATCTTGCTTGAAACCACGTTAGACTTTAGTATCAACAATCCTCGTTTAAATCCGTTTATAGTATGGGATAGGTTGACACGGCTTACTTTCCTTAAAGGGTTAGAGCATGTTGGGAGTCACACATGTCAATCATTATCAATGGTATAATTTTGTCGAAAAGTATACCGGTTGTTGCTAAAATAATTATTTCAATGCTAGTCGTTTAAATAAGGACAATTTAAAGGTGTTAGTAGTGTTTTTGATAAAAACAACTAACGATGCACAACAATATTTAAGAAGGTGAGAGAAAGATAAAGACGGTTTTGTTGTTTCAAATAGGATGTAACTAGTATGAATGTTTTTTTCAGTACATATCCATGAAAATGAAAATATTTTCATTTAAAACAAATAAATGTCATTCATAGAATATATATCTTGTAGAATTTTGTGACCATTGTGATTTAAATTAACTTTATATTTAAGCACATTTTGAACAATTCCAATTGAAATGGTGATGGTTGTTGGGGAATGCTGAAACAAGCCATGGCTTTGCTACCATTCCTAAAGGGTTCGCTGCAGACAAACGACGTATGCAAGACCATGCACAGCCAGGACAAACTGAAAAGCCATTGTCACTACGCAGTAAGCCTGAGTTGTGGGTCAAACGCGAAACAATTTATTTTCGAGGTTCTTATCAGATAAAGTTGATGTCGCATTCATAAGCTTCCTCTTACAGAATTCAAAATACTTGTCGTTATTTAAAGTAAACTGAAATTTATACAGATATAGTATCCTTACGATTTTGAGGTTTATTATTTTACAGGTCATTTCAGGGGAAACAATTGTTCAACTCTTGCGAAATAACAAAAGCGTTTAGACCAAATCTTTCCTCGGTGAATTGAAAGACCTTTTGTTACGTTTATGTTATATTCAACGTGAAACCAATTGATTGATCTAAGGATTTGGACATTGAAAAGGTACAAAAATTGATTTTTAATATAAAAAAAATACAATTAAATATTTTAAGCAATGTCGAACAAATAATCAAATAAACCAGGATACATTAAAAATCAGTCACATGGGATCATAATCCCGTGATAAAAATTAACCTCCTGGCGTTACATTAATCATACAAAGTACAACTCCCCAAACCTTTATACAGTGTTCATGTAACCTACCTGACGAGTATGAAAGACAACCTGTTTCAACGACTGTCGGCCCCGTGTAAATATTGTACCCTGCCTATCTGTTATCATGGCGGCAGTGACTCACATTCCTCTGATAACAGGATGGTATCAACGTAATCTCACGCCCAGCTCTTAGTCGTTAGTCGTCGGCACATGCAATGGCTAACATTCACATGATCGTGACGAGTGGCGTAATGACGATGTTGGGTAATATTTGTGACGTACCATTTTTATAAACAATAACCGACGCTCCTTCTTATATATACCTGTAGTTTTCAACATTTCGTTAACAAGCTAGGATACCTGGGAGGAAATTATTCTGAACAGATTGTAGGTTAAATGCTTTGCATGCTCATCTCCCAGACCCACTTCAGGGTTGTCAAAAAGAATTTGAGTAGAAGGCACTATTGCTTTAGTAGGAGGCACCCAAACTGCCGTAGGCAGTTTGGCCGACGGCCGAAGGCCGGAGCAGGGGAGAGCACGAGAGGGGGCATTGCCCCCGCTCGTTGGTGGGGGTCCGGGGGGCCTCCCCCGGGAATTTTTTTAAAAATGGATGCTGTTATATGCAATTTCAGGCCCTCTTTCTGTGATTTTCCTGACATTTAGCACCTGAATAAATAGTCATTTTTTAATATTGATAAAATAATTATTCCATTTTTTTTCTCTCTTTTACAGACAGTGTGACTGGAGTAAAAATGAAGACTTGAACACTGGTGTTTTAAATTGATGTCAACTTTTAATGACAGTAAATGAGAAAATCTTCAGGATCAGAATTATTCAAATCTACAACAAGTTATCATTTTCAATAACATAATAATAGCACTAACATTTCTACAAGCTATGGAGTAAAGTATTTCACTAGATAATGCACATTTTGAGACTGCAAGCACATATCAGTATGACTCAGTCAAATTCATCATAGTCGCTTTCAAAAGCAGAATCACTGTCACTCTCTGGTGACAGACCGATGGAAACAGCAGCTGCTATTTCCTCCTGTTCTTGCAGAAGAACTTGTACTGGGTCAGCATCAAGGCAGACTTCTTCCAATACATGATGGTCAGCATTGTCCTCTGTTTCATTTTCTACAAGTGTAGTCTTGGTTGTAACAGTTTCCCTTCCTTTCCTTTTCAGCTTCTTCCGGTGCTTTTCTTTCAACCAGGATGTGACAGCCTTGTTGACAGTGTCTGTGCTGGATTCGGAGGATGGTCCATTGATTGCCACATGCATGAGGGAATTCAGCATGTCATTGTTGAGTCTGTTCCTTGACTTGGTCTTTGTGATTTTCAGGATGCTAGCCCCTCTCTCTGGCCAGGCATTGCTGCATGGAAGACACAAACCAACTTCCACAACATACAGCAGCTCCTCAAATAAATCTGGATGGAATATTCCCTTGTTCTTGACAATAAAGCTCATAACATAGGTACTGCTTTGACATCCATCTGGCACTTTCAAGGACTTCTGTGAAAGAAAATATTTCACCTGGTTCCACTGAGACTTCAGTTTGGAAATTCTTTCATTTTCTTCATGGTAGAAGTGCTTTCCAAGTACTTCGATTTCTTCCATACCATATGGGCCTAGGTCATCATCTGGCAAGGAATGTGGATCAAACACAGCATATGCACTGATGACTTCAGGAAACGATCCCAGTCTTCCCTCCATGTTTGATGACAACGCATCTGTGTACTTGCCAAGTAAAGATGCCAGCTCCTTCTCTGTGTTCTTCGTCATTCTAAGGGTGTCGGAGACGTGGGTGTACTTGGAGTCGATGTCACTTTTCAATTTCTCCAGTGGGTCCATGCTTTCCTTTACTTCCAGCAACTCTGCTTGAACTCTCCTCACTGCTGGTTTCACCATTGAAAAGTGAAATCTTCCTGCTTGAAACTGCTGAGAGAGCCTGGAGAGGATGGGAAGAATGGCATTCAAAATATACAGAGTCCCTAGGAATTTCACTTCTCTCATTTTCATCAGGAGACCAAGGCCTGTGGCATCCTCAATTTGCTGTAGAGTTAACACAATAGCTTCAAAGTCGCGAACTGCGGCACTCACTGAAGCTCCAAAACTCAACCAACGAGTCTGACATGCCTTTTGTAGACGTCTGGATAGCAGTTTCTCAGATTTCTTGGGGTTTGACAGATGTACACTGTTTAGTGCCAACTGGCATTTCAAGAAGCATGCCATCTTCTTGGGGGAATTCTTGAAATAATACCATAGTTGGCGAAGGGTATCTTCCACTCCTCTGATGACTTTCAGATCATTACAGCTGTCGGTACATGCCAATGCTAGTCGATGACATACACAATGAATGTTTAACAGTTTTCCATTTTTTTCACGGAGTTTGGCTGCCACACCATTTGCCTTGCCAAGCATGACACTTGCTCCATCGGTCGACAAGCCCATAAGGTTTCCAACATCTAGCCCTGCTTCATCTAGGTCTTTCAGCACCAGCGTTTTGATGGCATCTGCATTGCAGGATTCAAAGTCCTCAAGAACATTTTGTGCTGACATAAAAGATATTTCACATTTCTGTGTCTCAGTGTCCCAGTACTGAATGAATGTTACAAGTTGAGAGCACACTGCTATGTCGGTCACTTCATCTATCATGATTCCATAGGCCTTGGCCTGTCTTACTCTGTCCACAACATCGAGCCTCACAGTGTGACCCACGGTCAAAAATATTTCCCGTATGGAACCTGTTGATGTGTGGTTAAAGTACTGCAACCTTGATACACCTATTACATTCTTCATGAACTTCAAAAGCGAAAGCAATTTGCGGTTGGCAACAAATTCTTTCATCATCCAATATATGGTGGAAAATACATCATTCAGAACTTTGGTCTCCACTTCATTTCTCTCAACAGTCACTTGGTGAAATACAGAGAGCCTTTGCATGAGGTCTGCATCAATAGCCGCAAGATGATTGCTGGATGACATGTGCTTCTTAATGGAATCTTCTTTCAAACGTATGGAAGGCTGTTGAATAAATATCTGGCTTTTGTTTTTAGGATTTTTCATGTTGTGTTTTTTGCACAGCATGCAAAAAAATCCCTGTCCCTCAACATAGCAGATCGGCCAATATTTTGGACTTGCAAGCCATTCATGTTTGAACTTGTCAGGCTTCTTTTTCTCTTTTATTTTTAATTCTTCTAGCTTTCGAAGGCGAGACTTTTCATCGGTGGACAGCGAAAAGCAAGTTGATTTGCACTTGAAGTAGTTGTGAAGATTCTCAGATGGCCACATTGCTTGAATGGTTGACAGCGCTTCCTCGTCAGACCAGAGGACTGGTTGTGGATTACCTGAAATAAAAATTATTACATGAACACCATGTCAACAGAAAAACATCTTCATTAAATGGAAATGTAACCACACATTCTCCCCAATTTAATTGATGAATTAATTTGATTGTGCTTGCTTTATGAAGATTCTAACCTGAAGTCGACTGGTTAACTTGGCTTGGAGGGATAGACTCTGGCTCGTCACGAGTGGTACCGGGACGAGGAGGGACTGACTTCAACTCATCATGAGAAGGACCAAGAGTAGCAGTGGAATCTGTGCCAGTTTCTGAAAATAAGATTTCAAATTATTCTTAAGAAAAGTTCCAGTTCCATGGAAACCGCCAAAATTTTAAAATTTCATCATGATAGCATGCACTAGGTAGGTCAATTGAAACCCCAGTCCCTTTTAGAAAGAACTCTAAAATATTTTGAACATTACCATAGCATGCACTAGGTAGGGCAACTAACCTGTCTCTAGAAACAACTCTAAGTATTTTTAACATTACCATAGCATGCACTAGGTAGGTCAATTGAAACCCCAGTCCTTTTTAGAAAGAACTCTAAAATATTTTAGTTCTGCCCCGGAAACGATTTGATCATGGACAGACGGACGGACAGACTACATGTATATCTCCCTGCATTATATGTCAGGAGGATAATAAATGGTGAACATGGTGATATACCTTCTGAATAAGTTTCTTTACTTCCGGCCACAGATTTCGTCACAGATGTGGAGACAGATTCATCATCAGCAACTCTGTTTTCTAGAAAAATATATATTTACAGTTACTTACTGTAATTATTTCTAAACAGCAAGGACATGACTCTATAAAATATATTTTATCTAATTTTATAATATTATAATGTCCAATTAATACACATGATGATGACATTACATGAAACGAGACATAGAACTTAATTTGAAATTATATAGCCATGATATTTATTTGGTTCCTATTACACAAAGTTATGTGCTAATAAACTTTAACATCATGGTTTAACTATAGAATAAGAAGTAGTTTGTATCCAACACCCAAGAAATGAGAACAGAAAATATATATTGAGTAGGATGGTAAATCAAAGCCATTGATAGCAGACTAATAAACTGACAGGCGAAAGAAAGTATAACACTCATTTGTTTACAATTAATTCAATAGTTTACAGAAATGAGATGCATTTGATTATGGCACGATACAATAACCCCTATCCCCTATCAGCAGTAGTTTGAATGACTTATTTAAATCATTATTCAAAGTAGACAGGGGGTAAGAAACGAAAATTACACCAACAGCCCCTATCATATTCAAAATGTTGTAAATGTGTGCAGGATGAAGCATATGATAAATACAAATGAGCCATATACTTTCTTTTGCCCATCAGTGTCACTGTATTAATAGCAGAAAGTAAATGTAATGAAAAATGAAAACATGCACCTCATACTAATGTCATACCATCACCATCACTATTATTAAATTACTTACAGACAAATATGCTGGAACAAAGTAAAAGGAAACAAAAATATACAAATAAATCATTCTTCATACTAAATTTTTATGTTTTGCAAAACGAAAATGAAAAACGAAAATAAAATAATTCTTGTCGAAAAATATTGTCATTTACGTATTACTATTCTCAAAACGAAATAATTCATGTTTGTATTGCAAGCTGGAACTAATTTCGCTATATATGCTCATTTTATTAAAAATATATTCAATAGTGATGTAAACATGACCTACGTGTTTCAACCATGAAATGAATTTGCTGAATAAGAAATATAAATGCGTGAAAATAGCAGGAGCAGGCCATATTCTTTCGAATCGGCTTATTATAAGCTCATCCGCTATGAATACGTACCTTGAATAGGCTTTTCTGTCGATGAGGGCTGGAAAAAGACATTTAATTTTCGTTGCCGCTTCCCACGCGCCATTTTGAAGGAAAGCGCAATGCATTGTGGGTTACATGCTTACCTCCCTTGTAAAACTGGTTCTCCGTTGGACTTGCGCAGCCAGCTTAGCTCGGTTAGCCAACTCTTTAGCGAAGGCAGGAACCCAGTCTTATGGAATTTATCACTCAACATCGGGAGATACGTCAATATTTGTCAGAAATGTCCGAAGGGATAACGGTGTTGTTGATATTCGCACAATCGCAACGATATTAGATTTAGATTGGCGAGAATTAGTCAAGGCAGGGAAATCAATATTTACTTTTTGAACTATTAAAAAATGGTTTGTATTTGATTTGTAGACGGCGACAACATGTGAGTAGGCGGCGATATCGCCGGTCGCCGCCGTATTTTGACAACCCTGCACTTAAGTTGAATGATCAGTTTGACCAGTAGATTTCCATGCCATTCCTTATAAGAACGAAATAAGATGAAATGACATCGCAACATGATGGAATGGAAATTGAGAATCTGAGGTTACCGCAATATGATGGTTAATCCTTTTAACACGTTTTGTAAACCTAGGCATTGCTTTTTTATTTTTGTAATTCTGCTTCTTAAACAAATTGCGTTTTCATTGAAACCGATAAAATTAAATATGAATAATGTGAAAAAAACCACAATGGTACAAGTCAACTTATGATTTGATAAGTCATCGCACAAAGATTGGTTAAACTAGGCTTTTCGGTTTTCGAGTTCTCCGGAAACCGTGTTATCAGACGCAGAGACGGACGGACGGACATACGACAGTTTCTCCCACATTGTAAGCCGCACTCGAAGTTGAGTGACAATGTGTGTGCAGGAAGTTTAACTTTAATTCCAAAATTTAGTTCGTGCGCACACAATGCACATAGAGTAAATCCAACTGATGAACGACTTTGGCTTACTGAAACTGGTCTGTCATTGTAGTGACTAAACTGGGGATTTATAACTTCAGCAGATTATTGTTTAACTATATAAATATGAACCTATATGTATATGTATATATGCTATTTTGAATGCCTTCTATTGCCTATCATCGACATGTATTAATTAAACCATCTATTTTTGTTATGATGTGGATGTTGAATATGTAACATGTTTTGTATGGAGTGTTAAAAAAAAAGTTTAAAAAAAAAGATTATTGTTTACAATAGAGATTGACGAGTGGTGAATGTCAGAAATGTCTTTTGACATCATTAGACTTTCACTTTTTCAAATCTGAGCATATATATTAGCCAGTTTTCTTAAAATGTGATACATTATACATTAAAGCTTAAATTTAAAACTGCAAATATTTTTTTAGGTTTTAGGTTTTATCTTGCACTTATCACATATTGAAGATAAAAGTCGTGATGAGTAGACATTGTCTTGGTTATCCGTTTAATTCAGATAAACTCCTACAATAACATTCTAAATCATTTCCGACGGCGTAGTTGATGATTTTGTCAATTTTCTGTATCTTTGCCGACGTCATTATCTTCTAAAGTTATTCTTTATATTAAATATAAATTGGATTATGACATTAGTCTGATAAGTAGTTTACATTTGAATCTCTTGTTATCTAGAAACGTATCTCAGAGACATTGATAACGTAATGTCACCGTGTATGGTGTGACTACCCCCTGTTAGGTACAATCCCAATCAGACGACCTTCAAGGAAGAAAAAACGCACATTGCGAAGATAACAACGATGAAAACAACGGCAAATAACGGACTAAGAGTATCAAACCAAAAAGATAAGCATTACTCCATTCATTCACTTATCAAATTTAAATATAAACATCTCGAATAACAATTAACTATAAATACAAATACAATTCCAAATCACAATTATCCAACTACAATTTGTGTTATCACAATTAAAGCACCGTAAAGCTTAAAGCTATCTCCTTCAATTTATAAAATATTACTTTAATATAACAATAATAAAACAAAGGTCTATGACCTATTGTAAATTTCATGCCCCCACTTTTTAGGAAATAATTAAGGCATAGACCCCACGTCGGCGACATCGCCTAATGGTGAAAGAAGACGTTAAACTCCAACCCAACGACAACAACATAATGTCACCGTGTAAGATGTTAGGTCATTCCACATACATGTCGGTCTGTAGGCGTATTTGTCAATATTGCGTGCGTTCATAAAGTTCAGATAAGACATTATTGATAACACACGAGGCTAACAACGAAGACATGTAATCTATTTATTTATGAAACAAAGACAAACCCTATCATGTGACGTGTATAATCGTCACGAAAACATAACATGAGAACAGATTTCATATACATGTAGATCTCTGAGTAATCATTGTCACAAATCACTATGTCAAGTGCACTTTTCTTCATCAACAGACCGATATCAGTTTCGTTAATCAATGAAGAGGTCTCTGTTCAACTTTCTAAAGGTTAAGCCAGATTTGAAAAGCTTTAGTAATAAACAAGCAGCTGACATGGTCGAGCTATATCCCCCGCAAATTGCAAAACATATATAGGTTTTCCGTATCATATTGCCGACTAAGTTTTGTCGCACAAAAAAATTTCAAAGATATAAAGGAAACTGTTCTAATCAAAATAATTAATGATGTCAACTTTATGTTCACTGTTGGGCATAATTTGAGTAACATGACAAAATTAAAATCAAACAAAAAAACCAAGTATTTGGATCTCCAAGATCAACAAAATCATATGTAAACAAACATATTTTCAACATTGTTCTTCATGACACACCTTCAGATGAGTATGTATCTCCATTTTCAATTTAATCAATATGTGATGATTAGTTTAGAAGTTGTGAGCCGGACAGGACTTGTAACAGTTTTCCAACAGAGTCCTCATTTTTGGCCAAAAAGGCAAAATTTTATTCAAAATATTTTCAAAATTGTTCTTCATGAGACACCTTCAGATGATTTTATATCTCCATATCAAATTTAATCAATATGTGATGATTAGTTAATTAAAAAGTAGTGAGCAGGACAGGACTTGTAACAGTTTTCCAACAGAGTCCTCATTTTTGGCCAAAAAGGCAAAATTTTATTCAAAATATTTTCAAAATTGTTCTTCATGAGACACCTTCAGATGATTTTATATCTCCATATCAAATTTAATCAATATGTGATGATTAGTTAATTAAAAAGTAGTGAGCAGGACAGGACTTGTAATAGTTTTCCAACAGAGTCCTAATGTTTTTGCCAAAAAAGGCAAAATTCTATAAAAATATTTTCCTATAATTATGTTTCTTCATATCAAATTTGGTCAATATGTGATGATAAGTTTAGAAGTTGTGAGCCAGACGGGACTTGTAACAGATTTCTTACAAATTTACCACTTTTTCTCCAAAATCCTAATATTTTATGTAGATTTTCAGAAATGTTTTACTCACGACACATTTTTACACGTTTCTTCATTTCCATGACGAATTTGTATTGAAATGGTTGATTAGTTACAAAGTTATGAGCCGGATACAAAGTGTAACGGACGGACGGATGGACGGACGGACGGTACCCATTTTAATACCCCCCGCAACTTCGTTGTTGCGGGGGATAAATATAGGATGTGTGAATATCCAAAGAGATACAGTAACAGTAAAGACCAATAGATGGGGTTTTAGGTATATCTGTCTGTAAGGCCCCCAAAATAAAATAAATGCTTCTGGTCTTTACATAAGGGCAAACATAGTGCGAGGATGTGGCTTTTTTAATTTCCAATTTTAAAAAAAAATATTGAACATGGAGAAAAAAAATATAACCTTTGGATCACTTTGTCACTGCGTCTTTGAAGGAACTCGCAAATAGAAACGGGTAACATTTTAAGAGCCTACGTATCAATGATATTTTCTAAGCACCAGAAAAAATTCACTTTGTTCCCTTGTCAACATCTTGAAAAAAGGCAGGGGTTTGAAACTGAGGCGGGCGGAAACCAGAAACAAGTTACTTTTTTCTAGGGCTGAGAGTGTTATCATTATACAGCACCCGACAACAGAAACATTCTACCACTCGAGGACATTGTCTACCATATTGATGGCCAAGCCTTCTTCACTACTCACGCCCTGTTACGCTCTCTGACGATGTGCACTCCCATTCAAACCCTCCCTTACTTCATATATTTGCATTAAGTTTATTTGGTCAGTTATTTCCTCTTTCATGGAGTGTCCGAGTCTTTATAGATTCTTTGAAATCTAACAGAGCCGGGGCCCATTGGATTCGAGAGTTACGTGGATATTATAAATACTTAACTTGCATTCCAGTTCCTGTTCATTCAAAAACATACATCAAAATTCTTTAAAAATTTAGTTAATCCGTGAGAAACATATTCTGTATGCAACACTCCTTTACTGAAACGTTGTTTAGCAACAACACAAACGGCAGAGACACAGGTGTTAGTTTGAAATTAAGATGTCTCTCCTTCTATTCTGTTTTCGGACCGTCAGTTCCAACTTTTACAGTACCCATAATGATCTAGTTTTCGGAGTGTGTGATATAATACATGTAGTTATATAACTACAGACCCGTGCCAGTTATATTCAAACAGTGACTTTTTTCCATAGCAAAAATACTTTTCATGAAAAGGGTTCTTGTTGTATTGTAATCAAACTTAGCAGGTTGAATTGATATCATCTTAGCTTGAAACATTCTCTCCCCACAGAGGCAACTCAGTCATACCTGCTATTTCAGGTATGACTGAGCTGCCTCTGTGGGGAGAGAATGAGCTTGAATATATAATTTAAATTTTATTATCCGATTATTACTTATGTAACGTCACCAGATTTACCGATTTATGTACAAAATTAAGAAACCTGTCCCATAGATCACCATTATAAACTTGTTCACATATATGTACATAATTTGATAAAGTTACGGTCGTTCCTTAGATAATCGACTGAAAATAAAACAGAAAATATGAGAATGTAGCTGAGATGATTTGCTACAAATGTTTACAAAATGAACAGAATCCGACGGAAATTAAATGCGTGAAAATTGTTAATGCTACACCAATTTAACATGCATGTCTATGGAGATAACGTCACTGTCCGAATACAACTGGTGGATTGGGATTCATAATTTAAAATGTCATTAATATAAGTTATGCTCTCTAGTCCATTTGGCTGTCAACATTTACAGAAAAGAGTAAAAACACGCCTTTATCTTCGTTTATTTGAGTATAGGTTATCTTTTTTTTTTAAAATAGTACTTCAAGAGTGTATGCCCGACTGAGTTTGTGTGATCACTGATTTAGGTCTTCCTGGTCGAACAACTACACCCAACAACAGAACTATTCGACCTGCTCGTTCAAACACAAACTGGCTAGACTTGTCTACAGTCGCCTACATACAGATTAAATATTTGTAACCCAGCATTCTTAGTTTAAAAACAATTTTTTTGTAAGCTTAAGACCGATGTCATTACACTTCCTGCTAACATTTTTCATAAAAAAAATTTTTCAACCAAAACCTATGTTTTAAATTGTTAACTGTTCGATGGTATCGGTCTTATCGATCGATCAACGTAAATACAAACTGTTTGAAATTAGTTGTTCATAATTCACAAGGGAAGAGTTACACGACAGGGTATATTGTGGTTTTCGTTTTTAGAGTAATGATTTTCAATTTTGATGAGTTTACGGACGTTCAAGGGAATAACTAACAGCCGAAGCAAGACATAATCTTAAAGGCTTGCGGGTGACAGAATGAAACGTAATGCGATAAAGACACGAGTAAAGGTCATCTATTTAACAGCATGAATTCTCAGTAATCGTAAATAGACTAATGTAGATAGTGACTGGATAATTTTCAAACACCCAACAAACAAAAATCCTCATCTTGCATGGGAAACAGATCATTTTCTTGATTTAAAATATCCCTGGCCATGTTTGTGAATCATTGCTATAAATAAAACCATCACATAATGATTGTTAATTTGGAAGTTTTATTCCCCATGACCGTTTACATTTTATTTCATCTCTGATGTTTCCCTAAACTAAAAAATCCCGAGAGGGTTATCTGGTTGGACAATGTATGCCTACACTACAGCGCTTGTTTAAATGATTTGTTTGAAATTTTGATTGGTGTCAAATCTTTACTTTAAAAAATCGTATTTTTTAACTTGTACATTCAGTAAAAACCACACTTCGCAAATACGGAAAGCGATAAATCTCACTGGAGCTATGAGAAATTGTTTACTAGATTAGATTGATCGATTTAGATTAAACTAAACAATTTCACTCACCAAACTTCAAAGACCCCACTGGTTCTCAACAAACGATAAGTATTCGTTTTTGACATACCAAACCCTTGTCAAAACAATCAATTGCCGTCTGCGGATCCAAAACGTCGTGCGGACGAGTTCATGTTTATGAGGGGTGATTACTCAACAAAGATGTGGCTATGGTCTGTAAATTGTCTCTTTTCTTACCTATTACAAATTATGAACAGTATTTTTACTTCAATGGTGGAAACAAATAAACTTACACTGATTCCATGCAATGTACGCATAGGAAATGCAGATAGCAACACCTCCCTAAAAAATAATGGTACAGCCGGAAAACGTGAAAAGCTTGCGGTGGCTATTTGTTTTTTGTCCAGCTTTGTTGACGTGGAGAAGATGTCCGTTAAATTTGTCCTGTCGATTGTGTCGTTGAGTCTAGTGTTTGCCAGTGAATTGCACGACGAAAAATTTGCAAAGCAAAAGGAAGACTGTACAGGCATTGTATATGGGTAAAGTTGAGGTTATCATCATTTTCACCCCTACTACACTGAGTAAGGTAACTGCAGTTACCTTCTCAAAAAATGGCGGAACAGCAAAACATCGCTGATTGTGACTTTTCTTCAAATGCATTTCACAACAATACTAGGTTATTTTCAGTCAGATAATCTATGCGCATGTCTTGGGCATGTATCAAAGATTCATTAGATGACATGTCACCATTCATAGAGTGTGTAAATAAATCACAATCTTTGTTTTAAAAACTCAAGCGAGAGTAAGGTAACTCGGAAAACATTTTGTGACATGAGTAAGGTAACTTAAAGATGGGAGAAAGGTAACTGAGAGGGGTTTCGGAATGTGTTATTTCCATGAATATGCAAATATTCTTATCGACCTTTGCAGGAAGCACTGCACTTATTCTGGATGAAAGTGCACAATTAGCAAAAAATGATATTGTCCTGGTAAATAGATTTAATTACCGAAAAATACAACGTTACTATGTCGTACTTTTATATCAATATTTTAAGCTATAGAATATATTGAACAATACAAGTTTTTTACTTCTCATATTTATAGAATAACGTTAAATGCCTTGGGACATGACACATTCTTATCTTACTAAGCTTTTCCAAAAATGTAATTTTATTAATGTCGCTGTTTTTTTTATGTAATTTACGTTATAGATTTTAAATCAGCTTTAACAAGACAAGAATAGTCGCAGGGAACATAAGTATATATCAGTTCTTTTCCTTGTGTTGTAAAGTGATTAAAAAGAAAATCCAAGCAATAGTCTAAAATAGTTGCTAGTGTTTCTGACATAAATATCCTCTAAGGCGTAGACGTAAGTTTGTTATCCACGTTATAGATTTTTTGTAAATATTAATGTCCTTAAAATCATTTCCTTAGATGTAAACAGTTCTTAAGTTTGCTTGTAAGGAAACAAGACCGCTCCAACGTAGCCATAACAAATTGACTCGAAGAAAACCTGCTTTTAAATTTACGTAGTGTAATTTACGTTATGGTTGCATATGGTATCTTTATCATACAATGGATAGTGTTCTCGGCATAATAAAGCCAACGGATATTTTCGATATCCGTTGGGCGTGGCTAAGGGTCATATACGGATACCGATGCAAATTTCAAAGGTCAAGGTCGGAACTTCTTTCGAAAATTCCGATGACGTCACAAGCGTTAACATTTTGAACGCCTTTAGTAACGGAGAGAGGCATTACAATATGAATGATACATTGCATAAACATTAATCTAATAAATAACAACAAAACTGTATGGGTATTTAGCCATATGTATGACTTAGCAGTGCTAAAACACTGTCATCACGATTTGAATGAAACCGACCGAACAATTTTACTCACAGGTACCAAAGGCAGTTCAAGTCTCATGTTCAAACACGTCATTTACCAATCTTCGGTGTTCTTTACTTTAATATTGTTTAGTTTGGATTCGGAAATCCACAGACTATGATCTAGTTTAGCTCTCCGGCCATCAATGTTCGTTCAATCGCTCTCAACGCAAGCTGCCATTGTCAAGTAGGCGAAGGGAAGCAACTCTTGCCCCTTGGTGAGATTGACTCGTCCTCTCAACGACGTCGGATTAAAGAACGTCAGTTCGATCCCACCAAAGACCATTTATAATGTCTCTAATTTTTAAAGTCATCTTATTTTATAGATTTTTAAAATTTCAAAATTTTGGAGTCGTGACAAAATAACTCAAACGGCAATAAAAGGCATATATAAGGAGGAATTATATTTTGTCAATTCACCGTCAGAGTCACTGCTCTATTCATTTGCATATATCAATGCGCGAATCTTAAAACAATTTCAACTATTAAAATAGTATTATCAGGCATTTTTATCGAATTAAATTTTAAAATGACATTGTATGATAAAGAAGTTATCATGCTCGTGTGTTTTGGGATCGTAAATATCCTGCATTAGGAATAAACACTATGTATTTAGCTCGCCAAGGCTCGCAAAATACAATGTTTATTCCTAATGCAGGATATTTACGATCCCAAAACACACTCTCATGATAACCTCTATATACCCAATTACCAAACACGGAGGGTATTATAGAGATCGGGAAGTGTATAGGACCAGAAATGTAAGAAAGAACATGTTATTGAAGTGAAAGTCACTTTTTCTTGATAAAATGAAATTCTCATATGTTTATGATTTTAATCTACACTTTAGGCCCTCTAGATATATAAATAGGCCTAGTAATGTCCAAAACCTGGTTGCTATTCGGGATAGGATAATATGTAAAGTTCTGTCTGTTTCTCAATTCGATTTTAAATATGTAAAATGACAAATACAAAATCCCATGACCTAGATACCACAATATTTATTATAAGCTTAAACGGTCTTGTATTTAACGTTATGAGCATGCGACGGTCGATCTCTTCGATCACGGGCCGATCAAATTCAAACAAAATAGTTATATTTGAAACAAAATAAAAAAATGATAAAAAAACGTATATCACTGTAGTTTCTTGTTCAATGTGCAATTGTTTTCCAGGCTTGGGGCGGCTTGAAGACATACTACGCAATAGTTATCTTCAGCCTGCCGGAAACAATCTATGTGTTTTTAGACAATTAGTACCGTAATTAAATACTGAAATAATGTGTCTAGTTCTTGCGAGAGAGGTTATCTATTTGATTTGAAAGGGTAAAAAAACTCTTCAGCTTGCAAAATGTAGATAGAAACTGAATATATCGTTTCAAAGTGACTTTGGTTTGTTTGGATTAATAAGCCTCAATTTTTTGTTGACACATTTTCTAGTTATTTTTATGTTTTAACAGATTCCTTCATTAGCAAAGGCGAGAAATTTATAAATACATTTAAATAGACCTACATTAATTTAACAAAATGCATGATCGCTTTAACACTTAAACTTGTTAAGTTAATAGCACTGTTTTAATATAGCCTAATCAAATCTATAACACGTTTTGATATTGACTTTGGATTTTTTGTGAAAAATACATACAATTGTGCACTTACAATGAGAATGAGCGAGTGAATGGAAGTGCCTTAATTAGGTCCGTTTTCAATCGCCAGTGTCAAATATAAATGAATAAGAATAGTGAATGAATGAAAGGAATCAATAAATCGCCAACACGCTGATATGAGCTCTGAAAGCTATTACCTGGATTTGGTTATAAACATTGATTGTAATTGTTTATCTTTCTTTGTAAATATATCATCACAATTACACGTTTTTGAAACACAGGATGAGACAATCATGCAAGGTACACATTAATTATGACGGTTTTGTTTTTGTTTGGTTCATTTACCCTGTTTTGTAAAACACTTTTGAACAAAGTATGATCCTTTCATTTATATATACAATACAATATTGCTTATCGTTCAAATAGACTAACCTGCATTTATTAAACAATTTGTATTGTTTGTTTGTTGTCTTTTGTTTGTCCAAGCCTATCTAATTTGTTTTATAAGTCAATTTTATCAATAATGAATAGATTACATATTTTTGAGTAGCTTAAACAATGTAAAAAGACGATGTCGCGCTCATCCCTAAAAAATAATGCTATTCTAAGGTGTAAAAATGTTGTGTTACATATAAATCATTTTATTTGATATCTATTGAGGTGCTCACTATACAAAAAAGATGAATGTTTTATAACAATGAGGTGATTTTTACGAGGATATCATTTTGAAATACCTATACATCATTTCTTGTGTAGAACTTCATCAGTGTAAATGATATGTATCATTAGTCATTATTCATGCTATCACGTTGGAGAAAAGATAATTTTACAGTTACCTTTCTCAATGTTTCAATTCTTCTAACAATTACCCTACTCCACATAACCGAGTTACCTTACTCTCGCTTGACTTTTTAAAACAAAGATTGTGATTTATTTACACACTCTACGAATGGTGACACATCACCTAATGAATCTTTGATACATGCCCAAGACATGCGCATAGATTATATGACTGAAAATAACCTTGTATTGTTGTGAAATGCATTTGAAGAAAAGTCGCAATCAGCGATGTTTTGCTGTTCCGCCATTTTTTGAGAAGGTAACTGCAGTTACCTTACTCAGTGTAATAGGGGTGATTTTGGATTTTAATAATCAAATGGCATATTTCGTGGTAGCCTTTATCACCGATGGGGAGATATGAAATGCTGACAAAGAATATAAATATATGGGAAAAGCATAATGAATAAATCGACAAATGCAGATGCATCTAAAGTTAAACGTTTTTGTCAAAATATATATTGTTTAATTTCAACTTGTTCAGTTATTTAAATTCTTCAATGTAAATGTTTTTTAGATTCTTCTCCACGGATTAAGTTTATTGAATTTTCGATAATGAAATGAACACTTCTTGTAGATACCAAAGCCAATGAATTTTCTTTTTATTTCCTAAACCAGAAAAACATTTTAAACATAATAATAATATTTGTGCAATTTAGATATTTTTCGGAAATAAACAATGACACGAGCCACGATAATAGGGCCCACCTTCACATATACTACTCAAAGAATCTAAGGAACATTTTTATAGTGTCCCCCTTACAGCCTTTTACCTAATATGAAAACAAACACTATCTTACTGAATGACATATTGGAATCAAGTTTCTGTATTGCGCTTTGATGTCAAAAACAAGGCAGGGGTCGAAAATATAAATCACATGATTTCAGATGACTCAGCTTCAAAACATTGCGGTCTTGTCTTGGGTGACGTTATTGCTTTAGAAATGACATCCCGGGTAGTGATAAGTTTGATGAAAACTTTTCCTGAAAGAAATGTGATGGAAAATTACAAAATTACAAAATACGTAATTTTCACAAGCGAAATAAAGTTAAGAAATGAGGAGGCCAATGCCAGGTATGCATGTGGGTATGATCAAAACTTCAATCAAAATACTTCTCTTTGAGCTGCTGACATTTAAAGTGCTTTAAAGTACTACTTGAATGTTCCTTAACTTCTTTTGAGTAGATTCTGTCGCCCTACAAGATCTAAATCCTATAGAACAGTTTATATGAGTTTGGACCCTTCTCTAAGTATGCCGTTGGCACAATATCCCTCAGATATATATATTTGAATAATTTCACATTCGTGTTGACCAGACACGGGGCTACTCATTTGTAAAGATTGTACTTATAAATATTTTGATATATTTGAAAAATGTTGTTATTATGGCAAATGGTTTATTAGGTTTTTATCAAGCTATTCATGCAATAAAAATCAATAAAATCCCCAATGTAATGGCTGCATAATTTTACATAACCATCTGACATCATGGGACTTTCATTTTTGACCCCATCTCTGCTCCTTATTTTGAAACAAAAACTGAAAATCCATATATTCGTAGTATTTGTTTCAGATTTTCTACAAGGTAACGTTTGAAGAAGAACAAGTTCTTAGGAATAATCAACTTCTTAATTGCATGAAATTCGACGTTTCGGTGTAGGTATCAATACCGTTTTTAAGCAAGTGATAGTTATTTGATAGCGAATTTGTACATAAGAGAGTTGACGTTTTTACACTTAAACGGTTTGAGGTACATTGTTTTGATAAGAAGTTAAAGGGGCAGTAGAACGTTTTTAGGGGGAATATAAGGTGAAGTCAGAAAAATGAAAATGAATGGTTTCAATTGAAAGACAATACATTTAAACTCAATGAAGCAGTAATAATTCAAATAAATAATGTAAAATTTAACCATGCGATTTCTTTTTCTTACACAAAATAAATTAAAGGTGTTCACATAAAATGGCTTGTGTAATGAGGTTTTTGACACTATCAAAATAATACATTAATCGTTAATGTATAATTATTAGTGAAAGAATTGAAATATAATTTTTTTCAAAAAACGTGCTACTGCCCCTTGAACAGTGATTGCTATACTTTTCTAAACTTGGTTGGTCGCCAATTGAATATTTTATTTGCTATAGGCTTTTGAAGACAGACTATTTCCAGGGCAGAACCATACAAACCTAATGTAGAACATAATATAACTATGGATGTTAAACATTTATCGTGCAGGGTAAATTCATAAAATTTATCATCTTAGGATACTTTTCAATGGTTTGTTTCTCGGTAGATTAAAGCATGACTTGTTCCTCTAACTGCCCCGCAAATAGTCCGTAAAGCATCTAAATGTAAATTTTCAACAATTTTTTCTCGTTCTTTAGTGCAATTATCCCAAATGTGCGAACAGTAATCAAACATTGCTAATATGTAAGACTTGTACATTTGCTCTAATGATTTTCTTGATAATCTATATTTAAGGCTATGAAGGCAATTTACTAATGGACTTATCTTTTTAACTAATTCAGCAATGTGAGAATTCTATCTACAGTCTGACTGTAATGTAAGTCCTAAGTGCTTGTGTTGATCAATTTCAGTAATATCTAATCCTTGCATTGAAAGTCTAGGTATCGGTCCTTGATTACGTCTACGCGAGAATAAAATTGCTTCAGTTTTACCAGGATTGAAATCAACTTGCCATATTTCAGCCCAGTGCGAAATCTTATTTAAGTCATTATTTAAGGAAGCGGCAGTAAAATCATGGTTTTCAACAATGACATACACTAATGTGTCATCTGCGAAAAGGCGAATATTATTATTAATACCGTCGATGATATCATTGATGTAAACTAGAAACAATAATGGCCCCAGGACGGATCCTTGTGGCACCCCCGCAGTGATAATTTTTGTATCTGATTGGTAATTGTCAATGGATACTCTCTGGATTCTACTTTCAAGATAACTAGAAAACCAATCAAGTAACTTGCTCTTAATGCCGCATGCTTCTAATTTCACTATGATCACCTTATGCCAGACTTTGTCAAATGCCTTACTTATATCACTGCCCTGACCTCTTTGCCGTTGTCTAATGCACGAGATATAAAATCATATAAGTATGTCAGCTGATATACAGTACCACTCCCGGGCATGAACAAATATATATGCTCCCATATAACGTTTGCAGTTACTTCCTCCTGTTTTGATGATATTTTTTGTCTTTAATGTAAGCATTTGTGTATGAGTAAAAGCGCTATCTAGTAAGTAAAATGATGGTACTTGGCTTATTGCTAGGGCGACTAGAGACTGGATAGCGCAGGGGTTAGCGCGGTCGGCTTCCGATCAAGAGGTCCGGGTTCGAATCCCACAAGGGCGGCCAGGGGATCGGCAACTTTGTCTGCAGTAGAGAACTGTAGGGTTTGGGTGCAATACTAAACTGAAATTCAGTGCAATATCACCCCTGGTTCGCTGTTTCAAGTCGGTCTAGCAGGTTTTACCGTAAATCATAACAACTAATGTGTTGCTGGCTTTCTCCGTACAATATTAGTAGCAGTCGTGTTATAAGTTAAAAACTCTTAAAACAACGTTGATTCCCAAAATACCTTACTTCATCTAATTTGGCGACTTGGCATGTTTGTTTTCTTTTCAGAACGCCATCCGTTGTAGTTCCTTGTCAGTGCAGTAAGGGCGTCATAGAATGGATGAACTCGACAGGACAAATGGACGTCACGTTTGATCCCGATATGTACGAGGACTTCACGGTGTGTATCGCCTGGTGGAAGGGAGCGGTATGTACCCGACTTCTCGACCAGACACTTGGTAGAGAGGGTCAGGATATTGCACCGGAGAATCCTTTGGAAGGTAAGATTTAAAAGCTCTTCCTTGAGTTTGTAATGTCACATTTGTGAAATTGTAGGTACGGTTATTGAGGCCTTCCTCCAGTTTGTACATGTCACATTTATCAAACTTTAGGTCAGGTCAAAGAGGCCTTCCTCCAGTTTGTACATTTTACATTTGTCAAACTTTAGGTCAGGTCAAAGAGCCCTTCCTCCAGTTTGTACATGTCACATTTGTCAAACTTAAGGTCAGGTCAAAGAGGCCTTCCTCCAGTTTGTACATTTTACATTTGTCAAACTTTAGGTCAGGTCAAAGAGCCCTTCCTCCAGTTTGTACATGTCACATTTGTCAAACTTTAGGTCAGGTCAAAGAGGCCTTCGTCCAGTTTGTACATGTCACATTTGTCAAACTTTAGGTCAGGTTAAAGAGCCCTTCCTCCAGTTTGTACATGTCACATTTGTCAAACTTTAGGTCAGGTTAAAGAGCCCTTCCTCCAGTTTGTACATGTCACATTTGTCAAACTTTAGGTCAGGTTAAAGAGCCCTTTCTTCAGTTGTGTCCAATTTGTGAAACTTTATTAATTTTCCAATTTATCCAGAAGTACTGTTTGGACTGGAAAGTGTTGGTTTAAAGTTGATCGATTTTGAAAAAATACAATATGAAGATCGAAAACCGGACAATGGTTTAAATGGTACTGTGAAGACTTATAAAGCAGTAGGAATTTGTTAATGAAAGTTTTAGATCAGCTTTGTTGCAAGTATACTTATAAATGAGACATATGACCTTTCTTTAGATTTTCTACTTTACAAATCTTTGGGGGTTTGATTTTTCATAAACGTGTTATAATATCTATATATATTTACACGGTTCGTATCAAAGCCAAACGATGCCATGAAAACCAGAGGGTGCTCTCAAAGTAGAATGAAAGGTTCTATAAACAAAACATTATCGATAAGGTTAGTTCATCAAAAAGGACCGTTTTCGTAACGGGTATGATAAATACTCAGAAAAATGATAACATAGGATTAAAGCTTTTGTTGTTTCTATATCGATAAGATAATTCTGGGGATCGATTACCGCATATGAATATTATTTTAAAGATAAATAATATTTGCCATTTTATTGATACTTGTTGGTACAAAGGAATAATTTTTTAACATAGCAGCTTACATGGTACTCGTTATACTAAAGCAAATTAACATTTCACACAAGACGGACTTGGATATCGCTTTTGAACAACTGTCTCAAAAAAGTTTATTCGCTTAGATAATTCCATCAAAGTGTCGGGGAAGATAGAACAGTCTATTTTGGATTAAGGTTCGAATATTGTTTAGAATCTGAACCGGGCGTTTCCATCACACTTTGACCGAATTGTTTACTTGACAGTACTATTACCTACTTGAAGTACTATTTTGAAATAGCAAGCACTCACTGTAAAGATTTTTTTGAAGTAGAAATTTCCTAAGTCGAAGATAAAGCCCACTTTCAAAGTACTTCAATAAATTAAATACTACTAAGGATTTATACCTACACTGAGATCTGAAAACTTCGGATTTAGAACTGGAATAGAATCCTTGATTGATATATTGCTTGGTATTACTGGCCGAAACATGTAAAAGGATATGTTTTAGATATTTTATATATTATGTTTCAGGAACCCCGGTCTGCCTGCAATCTGTTATAGGAAAAGTTAAAGTCTCATGTACGTACAGTGGAGACCCAACAGTGTTAGAATACCTGTACCACATAGACTCGACTGAATAAAGATGCGGCGGGATCGTATTTTGGTTTTCTTATTATTAATAAAACAATTGGTGTATAAATTATGACAAGAATGTTATTGAAGCATTTAGTAAACTGTAATTAATGTAGGGTTGAGAACATATTCGAACTCCAGGTAAACGCTCTGATAATGTCTTCACTATCTGGATAAATTATTACCCCACCTACAAAGTGCACAAGTCATCGTATTACCTATAGTTCAAAATCTGTCAAAATGTCGAAGTGACCTTGAAATAAGATCAAGGTCATAATTTTCAAATGGTCTTCATCTACATCTGACGATTTATATACTTTGTGCTCTCAACTCGGCATTCATACATGCTTGTTATCACGACTGTTTCACTTTATGTCATGTCAGAGAAAAACAGGAAGTCGAGTGTTATTGGTAGACATTTGTTAAACCCTTGTGACGGAATGAACTGTTCTTTCAAAGCATAATATGGAGACCTAAAGAATTAAGTTTTCTAACTGACGTTGGTACATTCGTTAGTTACTTATCTATCTACAACAGCGTATGTGAATACATCTCCTACAATACCCGGGTATTCAACGCACCATGGCATGTCTCTTTTAGCTTTATACATTACCACAACGATGAAATGACTTTCATCCAGCAATAATAAACTGAGGTATAAAAGAAACTCTACACCATAATTTATTAAAGATTTTGAAAATATACAAAGTAAAATTGAAATCCTTGGTCAGTATGATATACCAAACACACAGCAGGTGAATTATTCGCCCAAACACACCAACTTCAATTAATTCTTAATTATACCCCCGCCTTACAGCGTAAGCGGGGGTATATAGCGTTCATTCTTTCCGTCCGTCCGTCTGTCCGTCTGTCCGTCCGTCCGTCCCAAAACTTTGTGCGGAGCATATCTCCAAAACTATGCATGCTAGCTTCATCAAACTTCATACACATGTCAACCATGATCCCTAGTTGTGCCTTTTGAGGGTTAGAACTGTTTCTGAATTTTCATTTTTGTGGTTTCCATGGAAACGTGACTAAAAAGTGACTCTTTGAGGAAGTCGTTTTGTGCGGAGCATATCTCCAAAACTATGCATGCTAGCCTCATCAAACTTCATACACATGTCAACCATGATCCCTAGTTGTGCCTTTTGAGGGTTAGAACTATTTCTGAATTTTCATTTTTGCGGTTTCCATGGAAACATGACTCTTTGAGGAAGTCGTTTTGTGCGGAGCATATCTCCAAAACTATTCATGCTAGCCTCATCAAACTTCATACACATGTCAACTATGATCCCTAGTTGTGCCTTTTGAGGGTTAGAACTATTTCTGAATTTTCATTTTTGCGGTTTCCATGGAAACATGACTAAAAAGTGACTCTTTGAGGAAGTCGTTTTGTGCAGAGCATATCTCCCAAACTATTCATGCTAGCTTCACCAAACTTCATACACTTATCAACCATGATCCCTAGATGTGCCTTTTGAGGGTTAGACCAACAAATTATTTTTATTTTTTGCGGGTTCCATGGAAACATGACTAAAACAGTGACTCTATGACAAAGTCTTTTGTCCGGAGCATATCTCCCAAACTATTCATGCTAGCTTCATCAAACTTCATACACTTATCAATCATGATCCCTAGATGTGCCATTTGAGGATAAGACCATCAAATTTTTTTAATTTTTGGCGGTTTCCATGGAAACATGACTAAAACAGTGACTCTATGACAAAGTCTTTTGTCTGATCATATCTCCCAAACTATTTATGCTAGCTTCACCAAACTTCATACACTTATATATGGATTTTCTTCTCTGTGGTTTCTTTGGAAAACATAACAAAAATAGTTTTGTCCTCAGTGCATCTCGTAGAATATTCATGATAACTACCTCAAATTTGAAACAAAGATCAACCATTATCTCTAGATGTACCCTTTTAATTGTAAAACCTATTAATGAATTCGGTATTTGGGTTTCAGTTGAAAGAAGACTTACACAATGACTTACTGTATACTCAACGATCGTACTTTAACCAATATTAATCAGTTTTACTATTTGAAATTCTTTGAACAAAGTGGAGAGCGGGGGTATGTGAGCTTTGCTCGCTTCTTCACTTGTTTTAATGAGTGTTTCCAGAAATTCTAGATGTTTGGTGACTGCAGGTGGAATTCTTGCACAAACAGTATAAAAGTTGACCTGGTTGATAAACTGGCACTTTTGCAACGAAACGTACACGAAAAGAATGCCAAAATTAACACAAGAGGAGCGAGAGCGAAGTATGTCCCAGGTGGAAGCAACTAACAGCCATATTGCAAGAACTCTTGGATGCAGCTGACAAACCATCATCAACCTGTTCAGGCGACTCCAACAGAGTGGCCAGACCGTTGATCGTCCCAGGAGTGGCAGATTAAAAGTTACGTCCCGAGAAGACCGCTACATCCGGGATCTTTACCTTCGAAACAGGTTCATTACACTCGGACACCACACCCACAGGAACACCGTCATGAGACGATTACGTGCTGCAGGTATCCGTGGGATGCTATGACCCATCAACATCGGCTGAATCGTCTGCGCTGGACAAGGACTTTTAAAATTTACAAAGGAAATCTTTTACAGTGTGTGTGTGTGTGTGTGTGTGTGTGTGTGTGTGTTAAATCACTTTTTTTTAGCATATGTAACAAATTATATTTGTTATGAATATATGTTTCGTATATATGTTATGTACGTAGGCCTAAGGCCTTTTACTGAAAGAATGATTTGAATATATATATGTATATAACAACCACTTCTTCATGTTAATCATTTGGACTACTCCATTGAGTGAGTTAAGGTAAGAGGGTGTAGCTTATAGCTTGCTGTTCACTGAACCATATAAGTTGTTGTTTGAAAGCGTTGTTGATTTTATTGACAGTCTGCATATTGGCCGGTAACCCTTTTATATAATACAGCTTCCATCAGAAACAAATATTTGGACTCTAAAATTATTTTATGATGTAAAAGTGACAAGATTTACTCGCCTGTAAACGAATACGTGTGGGGTGTTTTAGAAAACTGCCTGAAACAAAAGTTAGGGAACAAATGTAAAGGAATATTTTCTAATCAAGTTTCACTTTGTTTCAAATACAGAAAAATCCCCAAAATCTTTTTATTTCTATTATCGCGGGAACTATAGACTGTAAATTATACATGTGTTCACTTAAAACAGGATTAAGTGTTTCGTAACATGCATTCAGATCTTAAATTACATAATTCGCACACTAACGATCACAAGTTTACTTCATGTCTATAAATTAGCATTACAATACCAGTCTGCTTTATACGAATAAAAAAATCAAGTGTATGTAACTGGATATTTTAACACCCTGTGAACCCTTTTGGAGTAAGCCCTGGTTGTTTGAATATTGGCCCCATAACGTCTACAACTGGCTGCTAGATTAACCCTCGAGAACGACTGAACTACGGGGATGCGACAACCTACACCACTACACTGCACACAACTCATCTAACAAAACACATATACTAAGAATATTTTATTAACTCATCTAAGTAAGACAGCAAAATATTTGTACTCTCAAGGGGCAGTAGAACGTTTTATTTTTAAATTTTCATTGATAATTGTACGTATTATCCAATCATCCATAGTCTAGAGGACAAATTATAAAGATTCACATAAAATCCATTGGCGGCCATTTGTGTGAAATTTCTAATACTAAACTAAACATTAATATATTTGAATTATTACTGCTTTATTTGGTATAAATACATTGTCTTTCAGTTGGAACCATTTGTCTCCATTTTCCGGACAACACCTTATATTCCCCTAAAACGTGCTATTGCCCCTTTAAATAGCTATAGAACGCATTGAAGCAAACATTTTGAGAGACCAGAGATGACAAGAGGATATAACTTTGGAAAGTGCTTGATGCTACAAATACATAATGCAGGAACGATATATGATATCACCAAATATCAAGCTAACAAGCTAATGACTTAATGAAAAATGCAAATATGAAACATATACGAACATTTTACATGCATAACATCAATAATGAATGACTTACATAGATATATACACAAAGAACTTAATTAAGCACCCCCCCCCCCCCCCCCCCCCCACTTTTTAAAAAAGAATAACACTCCTGATAATAAACAAAACAAATGTACAGGCAAACAATAAGGATTGTTTAATAGAACGATCATCTAGCATTGCGGAAACAAAAACTTCATTCGGTTTACGATTCACTGTCGCTGAATAACTTGTTTTACAAAAACTTGGTATTTTTTAGTCAAAATCCAAGTTACCTTAAAATTGAAAATGAAAGTCAATATTTTTGGCTGCAATGTGATTATCATTCTCCTGAGTGAATTGATGAGTGTTAAGTAAATGACCTCAAAGCAAAAAAACAATCGTTAAAGCAGTATGAAACTTAAAAATCACAAAATTATCAAAATCGAATTTAAAGAAAACTGCACAAAGACATTAATTTGCCACTGTCAAAGATAATGGCTTATCTAAAGGAAGAAGAAATGCTTGATCAACAAGTTCAACTCAAGAAATCTCACATTTACTCACAGATGTTAAGATTATAGGCATTTTATCATTTTTTTATGAAAATAGTACTGAAAATTCAATGTCTTGCTAGCCTCATATTAAGCATGATAAAAAGGATTTTTGTGTTTGAATGTCAACTAGGAACAACATTGTTATTTTTAGTTCATAACATCCAAGGTTTAATGTGTAGTTTTATGACAATAGTTATATTTGGCAAAATTTCAGTAGTCTCACAGTTTTTCTAATATTTTCGTTAGTTTTGCACATTAGCGATTTCTAGTTCAATTAAATAGTTAAATAAACCAATTGCTATATCTGGAATGGTCAATACATCACATTAATCCAAAAAATCCAAGAGCACCCACATTAATTTTACAAAATAGGGGGTGCTTAATTAAGTTCTTTGTGTATATATTTCAAGTGAATAAAAATAAGAATCCTTTCCGATAGACGTCAACTGGAAATTAGCACTAATTTCTAATTTGCACAAAAGCACTAAAGCACAGTCTCGTCATACCAGTGTTGGAGGAACGTCACTGGCGCCCTGTCCAGGAGATCATTACTTGCAAGAACCTCTATCTCGCCTTCAGGTGTCGCATAAACACAACTCCTACTTGTCAGACCTTCTGCAACCTTATTCCCCTCCAGGAGTCGCAGCTTCTGTTCTGTGTTCCAAGAGTCAGCCTTGTGACATAAGAACAAAATCATTTCCCTATGCACCCGCCCCTAGGACTTCGTGCTTCACAATTTTACTTTGCTTACAGCACCGCCCTCTACCGATCTTTTGATTAATGATATTATGATGACCACAAACCCTATAACCAAGTTAGTGATGATGATTATGTTTTGGCTCAATTTTGGTCAATTAAGAACTGAGCTATTTGAGACCAACTATTTGATTTTCGAAGAAAGTTATTTTCTATATCACTATCAAGGTCAAACATAAATCAACAATTTATCTTGTATTAATGCATTATTCAGGAGCCACATCTGTTTTCAACGCCGTCTTCAGACTCTCCCAGAAGACGTCAGTACCAAACTGCTCCTCATTGACTGCCAGATAACTGTTGCTCTCCAGCATAACCCCGAGGTCACTGGGCAGGTGCTTCAGCTGCACGTGCTTTAGCATGACGACCACCAGCACACTCTGTCGTCTCATCACTCCCTCCAGCCGGGCCATGTTGTACTCGTACTCGCACCAGTTGCTCTTCAGGAAAGAAGGTGACAGAATTATCAGCGTCTTCCGACTGTTTTTGATGGTATTAACGATCTGCGTCGCGATGACGTCCCCAGGTAGGAAGTCCCTGTCATGGATGCAGAGTCGGAATCCAGCCTTGTCTTCCAGTTGAGGCATCAGCGAATTTAAAACAAAGGATCTGTCGGGATCGGCGTAAGAGACAAAGACGTCAAACTGGTAGGTTTCATCGTCCCCGACGTCCACGATTCTTCTGTAGGAACTCCTGCCTGCGTGGTATAGATATCGGAGCTTCCATCTGTGACGGTAACAGAGACCAGCTGACAGTATAGCAAGAACGCATACAGAAGCAGACAGTGATATTATCAGAACACGCTGAGATTTTTCAACAAGACATTTTTTCTGAACATCATCAATGATCTTCGTCAAGTCACTGAACTTCGCGTTTCTTTCACCTTCTTTGCACTCGATCTCCCGAAGGTCACGAATACGCTTTCTATTGCTCAATACCCAATGCAGGAAATTCAAAGACTCACATGTGCATAAAAAGGGGTTATAGCTCAGAAAAATTTCATCTACGTGCTCAAGTACTTCAAGTACTTTCAGTGGCAATATCTGAATTTTGTTCAATCTCAAATCCAACTTGGATAGATTTTGACTCTTGCTCAAATCAACTGCGAACTCGGCAATAGAGTTACCGCTCAAATCGAGTGTCTCCATACCTGCACAGCCCTTGAACACGTCTTGTGGGATGCTCGGGATTCGGTTTCCTGACAGGTTCAAGAATTTCACATGGTTGAGATGCAATAACATCGAACCATTGACATCCCTCGCAATGTGATTACCGAGAAAATTATCATTCAGTATGAGGACTTTCAGTGAATTATTTGGAGGGAAATATTTGCTCCCGATGACTTCGAGGATATTGTTGGACACATCAAGATGTTCGATGCCCTCAAGACCACCTATGGGACCATGAAGGGCGTTAAAGAAATTGTAACTGATGACAATCTTCTTGAGTTTGTTTGGAGCTATAGCGCCTGGTGTTATCGCTCCACCGATTGAGCTATCACTTACAATGAGAGTTTCTAAATTTGGGGGGACAGGGACAGCGTCATCGACGTAAAACCGGTTCAGATCTTTCTTTGCGCTGCGCTTAAAAAATGGCATCGCTTTGTGGCTGTTAATTCCCGAAAGATCGACATATTTCAGAGCTTTCAGTTGGAGTGTCAGCATGATGTAAAGACCAGCTTGGAACTTGTTGTAACGAGCAGATACAACCTTAAGTGACCGAGGAAGTAGGAGCATTCCAGGTACTCCTATTATGCCGTTACCATCTATGTGTATCTCTTTAAGTTTGGTGTTATGCAGATACTTTAAATGAGATCCTTCGAGATGTGTACAGACATCATACTCAGGGTAAATGTAATTTATTAAAAGTTTCTCTATGGCAGAGTTCTGTAAACCGAACGAAGCATTCGCCATCCCTGTAAACCCAAGTTTCCTGTTGTTCGACATATCCAAGATTCGCAAATACTCTAAATGTGAAAATACAGTCATGTGGGACCCCTCTGTTCCACAGTTGCTGATATTTAGCTGCTCTAATCCCCGAAATACACTGAAGGTTGAATTCCGAAGCATCTTGAGTTTGCAATATCCACGTTCACCAGAAAGTGTCAGACTGGTCAAATTCTTCAGAAACGAAAATCCAAACCCAAAGTCCTTTTGCAAACCGTCGATACGGAGTTCTTTTAAAGACGTCAAAGGTTCAAAACACTTGTCAGGATAGTCATGACTGGCAGGATCGTTGTTGTTATCTTCAATGCGCAGGACTCGGAGGGACAGAAGTCCGGCAAATGTGAAGGGTTTGTAGATGTTTTCAGTCAGAAGTAGCCTGTTGTTGCTTAAGTTCAACGCAAGGAGATTGTGAAGAGGCTGAAAGGAATATTCCTGGATACTGCTGATGCTGTTATAGGACAGATCCAGCTCTCGTAGCCGCTTGAGTTGTAGGAAGGAGAAGTTGTCCACTGCCTTCAGTTGGTTGTGTTGTAGCAGGAGGGTCGTGGTGTTGGAGGGGAGGTCACGTGGGATGGATGTCAGCAGTTTGTAGGAGCAGTCAACCTCTTCTCCGCCATATTGGTGGTCAGCTCGGGTGTCACATTGTTTTGGCGTCACAGTAGGGCATGTGATCAGGATAATCACTACTATAATAGATGAGGGCATCTGAAATTGAGAAAACAACACGAAGATAATCATAAGTTAATCTATAATGAACAAATTAAAGATTTTGAAATGTTTCTATTGTAATTTTAAATGCTCCCAAGCATTCCTCTACAGAGACTCTCAGCTGAAATTGAGGCTATCCTTGATGCAATAATTAAAAAGAAGATGCAAAAGACAACATCTTCAACTCAACCAGCACTGTTATCGACAACACAATACAAATCTCTACCGTCGACCGCCAACCAGAAGACTTTAAAAATTGGTTTAAAAAATGGAATGATATTGTTTCGAAATTAACAGCATTCTGAATCAAAATATGATTATATTAATTGCTGTGTTTTGTCTTTCATGATCTGTATAATCTTCCTACACAAAGCCTAAAACGCCAAATTTCGAATTGTCAGTTGACCATTGGGTTTTCTATGCTTGCTCTCTAGCTTACTATGAGAGAAAGCAATAGTCCAATCAGAAAGTAACTGGAGGTTGCTAACAACCTCCTGTAGGGGCGCTGATATCAGCACAGAAAATCCTAGGGTCGACAGCAAGGCATAAAACTGACAGTACGGAATATGGCGTTTAAGATTTGTATAGTAAGATGGTCTTGTAATTGTTATCCAATATGTCACAGAAGATTGGCATTTATTACCTACGAGGGCAGTCATATCGAGATTCATATTTCTCATATGTTGCCCTAGGGCAAAATATAACTTTTGCATTGTGACGTCACGTAATAAAAAATGCTTTGACGTCAGCTTCACCTATGACGTCACAATCTATATTGGCCGGCGGCGGCTAGTCCGCCTATGCTGAGAAGTGATGTTTGAGTATTTTCTTTAATTTTACTTAATTTTGGGACTACGGTAATAAACAGAATATTCTATTCGTGCCCATGACATACAATGTTTACGACACTCGTGCCTAAATATCAGTATATCCCTCGCTCTCGCTCGCCCGGGGAAATACTAATATTTAGCCACTCGTGTCGAAAACATAGTAAGTCATGGACACTCATATAATATCCTCTATGAATTATGAAGATATCTTGAGAAATGGTTGCGATTTGTTGAAAGGAACGCCGTTTCTCTCTAGCAATGTTCTGCTGCGGACAGTACGAATAATTGTAATATAGTGTGTACTTTGGGAGGGCCAAAGATGAGATGGGAGATATGCCAAATAAAGATCAGATTCAACACAGTTATCATTTCCAAATTGAAAGTTTCAAATGTTAAGTATTCAATGTTTTGCCTACAAATTTACTCGTAAGGCTATTCGGTAATATAGTTTTATTCATAGTATTACCTATTTCATACCGCAAACGTTTGGAGTTAGCTCGCAAGTTTCCCCCTAAACTGTCGACAGATTTTGTGATTTGTCTTTATCAACTAATGAAGGACATTGAGAAACGTTGTGACCCAAGCTGGCATCGTTTGTGTGAGGTGGAGACGTACCATTGCAGAAAGTAGAAAAAACGTGAATTTACCATAAGGAAAGAATACGTCATAATTCAAATATTTCGTAGAAACACAAAATATAACATTGAAGCCTAGTGCGCCTATTACATAAATTGGGATCAAGTATTTATTGGAAATTTGTTATTTATTGCTCTAATAATTTTCTATGATGCACACTTTTTAAAAGTTTTCATAAGGGTGCCTGAGCTGCATGGCACTAGTAAGGCGAGAACCTTTATATTATCATCCGGTATTTGCTTACTATAGGTGTTCAATATATCACATTTGTGTCTCTCTTGACATTCGGCGCTTTGCCCAAACTACGGGGCTAAGTGCACCGCTTTTCGTTAATATCTCCGGAAAACAACTCGAAATGGCAACTGTCAGCCCTTATCATCACCATCAAGTTTTTTATTTCCACAGTCGCTGTCATTTTAATCAAAGGATTTAAAAAAATGATTTTGATTATTTAGTAACTATAACTTCCGGGGAATGTCCGAACAGTTCCGTGCTTGCTGCGTAAACCTGCTTTTTCTTGTGTCTATCTGTATCTTCTGTTCAATCTTTATTCATCAACATACAATGGTTGTTTTTTTATTAAATTGTAATCAATAACCAGGAAACATCTTTGCCATTTTAACCGTGTTTCTGCCAGTTCTGTTTACCTTCAATTTCTTTCGTTAAAATTCCGGTGTCACTAACGTGTTTTCTAAGAATGTAGGACAAAAGTAACAAGAAAAACTACTACACCTCCCGTACAGACACATCATTGATTTTGCGTAAGAATTCATTTATTTATCTGCATGATATTATCTATTTATGAAAAAATATGTTTCCAAAATTATTGATTTTTTACTGTCTATTTTCAGACTGTTTTTATATTGACGTGTATCCACGTAACATTACCGTCCGAAAACCAAACATTCTAGGTTGAAATACTATTCATATGGTTCTACTGAATGAAAAACAATCCTCCAAATGAACATGTCCAAATAAAATACTGAAAAACGTTTTCAAGAATTTATATACCAAGTATATTACTCCTACGAAATCACCACTTCTACGAACAAACGAAATCACTGGTGTCCCAAATCAACACGTTTAGGCTACTGATTATGGTTGTTTGTAAACATGTACGTACATTTGAACAGTGGAATGAAAATAACCATTTTCGTCGAATAGAGTTTCCTAAAAATCAATTAATACTCTGCTGGTAAAAAAATCATATAATAAATAGAATATCCGTCAATTCTTGACAAATACCATGTTTATCTCATCTCGTGAGGTAGAAAAGTTACATATTTTCACTCATGGCTGCGCCACTCGTGAAAATATAACCTTTCTACCTCACTCGATGAGATAAACATGGTATTAGTCAAGAAAAGACAGATATCCTCTATATATCTTATGTAGCTGGAATAATATTTTAAAACTAATCCTACAGGGACTGAGTCGTGCAGCTGAACCAGGAAGTATGAATAATAAGCATTGCAAATACCCAAAACTAGTTGGTTGTGTTTCGGAAGTAAGGTGTCTTGCAAAATCCCATGACCTACTCACAGGCCCTGTCGGGGCGAGCAAAGTAGTCCGGATATGACGGCAGATGCGGAACATGCGAAGACATCACGACTCGCGTGTCTCGTGCTGTCCACCAGACATGGGTTAAAATATGTTGTCCACATAATGTACCATCGTTAAATTTTCAACAGTGTGTTTTTGGAAGAATGGCCAATTAATCTTATTATAATGATATTGGATAGAACTATCTCGCATTAGATGGTGACGTTACTTTGGTCTTTGGACATGGTTATAGGTTCTCCTGATACGAAAACATGATATAAGACAGTTACAGCTGATATGAAATTAATGATATTCCATAAGAATATAAGAACGTCGCAGCTGATATGAAACTAATTATATTACACAGTAGTATACTTTGAGAGATGTTTTTTTATGCACGCTGGTAATTAATTGATAAAGCATCGATCCAGAACTATGTTTTCAGGAATTGATTTTCTAAGAATGAGCGTTTGTGTCGAGACGAGAAATTGATTTTTCAATGCGTAATATAAATCACTAGACGGAAAGTAAGCGTTTGCCTGTAAGCGTAAGCAGTTTCTGACCAAAGAGAGAAGAAGGAGAAAAAAAGAAGATATCATCATCATCATCATCATCATGATGATCATTGATGCATCATTATCAATATCATTATCATTATCATTATCATTATCATTATCATTATCATTATCATTATCATTATCATTATCATCATCATGCATCATTATCATCATCATTATCATCATCATCATTATCATCATGCATCATTATCATCATCATGCATCATTATCATTATCATTATCATCATCATCATCATCATCATCATTATCATCATCAGCATCATTGTCATTATCATCATCATCATCATCATCATGCATCATTATCATCATCATTTTCATCATCATCATCATCATCATCATGCATCATTTTCATCATCATCATCATCATCATCATCATCATGATGATGCATCATTATCAATATCATTATCATTATCATTATCATTATCATCATCATCATCATCATCATGCATCATTATCATCATCATTATCATCATCATCATTATCATCATGCATCATTATCATCATCATGCATCATTATCATTATCATTATCATTATCATCATCATCATCATCATTATCATCATCAGCATCATTGTCATTATCATCATCATCATCATCATCATCATTATCATCATCATCATCATGCATCATTATCCTTATCATTATCATCATCATCATCATCATCATCATTATCATCATCAGCATCACCATCATCATCATCATCCACATCATCATTCATCATCATTCATCATCATCATCATCATCATCATCATCATCATCATCATCATCATCATCATCATCATCATCATCATCATGCATCATTATCATCATTATCATCATCCCCGTGTGCATTTTGACAGCGCATTTCTCAAAGATTTAAGAAGAAAAAAAGTTTCGTATTTAACAACTTATTAAGATTACAGCTCATATCAATATACTAAAGCCTGCATAAAATATGTACATGTTGCAATTGAAATTATTCAAGGAAACAAAAATGACTCGTTCGTTTTTCTGTATAGTCATCTCTTTTCGTGAATCTTCACAAAAACTGTTAAAACCACAGTTTATTGTGGGCCAGTCAGTGATTTATTATCATTCAGACTGTAATTATGTTCCAGCAAATGCAATAATCGCAAAAATCAGATTGTTTCATTTTCATGAGTACTTATCCGCTGCTCAAGAGAAGTGGCAGAGATTTAACATATACTATTTAAAAAAAGTTACGGGTTAACCTATATTTCTTCATTACATCAGAGAAAAAGAATGTTTACGTGGCTGCAGGTTGAAGAAATGTTGCACAGAGAAATGGTTGCAGCTTCAACCTTTAACCATGCAATGATTTCTCTCCCTATCATGATCATTTCGCTAACGTCTTACAATGGCCAAATTTCAATTGAATGCAGCATATATATATATATATATATATACACGAAACATTATAAAATCCACAAGCACAACTCTCAGGTGTATATAGATGAAATATAATAAAAATTATGGATTGGGAACATAAATACATTCATTTTAGCTAACTAGCGCTTTCAGCCATGTATGCTTCTTCAGGTTAGTGCACTGTTATCGGTAATATAATGCACTGTAACGCATGAGCAACACTCGTATAAAAAACTCTCGGGGATTTTCCGTTGATGCCCGATTTCGCAAGTTTTAGAATATCACTAACTATCAAAACTAACCTGAAGAAGCCAACATGGCTGAAAGCGCTAGTTAGCTAAAATGAATGTATTTATGTTCCCAATTCCATAATTTTATAATATTTCATCTATATATATATATATAAACTACAGGATTTATATGAAAGATACATACATAAAAGCTACATACAACTCTACATACATACATACATACATACATACAAACATACATACATACATACATACATACATACATACAAACTAATTGAGCTGAAAGTACTTGCCAGTAAAATGGATTCATTCAACTTCTGACTTATCTTTTTAATATATATCTATATATATAGAGAGAGAGATGATGTTTATTAAAGTCTCACTTCCTGTATACATAGTCAATATATTTAAAACACAATTTTACATGGAATAAAAGTACAGGAACCACCGGGTAGGTTATAAGAGACTAAACTTAAAAAGTATTAAAACATTGTAGAAATACATTTCATTACATACATAATGTTACACGAATAAGGATGAATTAACAATGGAGTATAAACCTACATACATTCATACAATCACACTTACAGCGTAATATAACAACCTTTCATTCATACAAACAGAAATACATTCATATACAAACACACAGAGATATAATCACGGACACATGGACATGCAAATTTACAAAGCAATACATAAGGTACATACAAACACGAAAAAGATACATACATAAAAGCTACATACAACTCTACATACATACATACATACATAGTTATATAACATATGCATGCATGCAAACATACATGTATAACATTCATATACATACTTAGATTCACATGCATACATACGTACATGCATACAGACAGACATACATACGGACAAACAGACATTCATACAAACATTCATACATACATATACCCGCAAATATATCCACATACATATACACACAAGCACGCATATACACATCAATCATACCTATATACATACATACATACATACATACATACATACACACACACACACATTTACATACATACACACGTTCACTCACAGACATATATAATCATGGTAGTGGGGTCCGTTCGAATTTAATATTTCTAATGTTATTTGCGGCATTCATTTTCCCAGTTCATTAAATTTACAGAAAATGTCGGTGATAAAAATCCTGTATTGCTGGGCACTTTAAGTTGCCAAATTGTGAATAAATAATGCCCAGGAAGAAGAAATTGAAAATATTGTAATACTTGTGCTATACCTTGTTAAAACGGCGAAGTTTGGGCATATTACTAATGGCAGTAAATATACACACGTGAGTTAAGACAAATCTATACCAATCATGAGCTACTGTTTCACCCACCTTTAGCCGAGGCGCCGATGCACTGGGTGAGATCAGACGCTCGTGTGCTAACTTCCTGGTCCCAGTGGCAATATTCATACTCGAGTTGTGATACTTATCACATGTTTTGTGTTGTTTCATGGTCACAGCACTGCATTGTGTGCACTGTTATCGGTAATATAATGCACTGTAACGCATGAGCTGTCATGCAACACTCGTACAAAAGCTCTCGGGGATTTTCCGTTGATACCCGATTTCGCAAGTTTGAGAATATCACTAACTATCCATAGCTGTCCATAACGATTGAGTAGCTGACTAGAGGTTAATGATACAGGTTATTATGCCTGTGATCAAATTTAAGCCCTGGGCCTCTTTTCATAAAACAACCTTTACTAAGGCCAACCTTATCTCTAAGATTAAAAGTTAAGGCCAACCTTAAAATAAGTTACGCCCCTTTCACAAAATTTTTAACAACCTTATCCCAACCTTATCTCGCTACCGCCAACTTTAGAGATAAGGTTAACTTTAGAGATTAGGTTGTTTTGTGAAAGGAGGACCTGAACAGTTTAAAGGGCCACTCCAAAATCAGCCCAAGGACATTGACGCAATGCAAAGAAATGCAAAGAAACAAATATAAGAGAGACCAAAAGCTGTTAATCACTTATTAAGGATTTTGTTGAGAAAAAAACAAATAGTGTTTTCGAAATTTGAACCCCTTGTCACTTTTATTACCTGGCAAAATTGTTACGGATGTCTGTTAGGTATGGCATATGGATATTTTAATGCAAAATGCATTTTACCTTATGAAGTGAAATTTCAACTTAATCAGTTTCGTTTTCGCAATGTAAGGATGCTTCAAAGACCTACCAAATTACATTCTATTTTCACTAGAATATGCAGATAAGTAAACAAAATTAAGGTACGCAACTGTAGATATTTGATTATCACCCTCTCATCATCAGAATTGGTCAATGTGACAATGCTCCCTGTTTCCATCTGTCATTTTGTGCACAAGATGTAATAATTTCTGAATTTTTGAAGGGTAGTCAGAGAAAACAACCACACACAAGACAGTGTTTGTCTTCCATTAAATTAACACTAGTGAGTCGTCTAACTGTCTTCGTGGCATGGTGAGAATGGAGGCCAAGGCACCTTTAAAAATCATGTAAAGCTCTTTGAAACATGGCATATAATTTTGGCAGTTCTTTCAAGCTAGTTAATCACGGACCGAACTTCACATTTCAAGTAATGCTTGAGCAAGGTATGAAAGCAAACAAGTCCCTGCCATTTCCTGTGGGCTCCCCATGAAATAAGCTGTTCATGATAATCACCTTTTCAGTGTACTGATCCAAAACAGTTTGGGTTGAAAACTTTTCGAACCAATCGATGGAACACAAGGAAAGTATCGTTCAGATATATGCATAAGAATATATATGTTAAGAAATTTATCAAGCTTGGTACAAGAATGTGTATATTCTCGACTAAGATCTTTTCTACATTCATGTGATTTAACTCGATTCCTGAGTAGAAGCTAAAGATCTGTCTGAAATTTAGTTTTTATCAGTCGATTAAACACGACGTAATGTATCTTATATAATATGGCAATTCTGTTCGATTCTGAAGGCCAAACTAAATATCTGACAAAACTATTGTTTATATAGTTCGATAAAACACGCAGAGATGTAGAAAACATGCATGAAACGTCAGTTTTAAGCTATTTTAAGAATAATATCACTGTTTGTACGATAATGTGTTCATCCGCCACATGACTCTCCCCAAAATTGGGGTCAAATTGACTACGTTCATGTCATTAAACCAACATTTCTAGTTCTCGAATATTTTTTGAAAAAAACCCAAAAACTTTTGGCATGATGTGTGCCAAAAGCATGACTGCAAACTCTTTCGCCAACAACATGATGTTGACCCAGATAACATGGATGAAAGTTTATCTCAACTGCTGTGGTTCAACCACAATTTCAAAACCTTAAAATACTTTATAAAGCATTTGGCAGAGAAAGGAATCTTAAAGATCAGAGATATATTTGATGAACATGGACTACTATCGATTGAATCTTTAAAAGAAAAATACTAAGGTACTTTGCTTGATCTGAAATATCTATTACATTTATTACCTGAATCATGGAAACATACTATTAAACATGGCCATTCTATCCCTAGGAATAAAGATATCAACCTGTGTAAGATGAAAAGATCAAAAGGCTGTAGGATTTTTTTATAATAAACTTATTTCGGGTGCGATACTTTTGTAATAAATGACAGAATATATGCCCTGTAATTGACTTTGAAAAGTATTTACAGTAAACAAAAAGGGATTACAAGATAGAGAACTTAAGGAACCCTCTACTGCCAGTACTTACATGACCAAGATGACTCTTACTTGCTTAAGGGGACTATTCAAATACATATAGACATGTGCCTTTGTAATTGTTACCACAACCGTACATCCATGTGTCTGTTATGCTTATTTTGTTGTAAAATCACGACAGCTGAATATATGTAATCATTTGAACCAATAACAAATCTGAAGTCCAAACTTAAAAACTTTTAAATGTTCAAAAAATTAAAATCAATGCCGTGTTCTATTGATGAAATTTTGATTAAGAAATATGTTTAGTTTAAACGTATTTTACTCATGAAGAAAAGGATCAGGAACAAGTTATCTAACTTAGAATACCCTCTCCTATAATGTTCTTAAATGTTGAAAGTAAGGTTTCACGCTTGGTACAAAAATGTGTCTGTTTTCGATTTTTCAAAATAACTTTATTTTTCATACATTTCATTAATTTTAGTGGAATTTAGCTGTAGCTGATTGATGAAACTCATTTCTTCCATGTTGACGTCACCCTTTTTAGTTTATAGGACTATTTCAAGATTCAACAGATGTTTTCGTGAACTTAATGCATTGCTGATAAGAGAAACACAATATGAAAATGCGACTAGTTATAGGAATTATTTTGGCATGAAACTCTCAATAAAAGGGAGATTTAATCTGATAAGTTTCTGATTGATTGACTGATCGTTATCAAAGTAGACTTTCATGTGTTTTATCATTTGTTTCTAAAACCAATACGTTTTAAGGAACTGTTTACTTATTTATGTAAATCAATGTGCACATATTTAGGGACAAGTTGTATGCTTTTTAAGATATTGAAAACCTTTTAGTAACACTAATTTCCTACGAGAAGATAAGAAGTCTAAATAGACGTTGATAACGATCACAACGTAAATAATATACGGGCTATACAGAATAGTCTGTTATATTTACGTTAATAGCCATTTGATGGTATGATAATAATTATACAGTTTTAATTCTATTCTATCCCTTTAGACTTATCATAAACTTCTACACGTGATAAGAAAAATCCATTACTATAAGTTTATCTTAAAGAATCTTAACAAGACAGTCATTCTCATTATGCTAAATGGAAAATAATTTTTTTATCACGCCTCTAAATGTTCTTCAGAGTTCTATTGCCGCTGTACATTTACTGAACCACATTTACATCAACGGTTTACATGATGTGTCGTCTAATACTCACACATTTCCTGATATTTTGTTTGTGTTTTGGTATGATCCAAACTAGTCATATCTTGTTCAAGTCCAGAAGTAGCCTACACCACTTCATGGTATGCCAATTGAATAAGGAATGCAAATCTGCGTTCCTTTCCGCTACAAGGAAAAAAGTGTGTGATAGCGTTGAAACTTCGAGACAAGCTGAACTGATGACTAAATTTGTTCTAAACAGAAGTTCAAAAACTAAGCACATTTTCCTGTTGACATGGAAAGGTGGCGTTTTGGCAAAAAAGTTTGACGACACATTTGTTAAGATAACAACTTTGAGGACATATCCTACTGTAGTCGATATTCAAATTCACCAAGAAACACTGAACATCTTCACTCGTACATGGAGTTCACGTGGTGTCATATCAATGTATCCATCTCTCTCAGGAAATGGAACTACAATGAGAAGAAATACACTTGGGTTCACGATCTTGGAATCAGGTGTTTCTTTGATAATTGCAAAGAGAAAAAGAAAACGTATTGAGTTTATTAGAACAAGTCATAATGCCTCTGATGATGTTATAATTGTAACACACAGATCACCAATATGGTATTCGTTAAGGATATCTGTAGGGATTGCAAAGAAGGATAAGAGTCTATTTTTTTGGTTCAACTATTTTACCAACAGTCCAGTCTGTCATTTTGACATGAAGAGCAGGCTCACTCACTGCAATGCCAGATTTTCCAGAAAAGCAAAACTTGTCCTGTTTCCTTTGAATATGCACGACCAAGTTGTTCAGAATTACAAAATAATTGCTCTTGGGAAGAATGCTTTAAGCCTAGAAGAACATGATTTGAAAGGTCAAAGGAATAGAACATTTATTTGTGGTGGTTGCAAGTTTGAGGACATTGCTCTTTCTGGATCCGATCTGTATACGATGAGTGGAGCGAACAAAAATGTTTTGAATTTATACAGTATGTCGGTAGATCGGAACGAGTCATTGCATAGGATAGACACTGGTAAGACTCGTGCTAAACTGTTGATTCCTGTTGTTTAGTTGACCTTAACGATATAACTGCATGATTGAAACATCAGGCAACACAGAAGTTACATGGGAACATACATGACGTGTTCTTTATGCAGAATATCAATATGATATTGTCAAACTTATTTTCAAGGCATGAAAATTGCATCTACGATCTCTTGACAAGATATTAAAGGCTCGGATCCATAAAACAGCAATTTCATAACTTTATGAAAATATTGTCTTTGAGGTACACAGGACTAAGTCAATTTGAAAATCAAATATATCTTGAAAATCCATTGCAAGAGACACACTGGGAAAGTCAGAAAGTCTTAGAAGACAGCAACGGTAAGGAAGGATCAATATCGAGTACTTCTATATACATGTATGTTCACTTGGAGCACGAATACATGACTGAAACCTCTCCGACACAAAATACACTGTGAATGTTATTTTCAATATTGACACAATATGATGTACATGACAATATTTTGTAATGTTTATATGTATATTTTGAATGTTGTTGCTCATTATACAATTTGATAGAAATCTTCTCCTCGACCTCGATATTTACCCTGTAAATCACAAGCCTCGGCAAAAAGTCCTCAACCAAGGAAACGGCTCCGCAAGAACTGGAGTCCTGCCTAACTGCAGTGCAAGCTTGGATGATGATTTATAAAGGCAACTTTAAAGATTCAAAGACAGAGGTTTTTGAAGTAAAAGAAAGTGTGAAATGATCGCCACATCGTCTATACGGATAAATGATTATATCTGTCGCCTTCTCCTCTGCAGTAAAAATCTTGGTGTCCACTTGGATCAGAGACTCACCATGGAACACAATGAGTCTGTAGAACCTGCTTAATGCACCTCAGAAACAATTCCAACATCAGGGAGCTGCTCAGCAGAGAAGCCACCCACCGATCTGTTGCACATGTGTAATAAACCCTAGCGGTAATTCCATTGGTTAGTTAGGACGACCACGTGACATCGGAATGTTGGACTACCTTCCGAACTACTCGACTTTTTGCTTTAGCGCGGCCGAGAGCTTCCGGACAGCACGCGAAAAGCGTGCAGCACGAGCAAAGTCGTGTTCACCAACATAGCGGGCGGGTGAATCAGTGCAAACGTGTCTTTTCATCTGCCTGACTTTGACACTAAAGACATGATTTTCAATTATGAAGAATGTAAATTGTTCTTCACTCGATATGTGAATATACTTAAATTGATAGAGAACATCAAAATAGTAATATATCCGTTTGAGTAATGCTGTTTGTAACTGGCGCTACACAATCATTCATTTAACCGTGTTAACCCTGACCGAGTAACAGATGTATCCATACGCGCTGACCTGATTGGTTTCACCATTCTGGAATTCTGGCTTTGTGAAATTCTGGATAATAAAGAAATAAACACACTCGCGAGATGTCGTGTTGTTTTTACAACACTCGTGCTAGTAAAACGATATTTCTCTCGCTCTCACTTGGGAAAAATCATGTTACAGTCACTTGTGTTGTAAAAACAATATGACATCTCTGCTTGGGTATGTATCTCTATTCATTATTATCATTTTGATTAACTCAACATAAATGTTGTGGAAAAATTAAAAGATTACTTTAAAATTATTTCGTTATTGGTATTTTTATGCCCCCGAATCGGAGATTCCGGGGGTATATTGTTTTTCACCTGTCCGTCCGTCTGTCTGTCCGTTTGTCCACAAAAACTTTAACCTTGGTCATAACTTTTGATTGGTCAGAGCTAGGTCTTTGATACTTGACATATGGATCCCTTGTGATGAGACCTTTCAGATGACACCATGACATTTGACCTTGTGACCTTGACCTTGACACAGCGAGCCTTTTCCGAAAACTTTAACCTTGGCTATAGTTTCTATATTGTCAGTGCTAGGTCTTTCATACTTGACATGTGTATCCCTTGTGATGAGACCTTTCAGATGAGACCATGATATTTGACCTTTTCCGTCCGTCCGTCCGTCTGTCCGTTTGTCCACAAAAACTTTAACCTTGGTCATAACTTTTGATTGGTCAGAGCTAGCTCTTTGATACTTGACATATGGATCCCTTGTGATGAGACCTTTCAGATGACACCATGACATTTGACCTTGTGACCTTGACCTTGACACAGCGAGCATTTTAAACTTTAACCTTGGTCATAACTTTTGATTGGTCAGAGCTAGCTCTTTGATACTTGACATATGGATCCCTTGTGATGAGACCTTTCAGATGACACCATGACATTTGACCTTGTGACCTTGACCTTGACACAGCGAGCCTTTTCCAAAAACTTTAACCTTGGCTATAGTTTCTATACTGTCAGTGCTAGGTCTTTGATACTTGACATGTGTATCCCTTGTGATGAGACCTTTCAGATGACACCATGACATTTGACCTTGTGACCTTGACCTTGACACAGCCAGCAGGATGCATCCGGGGGCATTCGTGTTTCACAAACACATCTTGTTTTTATTGAAATTGCAGTCTCATTAAGGTATTGGCTGTTAAATGGGACGAATGTTCTTTCAATGATAACGATGGCATCCACGTGAATGACTGATAACCGTATCTCAACGATTCATGCTGTCAATAAGAACTTTTATGTCCGCTACTGGAAGATTGTTACTTCTTCCACTTGGATAGTTCCCAGCTCATAGAAAGTTCTTGGTTGAACCTGGCACGTTGAAATTGCGACCTGCAGCAGGTTCCAAACATGTTCAATGGAGTTTAGGTCCGGATAACGCGTTGATCCATCCATACTAACAATTGCTTCCTGTTCCAGAAACTGTTCAACAACCCTTGCCGATGAGGATGGCCTTTGTCGTCTATAAAAATTAATTTAGGACCCAAATCACCAGCATAGATATAAAATATTATATATCTGTACGTACCCCTGTCAGTGTATCTCTCTACTTGATATGCAGAGCAGTTTATCCGTTCCAGATTCCTTCCCAGACCATTTTTGAACCACCCCGTAATTATCATTTTCACTTATGGTGGCACAATTAAACCTTCTTGTTCTCTCCTCCATACCCGCTGCCTCTATCTGTGAAAACCAAATAGTACCGAGACTCATGTGTGTAAAAGGCTTCAACTAGTTTGCACATATCAAATTGTGTTTAGACCCCTTAAAAACGTTTCCGCCTTTGACGTAAGATAAGGGGGATGTGAACACATTCCCTCCTTGAGTTAAGGCTAGCAGTATGGAGACGGTTCCGTGTCGTTTGTGTGGACATGATTATCCCAGAGAAGTTCAGGGTCTGATTTAGCAGGGTGGTAGATGTCCAGAATGGATGACGTATTCAATTACAACTGCCAAATGATCGGACGTCAAATGATGTATTTGACGTTGAGGAGACATTGTAAGGGTTTTGTTAAACGTCTTCAAACTTGGAATGTCTTGTGTCAATATCATGTGGGAACCTTCAGTGCTGTTTACACAAAATCAGGCAATGTGAGCCATTAGGCGCACGTGATGAAATGATATTCACGTGCAAGTGCATTGTCTACTTGTCATTTCTAGATATGGCCTCAAATAATCATTATGTTTCAAACTGATATTTTTTATCCTTATTTTATTATGAGCAGTATACAACAGAATATTAAGATATTTAGATGGACGTGGTTTTACAGTTTAATATATTTGCACCGTAAGGAATAACGTAATGGATAGATGAAAAGATAAAAATGTAAACGTCATCAATAATAAACTACAACGTGTGTATATCTGGTCTCTTGTTAAACGTTCTTATTTTCCACTTTCAATAAATATATTGTGTGACCTGAATCTTTCAAGTGATCGCTTCAAATGATTTTCTTATTATCAACGCGTGATAAGTATGTTTGAATAGGTCGCTTTCAATTTGTTGACTTGAAAAAGACATTTAATTGAGATATATTTTTAATGACACGATTATTGCATAAATATGTATTTCAATCTAATAGTTTTAGCATAATATGCGTTGTTAAATGTTATTAAAAAACACCGCCTAACCAATGACATAAGGATGATTCGATTCATATGTTAATTTATAAAACATATCAAGTTGTAAATTTTAACCACAACTTAACGATAGATATTGTAGATTTTCCAGTTTCAAAGAATGAATATCTGTCTGAAGCTAAGAATGTAAAATACACGAGTGCAAATTAATGTTTTTTGTACGTCTGTGCTCTCGCTGGTTGAGGGGGATTTCTGATACATAGAAAATGATTAATTTGTTTTAGTGTTGAAACCGTTGTGAGTGTAGACCTAAATGGCTGTTTTCTGCTCCATCGAAATTACATTGTCATCACTTCCAAAGCACGTACCTATTACTACTGGCACAAAGTGACCATAGTTTAAAGGGACAGCAGCACGTTTTCTGAATTTGTATGTTTTTAAATTTTCACTGACAATGTACGTTAATGATAAGTGTATTATTTTGATAATGTTAAAAATATCGTGACAAAATAAATCATCCATAATCAACAAACAAACTATGAGGTTTCACATAAAGTCCATTAGCTGCCATTCTTAAGTGAACACCTTTAATTCATTTTATGTAAGAGAAAGGAATCGCATGGCTGAATTTTATGTTATATATCTGATTTATTACTTCTTCAATTAGTTTGAATACATTGTCTTTAAATTGGAAACATTTATTTTCATTTTCATTTTCACCTCATATTCCCCCTGAAAACGTGCTACTGCCCCTTTAATGTCACAAGTCTTACGATAACAGACTCAGAACATCAATTTGATAATCTCTTCATCCCTCTAGTTCTAAAAGCCGCCTGAACATTGGTATACGATGTGTTCAAAAGACTTGATACTCATTATTTTTATCTTTTTTATCTAGAGATATGGAATATGATACAGAACTTATTAGATGAGGGTCAAACGAATATATCAAAATTTAAGGTAACTTGATTTTTATTGAAATAGATTTCAGTAACATCGGGTCATGCTTCAAAAGAGTTAATCATTAATGGGGAAAATGCTTTGTGTCTTCCATGAGAATAGTGTTTGAACGTATTATTTACCAAATCTAATAACGTTTGGTCGAAGAACACCAACCATGCTATGGTTCCCTGGTGAAAATTGGGAGCTAATTATCACTCAGTGTTTTAGTTACAACAATGCCGAATGTCTGTACCGATAATAGTACGTTACTGATTAAGGCCATTCTTGCCGTTATGACGAATCGAGCTGCGATATTAATCGGTACATGTAGGACTGGAAATGTCTCGTGTACCAATTGACTTAATCAATACTCATAATAATCATTTTTCGTTGAAGAAACTACCGAACAACGGTGGAATGGTGTCTGAAAATTATTGTCATATATTTAGTTAAATAAACCTAATGCTAGACGCAGTAAATATGTAATTTCTTTGAGAAGTAGACAACCCTGTCTTCTGTAAGTTCATTAACAGATATGTCCTTTATGGCTTCTGTTTGATAATATTAACTGAAGAGAGAATTAATTTCATATATGAGATGAGATGAGACTTTGTGACAAAACACATTTACACGACGTTTTAGACCGTATTCTTACTCGTTCGCCAATTTGATTGTTAATAATTCCAAAATGTTATATGTATAAAGATTACTCATAACAATGAAAATATGTATGGTTTGCTATCTTTATTTCTTAGTTGTATAAATAGAAAAAGTTGATGACAGTTTGTTTGCCCGGCCTAACCCTCACGATTTCGAATTCAAGGGTCAAATCTATTCATCTTATATTAAGGATAACATTGAAATATGAATGCAAGATGTGATGATTAACATCTTGGTCTCTCCAAGAACCCCACTAGTCACCAGCTTTCAGCCCCTACAAAAGCCCCGATTTCACTACACCCTAAAGTCTTCCGAATCATAAACATTCCTTTTGAATTCGTGTTTATTTGTTCAAACTAATAAAGGATTCATAGGCGATTCTGCAACATTCTTGGCGATTCGTGGCATTCACGAAAAAATACATGTTTGTCAGAAACGTTTCACGAATCATCTACGAATAGGCATATGCTTGGTAAAATATTCGTAAATGATTCATATAGTGCGTAAAATGTTGAAAACAAATTCTGTAGTTCGTCGAATTTATTTCGTTAACAGTTCTTCGAGGTTAACAATTTTGGTGATCTCATTCTAAATTTCAATAATCACAAACGAATGTCGAGAATGAAGGACGAAACAGTTACGGGATAAATAACGAATTATAAATCATTATATATATATAAATAAATCTAAACGATTCTTACAATAATCGAGACATCGTCCCTTTGTTTCATTCTCTCCCAACATATGAAGATCAAATCATACAATTGTGATCACATTTCAGTCTCAATCCAAGCAGTTTGTGCAATAAAAAAAAAGTACCCTGACTGGATGCAATCAAAGCTGGTTGTCTAATTTGTCACGCTGTTTAAAAGTCATCATTTAGACTACAGAATCACTATAAAGGCTTAGTGACTAGAACCACCCTGTTCTTGCAAAAAAGGTTATTTACATTTAATTTATTCAAATATTGCCAAGTTTCTGCTTTCATTGATGATGACGTGTAGTGTCATTTTTATGTCTTACTATATCTATCATTGTAATTCATATTAGTAACATATATACATAACATAATATAGTTTTGAATCTTCACTACAACAATAACAAACAACAGAACCTTTTTGTTTTATTTTATCTTGGGGTAAGGCCATTTTGGCTTTTCGTCAAGATATTTTGTTTTTCACAACAAAATCGTTAGTCAATCTGTGGTGTTTATTTGCCCTACAACCATTGTGGTTCCGGTTTAAAAAAATTTAATTTCAAGAAAACATTATCATTTCATTCAATATATTCGGTATTCTTTTCTGACAATCCATGTATGTATTACCTATTGCTTTTGTCACTCAAAAATTTAGGTCATATCAATATCTTGTCTTCGATATTGTTTGAACTGTTGATTATTCTATTGATTTGCCGAACCTCATGACCCTTACTATAGCATTACAAATCCTTTTGATTAAGTGCCTGGCCCACAAGAGGAAAATATCGGCAAATTCCGTGAAGCATCTGAACGACCTTGTAATAGAAACGCCCCTTCGTTCAATCGTCAAGTTCCACGTGTAGTTCGCTTGAATGTAATGCCGTTTGTATGGCTGATTAGTTAGCAATCACGTTGAAATGTTTAGAAATTCTATCATGGTAAGTGCAACTATTTGAGTTAATTAATGAATGTTACTTCTTCTTATTTTTAACAAAGTTGGCTTTACGAACGATAAGATATGCAATTGGTTTCGGTTTTTAGCAAATTGATGACACGTTGTACATAATTACTGTCTATTTGTCAACCACTATTGAGTTCCACGGCCGAGAACTGAAACAAACAAATTAACCGGGGAAAACATTAAACACACAAATGCTCTAAATTACATGATTATCCTTTAACAACATCTTTCTTTTCAGTTGAAAGAACGACACAACAGTGGTGTAATCATGCGTTCATTTTCTCATGTCTTGTTTCAAAGACGGTTGTTGTTGATGAACCGTGCAGATTTACGGTTTAGCGAGTTGTTTAAGGCATGAAATGATTAACACGTACCTGATGGGAGTAATGGTTTTGTTTTACTTTGTTTACAAGAGGAAATAATTACCTCCGTGTATATCTCATTCTCAATCATTTCGAAATTAATGGCTGCTTTTTAGTTTAAGATGAAAGTTTACCAAAATCTATTTGAGCATAATTGAAATTTCAATTCTAACTAAATGTTAAAGTGAAAAGTAGACTGGAAACCTTCGATTTCACTTCAAAAGACCAAACAACACGATCATACCACTACACCACGTCGGATATACAACTTTGTTTTCAGATACTCGTTTATTGTACAAACAACTCACTACCTATTTAATTGTAACTAAATTTTGTCTCTATCACCTGCATCGCTTGCTTGAGAACGACTATTATGACATCTAAATTTATGTCACAACGTTACAAAACTTGAAAAAAAACTTCATCTCCTTCATCATTCTAGAATGCCCATCAAAGAAAACGTTTGAACAGTTCTGATTTCAATCATGTGACACCCAACATCGGTTATAAGGGATGAATGTCCCGATGAAGTTTATCACTTCTGAGACTTTAACTAGGAACATTAATACCCAAAGTAAACGTTCAAATGTTGTCAAAATAACATAACAATATTGTGTTTTGTTAACGTATTGATAGTGAGAATTAACTTTCCTCTCCTTGGATATTAGCCGTTTTTTGCCAATACCCGACATAATATATTTATTCAGGTATGACCGAAACAAGTTAACCATATAGCCTCATGAGACGGTTACTTAGAGCCACTGAGGTGATCTGGGCTTTATCGCCGCTTTCAAGAGTATTTCACATATATCGCGGCTGCTAGTATTATTACAGGGAGAAAGCCCGCAACACCATTGTGGCTATGCATTGCGGTGAAACCTACGAGCATCGACTGGAACTAGCGAACCATGGGTGGTACTGCGCTGAAATTCAGTGTAGCGTTGCACCCATACCTGACTGCGTGTAGAACAGTTCTCTACTGCAGACAAAGTTGCCGAGCCCCTGGCGGGACACTAAGTACGATCAAAGGTGAAGACAAATACCATATCAATCATTGAAATAAATACCGATTAACATTTCAGAAAAATATCTTTAGGCATGCAGACCTTAAACTGTTAATTTAAATTTAGTATTCCAATTTGTGGGACACAATATTACCAAAAAAAACGCCTTTATTATAAATTCGAATGCAACAGTAATTTAGTGGAATAACTGATCATGATAACAGATGTTTTCTTGAGGTATTGAACTACAGAGTACGTTATTGAATGTTTATAATTCACAGTAAATTCATCTTTGATTGGCATTCAAGAACTTGTCGGGATGAACATAAAGGAGATATCTCATGGATCAACTTCTTTATTCTGTAAAATTCACGTTTTGACATTTTTCTGATGTAGTTCACTTGCTTGATTAGAATCTATGTCGAAACGTCGCTTTCACAGATTAAAGAAGTTGTTCGTCGGTAAGAAATCTCCCTACTGTTCACATTATAGACCTCTCCACAGAGCAGTGCGTCATGCCGCTCTCAGTTACCTCCCTTTGGGTGGCGCTAGCATCGTCCGCCATTAAGCGGCTGCAATCTTACGCTTACAATTGACGTTTTTATAAATGATATGACTTCTAACAAATTAAAATGATCGTAAGCTGTCAAACGGTTTGTGTCATTAAGTACCTTCCTTTGAATTCATATATTATGTGAAAAGAAGCCCCATGCACAGCTTAAAACCTGTTAGAGAGTCACTGTCACTGTTATTTTCTCCCTACTGCATCTAAATATAGGTCTATCATCTCCAAAGAGCTCCTATCATATTTTCTGATTTATGTCTAGCTTATAATTAGGTATCACATACTGAATTTTACCAATTATGAAGCGGTTTTTGACCGATGTGAGTTTTAGTCAAAATTTAATAGAATAGATATAATCTTAAAATTATACAGAAAATAGGCTTTAGGCCTAAGCTTTATGTTTTAACACGTAACACTTATCCTTGTTCACAAGTTCGATAAGATAGTAAAAACGTGTGCACCATAGTGCCTTTTTTTGTTAAAAAGGGAAATTATCATTTAAAAAAACTCAACTTATATGCCTAAGGTAAACAATTTTCTGGTTATATTTCTCATTGATCTATGAAATCTTCCTAAGATCAAAATAGAAAGCATGATTTCACTATCCTAACCTTTGTCATTGCAAATTATGTGTTAATACTCAAGAAATGCACACACACTCATACACGAAATAAGAGGAATTGTTTGGCCTATATATAATGCTTAAATCATATTTAATTATTTTTTAGTAATTACTTTTATACCTATTGAAGTTATGATGACTGATATCGTAAATGTTGTATTTTCAGTATTTTTGTCGATCAATGGACTCATCATGTCAAGACTCATTTAATTTTGAAGGATGATTAAAACAAATTTAAATGAATCTATAATGTGTAATCGGTACGAATGTCACTCGATATAAATCGTATTTAGAAAAATGTAATGGAATATTTTTTCCTATCTTCGATGATACCACGCCGATATCGGGTCCAAATTTAACCACTGCAAGACAGATAACCCCAACATCGGTACTGTATAAATCAAATCATTACATCCAGTGATAAATAGTGCCAATACCATGTCAATATGTTCCGAGTTAAAAGAAAACACAAAACTTGCTCTCGCGTGTAATTAATATCTTCAATGAATAAATCAGTCACAAAATCGAATAATCAAATAACAAAAAGCATTATTAGTTAATACTTATAAATTGACAGTGTAATGATGTCACCCAATTCATGGCGCAACAATGCTGGTGATCCTGGGATCACTGCAGACGAGTTCCTGTTTTTAAAAATGCCTATAATTAATTACAGATGAAAGATGATTTTATTTTATCTTCTGGTATTTGCAACAGAGGTTTTAGTCCTTACTGAAATATTGTAAATCAGAATATTTAAGGAAGCTATTTCTTAGGGGATTTTTAGAAATTTATCCATACTCCAAAAATCAATAAACTACATTTAGTTGACATAATATATTTAATGATCACTATGAAATTAACTGTTTGAGAATCACTTTAGTTGGTAGTATAAGGAAAACTAGGAAATTCTACGTATGAACAACTTCTTTTATTTCATAATAGCAATGTTTCGAAAATTTAAATGTTTTCATGCTTTAAAAACGGAAAAGAACCTTTGCCGCAACGTCGCCATTGTCAAAGAAGTTGCTCATCATAGAATTTCCTTGTGATTAAATCTAAATAAAGTTACATCGACGGTTCCATATTGTCTAATATTATAACTTAACATAAAAACCTGTTGATCTAAAATTATTTAGATTGCTTGCGACGTTGCCTTAAAGGGGCAGTAGCACGTTTTTTGATAATTTTATATTTTTAAACTTTCACTGATAATTGTAAGTTAATGTTAAATGTATTATTTTGACAGTGTCAAAAGTGTCATTACACAAGCCAATCATCCATAGTCAAAGGACAAAGTATGAAGATTCACACAAAATCCATTGGCGGCCATTTTTTCGTGAACACCTTGAATTCATTTTGTGTAAGAAAAGGAATCGTATGGCTAACCTTTACGTTATATATTTGAATTATTACTACTCCATTTAGTTTAAATACTTTGTTTTTCAATTGGAACCATTAATTTTCATTTTCCCGACATCACCTTTTATTCCCCCTAAAAACGTGCTACTGCCCCTTTAAAGGTTTTAAAATGTGTTTGTAGGTTGCCCTTGTTGGTTGCTAATTAAAAAGTTTATCGGTGGATAAGAATGATTGGAATGTTGGAATTTTAAATGACTTTTATTTAAAATTAAACACTTAATTACTTCCTTAAAATATTAAAGTTTTACACATATTTTAATGTAAAAAATATCATGGAAAATTTATAACATTAAGGTGATTGCATTAGCATCGAAATCCTAATTTGCTGAAAGACTTTCAACGCCTAGTAAATTGGCCAATCAATCCTTTACAAAGCTATAGGCCTACAGTAAATATTGATAGAATATTGTGATATAATCATGTTTCCTTGAAAACAAATATGCGTTTATCTAGATAATTGAACAAAAACCAATCAGACAGGATAAAATAGCAGTTGAAATGAAGAAATAGTCGACTGAGTTAATAAATTAGATATCTAACGTCATTCATAGACCCTAAATTTCTGCACTTTCATATCGCCGACTTTAACATTAAATCGTATTTACCTGGTCAGTTACATACATTGCCAAGCTTTGAAAAATCTTAACTGGAGTGTTTGATGCCGATCTGACATAAGGAGATACTTAAAATGAACTATTAGTTGGTAAGGAAGGTGACGTTAGCGTATGCCGCTTACATTGTGATTGTAAATCTTTACGTGTATGCAACGTCAATGCGCAAATCCCGCAGCGTTGCAAATAACACTGGCCAGTTAACTTTGCAGCCGCTAAATGGCTGCCACAAAATGGCTGCGCCCATGAAATTCGCCGTGGAGGGGTCTATATTCAGTTCGGTATAAGAATAGGCTGAGTCTTTCGGTTTCAAAGGGGCAGTAGCACGTTTTTTGACAATTTTATAATTTCAATTTTCACTGATAATTGTAAGTTCATGCTAAATGTATTACTTTATAGTGTCATAAATCTGATTATACAAACCAATCATCCATAGTCAAAGATCAACAGACTAGAATTGTTTCCCTAGGTATTATGATTCAATTTTCCTTTGAATAAACTGAAAACCAAAAGAAACTTTGCAATTTTAAAACTGAAATTTCGAAAACGATCTCATATTTACATTTTCATTGAAGGTGGCAATGAAATAGTTGAAACCCACACTTTCAAGTTGAAAACTTTTAATTGAGCAATATTCATGCATTTTTGCAGAAATGGCAAACATGTCATAATAATGTGAGGTTTCTGCTGAAACCAATTGACGTGACGAAAAAGTTTGATAACTGTTCATAATGAATGTTTGTCACTCCAAAAGTGAAAAAAACACCTTAAAAACAGTAAACGGTAAAGCAAAAATATCGCAAATCCCCTCTGAAATTTACAAAATTGATCAAAAACAGCCCTTTTTACAAGAATCGGTAGTGTTCCTTCATTTCTAATGGTAACTTGATCCGGCTATACAGACATGTTGTGAGGATTGCTGACAACCCTGAAACACAAAAAACAGTTGTTTTTTCACTGCATGAGAGCCGATATCTGTGACGTTAGACCACCGCCAACGTTTTCTCTTAGTGACGTCAGAGATAGCAAACATCAAAGGTCGGCATGTTGTTATGTTCTCGTGCACTTTATGAACTTGGACAGATCTAATCAGAGCTCATCGACTGCTAAGTTGACAGCTATTGGTCACTAAACATCGAAACATGGCAATTTCATTCGAAGTTATAACGTCAGAATTGGCATGCAATAACATGATTTAATTGCGATTGTTGAGCTCTAAAGGCTAGTTACCATTTGTACGACTCAAAGATGTGTCAATATGACAAGTAAGACTTGTGTCCACACATTCCCATTTATGGAAAAGCTTCGATGCAGACAAAATGTAAAGTTGAACCTGCTGGCAACAAACGTATTTTGACGTTTGACCTTTTTGGTTACTCATGGCAGATTCGGAACTTATAACACTCGGGCTGCTCAAACCTGGTACTTAAGTAGCACATTTTAGTACTTTAACGAAATTATTGCGAAAACATCATTTCAACGAACGTCTGAACAACCAAAATTTTGACCCCTGCCCACTTCAGATCAAATAAGTGCAAAACTGGGTTTCCCACCTTTAATTTGGATTCGCTGGTTGTTTAAACAAATGATTGATTATTAAGAGGTACTTTGTTTTAAATTTCTATCGTTTTTCATTCTTCAATCAGAATCATTACAAAATGGTGCAAAGTTTCTTTTGGTATTCAGTTTAGATGATTTAACTTAAATTTTCCTTTGAATTTTGTTTCCACAAAAAATGCCACGATAGGACTGTCTCTTTAAAATGTGTTGCTTCAAAATAAGGCTGGCACATGTTTTTTTGTAACGGATTGAATGGGTTGTTGTCGCCGTTGTTAGTTCACTTTTTTTTTTGTAACAAGTTCATTGAAACAGACCGAAATCGCAAATTTGTCAAAGTGTCAACAAATCGAAAGAACTTGAGTTGTTGTTATCTGTGACAACTTTAAATGTTTGCAAATCAAAAACCCATTAGTTTAAAGTTCTGTCATTACTTGTACGCATACCTTTAACTTGATCTATTGTCTCGACAACCTTTTCAGAAATGTTTAAAAAAAATTATTTAGATTTTTTTCAGCAATATTTTCAGACAAATATTACCATGGACATAATTTCTAAACCAAAAACACTTCCTCGGTTTGAACGATTATTGTAATAATAATTTTGCCCTGCTATGTTTTTCACATAAAATTTCAATACATAATATTTTCTTTTTTTATTCCGTGTTAAAATATATAATATACAAAATATGATATATAATATAAATAGAATATAAGGTAAGCAACAAAATCCATTTCATGTAACCAACACAATCTGTCGTAATGTCTGATAAAGATTAGTTTTCAACTCAACCAAATGAAGTATTAAGCCAAATAGCGATGACATACTAAACGACCAAACTGACCGAAGTTATAAAAAACTAGTGCTCAAAAGAAAGTATACATTTTGTTTGACCAAACATTGAGAACAAAGTTGAACATATTACAACACTTGTTTTTTGTTAGTACTACACTTCTAAGATGTCCGTTCTACTTTCATATACCATCAAAATGCAAATACATTTTTATTACATCAGAAAAGGGGAATTTTAGATTTTAAGTTAACGTTACGTCATACATAACCTTTAGTTAACGTTAATTGACAGAAGATTTGTATTTACTTGTGTAGTACTGTTACCGTTTTTCATTTAATTCAAATTGTTTTTTTTTAAAAATTACCCATTTTTAAGAGTGTTTATTTTCTTTTAAGCACTTGTTTATAATAGGAAGCCAAAAAATCAAAGAGTCTGGTGACGATAGGTAAAACAGGGCAATATATATTGTGACAGGCATAGATATTGTGAATTCATAACTATAACATTAACCATGCAACGGTAATATTCTATAATTATCACGAAGCTTATTCGACAAGGGAATAATTAAATTAGTGACTGTTGATCCCTAAAATAATGTGAATATAGATAGGGCAAAAACTTAAGTACCCACTTAGAGCGCTACCTACATCATTACCCCGAAGGCACATCAAAGGGGCAGTAGCACGTTTTTTTAATTTTTTTATAATATTTTACTGATAATTGTACGTTAATGCTAAATGTATTATTGTGATACTGATCCATTGGCGGCCATTTTGTGTGAACACCTTTTGTTGTGTAAGAAACAGGAATCGCATGGCTAAACTTTCCATTCAATATTTGAATCATTTAGTTTAAATACAATGTCTTTCAATTGGGACCATTCATTTTCATTTTCCTGACATCACCTTAAATTCCCCCTAAAACGTGCTACTGTCCCTTTAAGAGCTGATTCTAAGCGCTTTGAGCTAGCAGGACTGGTGTTATGTGGATGAAGTGCCATACTCATAGACACAACACAGTATAAGACCAACGTCAAATATTTTTTACTTTTATACAAATTTGTAAACTTGTTACTCCTCACCGGGTTCGAATCCTAGTCACGCTTACGACTTTATTTCACATTATTTATATCAATTCTACGGTATATTTCACGAATACCCCTTTTTTGCATAAACAAAAGGGTAACAATCAACGGTAGTTTAAGGACATATATAGTCTTTTGTCTTATCACCATGTATGTAGAAACTGTACGTAAGACGACATTCTCTCTCCCAATGGTCCACATCTATAATTGATGTTTCTCCCCAAGAGCTAGTTTTTCTTTTTCTTTCCAATTACTGGTGCGGATCCTGACTTGTGCGCACTCGGCCATTGTAAAAAAACGGATAAAATATGTAAACCTGGTTCTGTTGTTAATCTTTAGGCGAAGTTGTCTTACATGTTCTTTCCTTGGCAACCCATACATTGTTTAGTTTCGGTCCAAGGAACATGGAACGCTAAATGTATATTGTTGGAGAAGATGAAGATTATTAAAGTCCCATCGTCATACTTGCATGTGATACGGTTGAGCTATTGAGAGAGGAAATACATCATTCGGTAGAAATATCTTTCGTCGAAAGTTTGAAATCATATTTACAATGTTTCAACAATGATATACTACATTCGACGTCCAAAAGTACAGTACCCTCTGCAAAGAGACATAGCTTTAAACGAACCTGCTTTCGGTGATGTCATTATTATGTGTGTAGGATTTACACCGCGTCCCAGTTACCGCAATTGCGTCCGATGAGTGTCGACTGGAGCGGCAACGAGTACCTGATTCGGAGAATAAGAAAAGAAAATCTAATCGTGCTGTATTCATTGTAATTTTTGCTAATTTGCGACCAACCTAGAGAAAATCGGACAAACTTTATTTAATAGAAGACAATTTACCAAAATGACCGAAACGGCAGCCAACATGAACGCGAATCATGTGTGGCCATCTCAACTGAGACGCGGTGTAAATCCTACACATGCGAAAGCGGGTTCGTTAGAAGCTATGGCACTATGCTATTATGGCATTCTCTCCCCACAGGGGCAGATCAAGTCATGTTGATTTAGCCTCTGTTATATTACGCTCACTTTGTGGGACAGAATGGGGGATGCCTGATTGGAGGCAATCAAAGTTAGTTGTGCAATCAGCGACGCTTTCTTAAATCATCGTTTTGGCTACTGAATCAAGGCAAAAGCATTGTGATATGAACCACCTTTCCATGCGAGAAGCGTTGTCATTTGATAAAGAAATTCAAATGGATTGTGATGCGGGTTTTTTCCACCAGGGGAAAGTGCCGGAACCCAGGGATTTCGGCGTAATAGAACAGAGGCTAAATCAGCATGACTTGATCTGCCTCTGTGGGGAAAGAATGTGCTATGGCTGAGTGTTCTGTACTCGAATTGAGAATTTTATTATTATTAAAACAACCAAGTGATGTATTTCTTTTCTCAATAGCTGAATTTCCTCACGATCCGCATGCAAGTATGACGATGGGGTTTTAACGGTCAAAGCGAATGGTAACACATTACGATAAAGAGCAATGTCGTTACCTATTTTCATGGATAAATAGAGACTATTTTATTGTTTTTGTCGAATATAATTTCTATCTTACCGAGTGGAGTGAGAGGGTAATATTCTCACGAGTGGCGCAGCCAAGAGTGAAAATGACATTTTTCTCACTTCACGAGATGAGATAGAAATTATATTCAGCAAAAACAATGAAATGTTCTGTTTATTATATCATTTTTAAAGGGGCAGTAGCACGTTTTTTGATAAATTTATATTTAAACAATTTCACTGATGATTGTAAGTTAATGCTAAATGTATTATTTTGACAATGTCAAAAATATCATTACACAAGCCAATAATCCATAGTCAGAGGACAAAGTATGAAGATTCACAAACAATCCATTGGCGGCCATTTTGTGTAAACACCTTTAATTCATTTTGTGTAAGAAAAAGGAATCGCATGGCTAAACTTTACGTTATATATTTGAATTATTACTGTTCCATTTAGTTTTAATACATTGTCTTGCAATTAGAACCATTAATTTTCATTTTCTTGACATGACCTGATATTCCCTTCTAAAAACGTGCTACTGCCCCTTTAATATCATAAAACGCAGTTGTCAGACAACGTTTTGCTGTTGTGTTGAATCACAGTCTAGCAACTCCACTTATCCTTCTCGGTAAAAAATAGTTCGCTAGAATAAATAGATCTTTAATCGGAATTAGATTATTTTAATATATAATTTGTGAATGTTTATTGATATCTGATCGAAAATATGTTTTTGATTTTAACTTGGTGAAACAAACGGCTCCTTATGTTTTTTGGAACGTCAGTTTTGACGCGAACTTATACTGGGAGTGAAGCGCTATATATCGACGTGACAAATCTCTAGATCTCGCTTCGTAAATTTATTTTGCGATAAAATTAACAATTATTAACTACAGCAACAAGATTTAAATTTCGGATGGCTTTTATATATCGAAGGATTCATTGGCACTGCAAATGTTTAACAGTTACATGCCGAATACACCGCAAAGAGTCGTTTTTCTTCTATCCTAGGCATGCGTTCGATTTTCTCAAAGGGAAATAATCACGTTTCAAAGGGAGGTTATAGGTTCGGTCCTACTTTTCTCACTGCAGTGAAAATATGGATTATATTTTCACTGCAGTGAAAATAGGACTTTTACTGCTTCTCTATAACTGGATTTTATTTTTACCGTACAACCCTATATTTCATTGTAAATTATGAAATAAATCAGGAAATTTATATTGATAAAATGTCCATTTCAGTGTCAGTAACCGTCTTGTACTACACCCCGTTTATGTCTAACTGGACTTACAACACCATTTCAGTAGCACAAGAAAATCTGGCAGCACAACAATAGCAGCAGTCAACCCAATCAAGGCCACAGCTGAAGTTCCTATTGTGGTAGAAGTTTTCCTGTCATCCACTTTGCTGGTCTTCTTGGCGACCTGTTTGGTCAAGGTGCTTTTCTCCACAATTAATTACTCCTTTGTATCATCTGCCTTGACCTCAGCTTCCTTAACAACAGAAGGCAGAGAAGGGATCTTGCATCTACAGGCACACTTCTTCCTCACCGGTCGACCATAATGATCCCATGCTAGTGTGTAGTGCAACAAAAACTGCGCACTTAAAAGATCCCATGAATTCATGTCAGTGGCTGCATGGTGGATACATGAACACGTGCATACGCCGAGCTGTCGGTTATCAGCGTTCAGCAGTGTTGGACAAACTGCTGTGATTATGTGTCTCAGTTCACCCAGCTGTGAATGGGTACCCTGTGAGGCATAGAATGGTCCCTAACCTGAGCGTCACATATGGATGCCGGTTGAATACTCCCCAGGGAGTTGAATTGGAAAAATGATCGGACGGTGAAAGAATGCCATTGACCAGGGGAAAATGTAAGCGCCTTGAGCAACCACGAGTGGTTGGATATGCGCGCTATATAAATATCCATATAATGATAATAATAATAATAATAATAGCACAGGGCCGTTGGAGACAGCGCTTGTCATTGACGTACTTGTAGATGTAGAAGGACCTGCTGTTGTTGTTCCTGAAGCAGTTATAGTTGTTGGCGAAGATGTTGTCACTACCGACGTTGAAGATGCTGATGTTCCTCCAGATTGGGTTGTTGTAGCAGTTGATGTTCCTCCCGACGATGTTGTTGTAGTGATTGTTGAAGATGTTGATGTTCCTCCCAATTGTGTTGTTTTGGATGACAAGGAAGATGGCGAAGTTCCTGCAGATGGTGATGTTGTACTGAGTGATGAAGAAGACGAGGAAGATTGCGAAGTTCCTACAGCTGACGTTGTTAAAATTGTTGTTGTAGAAGACAAGGAAGATTGCGAAGTTCCTGCAGATGACGTTGTTGAAGCGGGTGTCATAGAAGACGAGGTAGAGAGGGAGGTTTCTGCAGATGATGTTGTAGAAGTTGTTGTAGAAGACAAGGAAGATGGCGAGGTTCCTGCAAATGATGTTGTAGATGTTGTTGTAGAAGACAAGGTAGATGGCGAGGTTCCTGCAGATGATATTGTAGAAGTTGTTGTAGAAGACAAGGTAGATGGCGAGGTTCCAACAGATGATGTTGTTGTAGAGGTTTGTGTGGAAGACGAGGAAGTTAACGATGTTCCTGCAGATGATGTTGTAGAGGTTGTTGAAGATGAGGAGGTTCCTGCAGATGGTGTTGTTGTTGAGGGTGTTGAAGTAGACGAGGAAGTTTGCGAGGTTCCTGCAGATGGTGTTGTTGAGGGTGTTGAAGATGACGAGGAAGATGGCGAGGTTCCTACAGATGGCGTTGTTGTTGAGGGTGTTGAAGATGACGAGGAAGATGGCGAGGTTCCTACAGATGGCGTTGTTGTTGAGGGTGTTGAAGTTGACGAGGAAGATGGCAAGGTTACTGTTGATGGTGGTGTTGTTGAGGGTGTTGAAGAAGTCGAGGAAGATGGCGAGGTTCCTGCTGATGGCGTTGTTGTAGACATTGTACTTGAAGACGTCGAAGATTGGGAGGTTCCTGCAGATGGTGTTGTTGTTGAGGGTGTTGAAGATGACGAGGAAGGTGGCGAGGTTCCTACAGATGGCGTTGTTGTTGAGGGTGTTGAAGTTGACGAGGGAGATGGCAAGGTAACTGCAGATGGTGGTGTTGTTGAAGGTGTTGAAGTTGACAAGGAAGATGGCGAGGTTCCTACAGATGGCGTTGTTGTTGAGGGTGTTGAAGTTGACGAGGAAGATGGCAAGGTTACTGCAGATGGTGGTGTTATTGAGGGTGTTGAAGTTGACGAGGAAGATGGCGAGGTTCCTACAGATGGCGTTGTTGTTGAGGGTATTGAAGTTGACGAGGAAGATGGCAAGGTTACTGCAGATGGTGTTGTTGTAGAGGTTGTTGAAGATGATGAGGTACCTACAGAAGTAGAGGGTGAGGTTCCTACGGAAGTTGAGGGTGATGAAAATGACGAAGAGATTGGGAGGTTCCTGCAGATGGTGTTGCTGTAGACGTTGTTGAAGATGATAAGGTACCTACAGAAGTAGAGGGTGAGGTTCCTACGGAAGTAGCGGATGTTGAAAATGATGAGGTAACCACGGAAGTAGAGGATGTTGAAGATATGGAGGTTTCTACGGAAGTAGAGGGTGATGAAGATGAGGTTCCTACAGTAGACGCCAGGGGTACTTCTTCAGCAGCATTCGTTGAAGTTGTTGCTGTGGTCACAATTTCACCTGATTCTAAAACATGAATGTTAAATAAATGCAAAGTAGTCCGTCTGAAAAAACATTTAATCGTAAAACATATTTAAAAGATGTGTCCAACTTTTTTAATGAGATTTTAAAAAGTTTTCATTATTCTAAAGATTAAAGTTTGAGTAAATAAGACCAACAATCAATTCTTCAACTGTAAATCCTCACGTGTCAACTGTTCATAAGATTAAAAGCTTTCTTGAAAATACAGTAATATATGTTACATCATATGGCTCCTTGTAATTACTAAAGGGAATCAAAACTTTATAATTTTTATCTATGTTTCACAGTCAAAGGTATTTGTGAATGGAAACAAACAAGAAGCATACCATTACTAAACCTTTCGTGTAAAAGCACAAATTATTTTAAAATGAAATTCAAACCTTTTTTTAGCTTTTGATTTTAAAGATGCCCAAAGAAAAGTTTTAAGAATTTGGTTCGGGTATAAAATCAAAGATTATCAAATCTATATTAATATTCCCAAAGAAGGTTCATGTTCAGAAAATGCCAGATTTGTGACTCTCAATGAAATACAACACAAACGAAGGATTAACCAATGAAACGTGTTATGCTGTATAACCTTGACAAGATCTGGAAGTGAAAATAGAATATCATTTGCATTGTGGCATTAAATGACTCGATTAATGTATTGAATTTAACGATCTGTTCATATCAAAAACAAGATATTTCAGTTACAATAACAGAGCCCTATAAGACTAAGAGCATTGCTCACTTTTTGCCCTTGGCACTAGAGGGCTTTGTAAGAACCTGCTCTTTACAACAGTTGAATCGATACCTACCTGATATAGCAAAGATCTCACAGAACTGTGAATTACGCTGACTTCCGTAGTCGAAGATGACCTTGATATAACGGGCAGTGTTGTCATAACCATCGTCACATGTGTCGATGACAAGGTCATATGTTAACGATGTGTTTGGGTGCGTGCACGTGGTGTAACAGGAGTTTTCAGGACAGGTTTTACTAAACCAAATTTCGGGATTTGAAAGACTGTTCGCTGAAGTGGATGCAAGAATTAAATTGGTATTTGACTATCTGCTCAAAATATATATGTTTTAATGATATCATTCTACTTATTTCATAGTAACTGTGAATTAACATCGAAAGAAAGACAGTTTTAAGAAGTTGGTTGGTAAAATCATAACATGTTTTTATTATATAAGGTTCTACTGATTTTATAATTGATTTTAATGCCAAAACATATATCACATTCCATTGTAAGACATAGAGTAATTATTTTTGATTTATGTTTTCAAACTTTAAATATACTTGTTTACATTGATAAATACTCACTTGCAGAGAAAGCCAGCTGCGAGATTGTATATACTGCCTGTCAAGAGAGAAGTACAGGATTGAACTTTGAAATAATACTGTCCCACGTTTTTGAAAATTTTATATTTTCAATTTTCCCTGATAATCATTGTACGTTAAGGCTAAATGTATTATTTTGAAAGTGTCAAAATACACAAACCAAACGGCAATAGTCAAAGAACAAATTATGAAGATTCACATTACGTCCTTTGGTAGCTTTTTTTGTGTGAACACCTTCAATTCATTTTGTGTAGGAAAAAACTAAAAACGTGCTACTATCCCTTTAAGATCTACATGCTAACCCCATGCTCATACAAAATCACAAAAAATAATGTTTAGTTGAACATAGCAAAGGCAGCAGTGGACAGTTGGATAAGCTTCAGAAATAACTAGAAATATGCGCCTGTGATGCACTTTGATGTTTTTGTAATCAAATTTCGTCGTCTTAGCCAGACACATTCCACAAAGATATTTTTAGAAAGAAGAAATAGGTAGCGTTATGAGTAAAAGGGTCCCCTCCAACTATTGGTCTAACCACGTTCTAAGTGTCATAAAATTATACTGAGAGATTTTGAGAAACAGGCCAGAAAAATTCAGAATTACCATATAGCATAAGGCACCCCTCCACCACATGTTTTAACCGCATGCCATGTTCCATCAACAAAATATGGAACGGTTGTTCAGATATGGCCCGGAAACGGACCCTACCCCCCAATATGTTCAAATCGTTTTCATGGAAACCAGAAAAATGAAACTTAAAAGACTACCAAAATAGCAAAGGCACCACTACACCACTAGATCTAACCAAATACCAAGTTTAATGAAAAGGCATTTAAAAGCTTTTAGAAATAGACCGGAAACGGACCCTACCCCCAATATGTTCAAATCATTTTCATGGAAACCAGAAAAATGAAACTTTAAAGAGTACCAAAATAGCAAAGGCACCACTACACCACTAGATCTAACCAAATACCAAGTTTAATGAAAAGGCAATTAATAGCTTTTAGAAATAGACGGGAAACGGACCCTACCCCAAACATAAACTAAGGTTACATTTATAATTGATAATAACTAAACAGCAAAAGGCACCACTCCACAATTAGGTCAAACCACATAACAATTTTGTTTGACCCTACCACCAACATGCATCTAGTTCAAATTGCTTCTATGGAAAAGATAGAGGATTTCGACTATGGTCTATGAACTTTGACTCTGAAAAAGCATGATACAGTGGCCTTGTAGATGAATACAAGGATGCATCTGATTTAAAACCAAGGCACGCGGTAAAAATGACACATGATGATGGTAAATCGTGATTTAAACGTCCTTTGTCGGTTTTTGTCATAGTTTTGTTACGTCTTATGATAAAATGCACATGTGTAATAATTCTATTACCAGCAGTCAGTCACGACGTACAGCGGACATGTGCTTGGGTCACCATCTCGTAAGGATTTGTACCGTCACTAAGTGTCACTTCCTTCAGCTCTGCAACGTTTGTCCCTGTTAAATGGAAAGAATTATTTTTATAAATGAATGCCATTGCAATTATAGTTCAGAATCATAACATGTCAGAATCATGTTTTATTGCAGTATTTTACGTCAATATTCATAAACTAACCTCAGTTGTAATAAGATCCGGCAGATTCCCCTAGCGGCAAAATTTTGCACCACAAACTATCTTTCTGATATATCACCATAGTTGAATCCGCATGGCTCCTCTATCACCCTGTACCAAACTTATTGATACGTGTTTACAGCTGGTTTATAATTACTACAGAAGACACTGGCCGGATTTCTTTCATCCAATGAAATATCATTATTCGACTTAAAGTTATTATCTTAGCTTGCATTCTTTCATTACTACTGGGTGCTGGCGACTCATTCTAATGTTTTTTGTGGGTGTTTTTTTATTACAAAAAGATCGTACAATCAATCAATCAAGAGTAATAGATGAAAACGGGTTGTAACGAGAAAAGAGAAGGAAACAGAAGAAAGTGGATAGTGGATAGCAATAGGGTGCAGGAGAAGGCAAGAAGACTCACGGCAATTTAGTCATTTTTGAAAAGCTTTAACCATTTTCTTTGGTAAAAGGGGTCATCTTCCAAAGATATATATTTTTCTAAATTGTAGTGATATTTAATCAAATGAATTAGGCGATTAAAATTTAAATCATCAGGGTTAAATCTTGTTTTATTGATAAACAATTGTGTGATAATAAAGATGTGGTTTATCAAATTCAAGCTTTTAAATAGAAGCTGTTGCTCTTTTATTTCTAAAAGGGATTTTTCCGTGATATTACATTTTAATAAGACAAAACAATCATGCAATTTTTATCCAATTCGAAATTGGATTGTTTTTCTTCTCTAGATTATAAAGCTCACGACAAGACCTTTCTCTTCACAAACTAAAATTAAATCATTTGGTTTCTGCACTTCAACATTCAAGATGTGTCTTTTTGTTCTCGTCGTTTGTTTGACAGTTTTACCTTGTGAAGGTGAAGTCGACAGTCAACACGCTAACCCTTTACTCTACTCCCGATTGAGACTTTACAACTATATGGCATGCATCATGCAGCAGTCAAATGAATGTAAACTCATGTACACTACACATTTTCCTCTTTTTTGTTACTCTGTTCTTAACAACAGTAAAGCTTCAGAAAAGGGGACTAAAGTAATAGAATCAAAACAAAAACCTCTGTTCTTTTTAACTTGGGGTTTCGATGTCATGGTCAGCCGACATTTTGAAGACCCGTTGACCAAACTGGTGACTCTGAGGATTTCTCGACAGATTTTGGATGTGCAAATTCACGCACAAACATCGCATCTGTACGTTCTCACAAGGGAATGGGCTGGGAAATTATCAGTGCATTTATCTCCATCCACAAAAGGAAAGTTAGTATATAGTGGTGTTTATGGATTCACCATCTTGAACTCAGGAACTGAATTAATCATAGCAAGGAAGATGAAGCGTATCACCTTCTCTGAAGTAAACTGTAATGGAGCTACTAACAAGATTCTATTTGACCATGCGAAACCAAGAATGGTTATGGTTACCACTACTGTTGGGATGGCTAAATTTAATGAAAGCTTGTTTTGGTGGATAAATCACTTAAAGGTGAATCCGGTGATTCATTTTGACCTAAAGAACAGAGTTTTGAAGGTAATTGGAACATTTGAACATGCCACCAAACTATTCGTTTTTCCTCTGTCCCAAAAAGATGGATTTGTGCTGGATTTCAAAATAATTGCATTAAACTCGAATCTAGTGGTCATAGATGATTACAATTTGGAAGGTATAAGAAAAGAGATGAGATCATTTAAGCACTGCAAGTTTGATGACATAACACTAAGTGGATCTCAGCTTTATACACTGTGTGAGAGAAATAAAATGTTTCCCAAAATATATAATATGTCTGTGTCGGAAAACAACACTCTACACCACATTAACGGAGGTCACATTCGTGCAAAGATGTTGATTCAGGCTTTGTAGTTTACCGACATTCAAGCGATATAATTGGCAGATGTGTTCTCACAATAATGATATCATTACGTTGTTGCAAACAGATACGGGCATGTGACAGCCTAGAACTAAATGACGATATTCTATGACTGCAGTGTTCACACTTTCATGCTCAGGTATGATTCACGAGCTTTATATCCAAATTAACTGGAAAGTGCAGTTAATAAAGTAAAACAGACGTCCTTTGGTGTTTATACAGAATACTGCATTCTGATTGGACAAAGCAAGGTAACTTTTTTAAATATTGCAGGTTCATAATGGATCTTTAAATTCAAAATCAACCATAAGCTGGATTCACTCATAAATATTTCAATGCCCCATATTCAATGTGTAGTGATGTTTAATATTTTCTTAAGTGTTTTTACTGTATTCATTGTATTATTTGCAAAATTTAGCGACCAACCCAGGGAAAATCGGACCAAAATTCATTAAATAGGAGACAATTTATCAAAATGACCGAAACGGCAGTCGGTATGAAGGCGAATCAAGTGTGGCCATCTCACTACTTCCGGGTCCTAAATATACGCCAGAAGGCCGCCTTTGTTGCGCTATGCTATGACACTTTTGCAGATTGTGCTCTATTTTTGACGTCGAATTCAATATTTTATTGTTGATTAAAACATGTAAATATGATATAAAATTTTTCTACCGAATGATGAATTTATTTTTTTAAAAGCTTAATTTTATCACGAACCGCATGCAAGTACGACAAGTTGGCTTTAATTCTTAAGTGTATCACTTTACCAAATAAATTTAAAAACATTTCTAAACCATTTGGTCATTAAAATGTCTTCCCTACAGCTGCGTACCTTAAGTTTGTTCACTTGCTAGTGTATATTAGGGCAATTATGTTATTTGAGTTTCACTTGGACGTCAATAAAATAACTCAAGTAGCACCGACAAAAGATCACCAATTCTCCAAGTGTAAAATTACCATTCTCAAACAATATTTCGGGATGGTCTCGTCACTGGTGCTGGTCGAAATTTGGCATGGTTACATAGATAGATGGGATCGCATTTGTGAAATTTCGATTTGAATATTTCATAATGACGTTGACTAATGAAGGATTTAATAGAGAAATATTTAAAAGATGTTTTTCGAAATTTTGACCACTGGTCACTTCAATGCCAAAATTGTTACGGTTATTTGTTAGGTGTGGCATACGAAAATCTTAACGCAAACTGAATCTTAACTTACGTTGTGAAATTTCAACATTATATATGACTCGTTTTCGCAAAATGCTAGGATGTCATTAAGACATTGACTATTAAATGATATTTCCACTATAATACATAGGTAACTGAGTGAACAAACTCAAGGTAGGCAGCTGTATGGCAGCTCATTACGTCGGTTTAGTGTTTAGCTCACTGGATCAGACAACGGTAACCGGTTCGATCCCAAGGTTTCGGTATTTAAACGAAATTTAAACGAACTAGAGCTCGTCGGCTTTAAAGGGGCAGTAGCACGTTTTAGTCGGAATATAAGGTCAAATGAAAATAAAAGGTTGCAATTGAAAGACAACTAAATTAAACAGGAATAAATCAAATATATAATGTAAAGTTCAGCCATGTGATGTTTTTAACACCTAATGAATTTAAGGTGTCCACACAAAAATGGACACCAATGGACGTTATATGATATATAATGATTATATAATTTGTTTTCTAACTATGGGTGATTGGTTTGTGTAATGAGATTTTTGACGCTATCAATTTAATACAGTAAGCATTATGTACAATTATCAGTGAAGAATCTAAAATATGAAACTTTCTAAAAACGTGATACTGCCCCTTTAAACTGGATATTTACCATCCTCAGTTGTCTGGCATAAGAATGTTCATCAGAGCAGCATTTCTCAACATCCGGATCATTAATTGCGTATTCAGTTTGCTAACGTCATAAAGACTATACAACCAATCACAAATTTGCGATTTTGAGATCAAAATGTAAGAAACGATCTGCGGAAAGTACATGTAGATATTCTAAATAAGCCAAGTCCAGTTATATACCTGCCAGGTTTCCAACATTAAATAAATGAAAAAATATAGTATTATAGTTTTAGTATTTTACTGCACTTAACAAACATGTACAGTCATTTTGTGGATGCGTTTGTTCCTCACATTTTGCTAATAATCAGTTAGGGTTATTTATGGTCAATATGCCAACGGAAGGTTTGTTTTTGTATATATCTTACTTTTGCCAAATAGCCACTTATATTATTTTTTTAATTTGCTAACTAAATCAAGACTGCTGGTCGACGGTTATATAAATTTTAGACTTTAGTTCATGCCCATCGAATGGGCGAATTTGACTTTATCAAGTGTACTCAATTTTTTCAAAATCATGAATTAAGAAAGACATATTTAATACTTATTCAACAGTACATCTTTGATTTAAAACGCATTATTCAGAATGTTGAAAGAAACAAAGTGTTTTATTCATTCAAGATATTTTTTAGTGTTTAAGTTTGAAAGTTTATGTCGATCAAAATGAAATGAAAATAAAATGAATTCATTACATTTAAGTAGGATAGTTTTTCCTTTATTCGCGTTTATATTTTAAATATAAATTTTCATATCGTGATATTTACAAAAGATGTATTAACTAATGGAAAATCTACCAACAGTCCTATCACACTTCTCACGGAAAGCACTAATTTGCCATCATTTATTATGTTCTAAATCTTTGGATATCTATGAAATAAACTTTTTCTAATGCATTATTTGCATGATCCTTTCAATTCAAGGAAGAAATGACTTATTCTTAATATAATTTTTATTCGTCATCATTTTAAATCATTAGAGTAGCTATCAAAAAACTGTTTAGATGTCTTCCTGAAAGGTTATGAATGCTAAATACAATTAGCTTTGGGAATAACGGTATTCATAATCAATTCTGCAAGTTTCACAAAACTTACAAATAGTTTTCCAAAACTGAATTAAAGAACCATTTTTTCAAGATTGATTTACGATTTGAAATGAAGTGAATTATAAGTTAACACGATTTGAGAATGTAGTGTTCCTCATTCCATAAGTGAATATAATATTTATTCAATTCATGTTTTAAAGGGCACGTTTTAGGGGGAATACAAGGTGATGAAATGAACTGTTTAGTCGACTATGTGATATCATCGATGTGAATGTATTTGTTGACTGGTGGTCCAATGACGACGATGTTATTATGTCATTTATGCTTGGAGGTATACCCACCTGCTTTTCTGATTTACCATTCGAAACATGGAGATATTGTATGCTACTTGTAGCATATTATTTTAAAACATTGTATTACCTACTACAACCCCATTTCATTGTATAGATGCTGTCATGTAATTGATACTCTTTTCAATGTATAATGTTAATGACACTGTATGACCTATAATCTTCAATCATGGAGGAAATAAAGACAATCTATCTATTGTTGCTAATTGGCTGGGGTGAACCAAGTTCACACGTTCCGAGGCTTGGTGATTAACAGCTAGAGCTCGTACTGCAAGTGTTACTGTAACACAACTTTATGTTTAATGGTACATCTATTGATATTGCAAACGAATATCTGTATCTTGGTGTTCTTTTCACTGGTAATGGTAGGTTCGTTAAAGCAATTAAGCGCCTTATTGTACAAGCTAATAGACAGACAGACTGACAGACAGATTGTTTATTAAAAGTCTCACCTCATATACAGGTAAATAAACATTTTAAGAAATATACAAAATGAGCCATCCTTAAAAGGATTTCGAGAGACTATTTACACATAAAAATATACAGAATAAATAAGATATAAATATATATACCATAATAAAAAAAATAAATCAATTATACAGTTGAATGCGTCGTTCTCTTAAAACATCATAGCAGGTCTTGGCTGTTAAATTACATAATAAAGGACTAGACATTATAAAAGCAAACTTTTCCACATCCGATAAATTTATAAAATCACTATCTAGAATAAGACAATTATCTAAAAAACGTGTTGTAAAAGTATGATATAAAGGACAGACTAAAAGAACATGAATTTCATCTTCAACAACATTCAAACAATTAAAACACACTCTCTCATCCACAGGCAAATTACTATAACGTCCAGTTTCTATAAGTAAGGGAGCAACACCGCATCTGAACATGGCTAACGCTCTTCTGTGTCCTCTTGGTATGAGTTCTGTAACATAGTGTTCAGCTCCATAGTCAGTCTTAAAGGTTCTGTAAACTCGAAGTTTGTTACCTCCCTTGCCATCACGGCTAGTCGTACACTCTATTTTTTCTCTCCAATCTTCAAGACACTTATGTTGTACTGCTTCCTGGACCCGGTGCACAATTTCTTTTGTCCGCAAACCATTTTCGGTATCAGCTAATTCAGTCAAGTTCAGTGATGCAATGTTTGTTATTTTCAAGAGCATTCGTCAAATTAATTCCGATAGACTGCCAACTGAAATTATTTGATAACCTTGTCAAGCCTATTCTCCTTTACGGAGCCGAAGTTTGGGGGTTTGAAAATGTTACCATCATCGAACGTGTCCATCTTAAATTTTGCAAATCTATTTTAAATGTAAAGCAATCAACTCCAGATTTCATGGTTTACGGTGAACTAGGTAGATACCCTATCAGTATACATGTATATGTAAAAGTTAAAATTATATCAAATTGGGCTAAAATAATATGTTTCAATGGCAAATTAAATAGCATTTTTTATAATGTGATGTACAATTTTGTATTCTTCAAATTCGGATTTACATTTTCCATTATTATCAAGTGTTAAGCATATCCTAGAGGAAACTGGACTGATATTTGGCTCTCCCAGTCTGTACCTAGCATTGTTTGGCTTAAAAATAATGTACAATTTATTCTCATTGATCAGTTTAAGCAACTATGGTGGCGCTCTGCTGTTGAGTCGTCAAAAGGTTATTACAACACAATGTACAAGCAATCAATATTTCTAGAACCATATTTGTTACAATTACCTTACCATTACAGACGCTGGTTAACTAAGTTTAGAACTTCAAACCATAGGCTTCCCATTGAAACAGGACGCTGGTCCGGCATTCAAAAATGTAATAGAACCTGCCAATGTTGTACAACTATTGTATGCGATGAACTTCACTTTTTATTATACTGCCCCACACTACATTCCTTCAGATGTCAATTCCTTCCCCAATATTTCTGTAAACATCCTCATATTGACAAATTAGTATATTTAATGAAATGTGATTATCCGCCACCTAACACGAAAATTGCTCAATTTATCAAAACTGGACTTTGTACACTGTTTTAGTATGTATGTAAATGATGTATGTTCTCTATGTCACTTTGTGTGATTCTCGAGAATAACATTTCTGTTCTGTTCTGTTCTGTAGCTTTTAGGAGGGGAATAGGCGGGGATTATCCCCCGATAATCACCTTCGGAAATACTTCAAACAAACGGTAAACAGTGTTTAGGTAATTCACGCTTCTAACGTTCCAGTAGCCAGATTGATTTCAATTAAAAATAATTTGTTTATCATCAAAGATAACAAGGCATTATAAAGAAAAACAATTCTAATGCTTGTTTGATTTAGTGTGAACAAGCGTTCATGAAGGATCGACTGATGTATATTATATTCTTAAGTTAGATCCTATAGTACTTAAACCTTGGACAATTTCCTTTTTTGTATAGAGAGGGCATGTAAGGGCTGCGTGAATCAGAGCGTTGCTCTGTAGATCTATACTCGTTAAAGGAATAATGCCTTTTTCTTTAAACTACAAAAAAACTGTGTTATATGGAACACAGCCAATTACCAACAATGAACATATGACATTTATCCTTACACCCAATTCTGTGCAATTATATGCAATCTGACAAAGAGTGTAAACGTAAAAATTCCAATGCATTATTACTATAAGCGTTTTGGTATTACGTCTTCTTTGTAATAACACACCTGATGTAATGTATGTGTTTACATTTTTTAGTTCCTTCTCTAGGTCTTGCGTACTTTACTGTTTATTTTCCTTGTACTTGTGAGGTATTGACACAGGCAGGGCCTTGCTTGTTTAAAATACTAGAGTATCCCATGCAATACTCTGCAATCTGACAAAAGAGTGTGAACGTTAAAATTACCATAAAGAAGAGATGTTAAGAGTTTTGCCATCAAGTCTACCCTTGTAATAAGAATTTAATATACTTAAAAAATTAACATCGATGTTTTCAGACTTGCAAATTCACTCTAATGCAATTATTTGATTTTGAGTATGACATCCTGATCAATAATAAACAGCCCCTTTTCAATATTAGTAACGGATGTTCATAAAAGCGTTCATAAAATAATTGAAGTCCAAGGTTTATGATGTTGTATTACATGGTTTTTTTAGTCGTGTAAAGAAATGATAAATGATACACAAATAAGGGTCACAAAAAGGTAATTTTAATTATTGTTTATTAGATATTTATTAAATTTAATGTTTAATTAAATCAGGATCGCCAAAATTATCACATCGACAAAATATGGAAAAAGTTCTCTTTTCAGATGGTTGCATTAAATATACAGTAAAATATACATATAAAAAATGTTGTTAAAACAATTCGGATGATATGCTGATTCCTTCATCAAGTTGCCCCTTTTCCTCTCATCAACTGCTTACGAGACCTGTGATACATTGAAATAATGAAAATCCTTGTCTTCTAAACTTAAACATGTAATATATGTAAAAACTTGATATAACCTCTGTATATAATTTTGAATGTTTGCAAAATTCGCCTATATGTAAATGTTGCTATGTAAAATGTCACTTTCTTTGTACCTAAATGTACATGTACATCAAAAAGAAATAAAATAATTAAAAAAATGTGACATATGTAGTAATATCTATGTACAAAACAATAAATCCGATAGGGTATATTCTTGAAATTATGTTCTTGTGTAGGAATTTTATAAATTGGAAATAAGTTTGTTGGCTGTTGTGACATGGCGTCGTACCTGAAACAGGTAGAAACATGTTCTGTATGGAAAATTTTATGTTTATTTTATTAATGTTATAATTTAGATATTATTTGATAAGTTGAGGGAGTAGTTTTTTGTATATGATTATAAGATATTATGTGAATGTTATGAAGTACATGTAGTGACGGTCCGGCTACCGCGAGAGTATCTCTGTTAGTTGAGCAGCACATGCTACTTCAAAATGCGACATGCGAATTTAATGGCGACACTGTATATACCCACATATATATCAAAATGAGTATAAAATCCATCTGCCTAATGTTGAAAATGGGAACATACATTTTAAGAAATTTTTACTGCCAACGAAATTTACATGTTGAAAAAGTTAAAAGTAAAAAGTTTGTTCCTCACATTTTACTAATTATCAGTTAGGGTTATTTATGGTCAATATGCCAACGGAGGTTTTGTTTTTGAATATATTTGGCAGAACTTGGTTAATGCAGGACATTGGAGATTATAAGATATTTATGAATACATTTGAATTGAGATTATAAGATATTTTATTCAAAATTGGTATACTTCTATTTCTACATCATCTTCTTTAACAAGATATTGTACATATATATCTCTCCTGCAGCCTGAAAGATACTTACATTCAATTCATCAATTAAATTTAAAAAAGGCATTAACAAATTAAAGTTTAGATGTTCAAATGGTTTTAAAGTAAATACATATGGTAAAGATTTTAATGACGCTTTATGCAATTTATGTGGAGCAGGGGAAGAAAATGAATACCACGTATGTTTGATATGTCCATCTTATCACCATCTTCGCTCACGGTAATCACCTGCTTATCATCATTACTACCCATCAATGTTCAAGTTTATATCCCTTATTCATACGCAAAATATCTCTTTTTTGTGTAAAAATGTTCAAGATCCAAAAATGTATATGATTACCATAAATTTCACGACCACTGTACTATTGGTCTCATGGCCAAATATCTGAAATAAACTCTGTTCTGAAAACAAATTGAAAACATGCGAAGTTAATCATATACAATTTCGCTTTGAAACGAACGTAAATGGCTTAATCATTTGTATGAATTTCAAAAATCGCACTCATCCATCTCAAAATGGCCGATATACGATAAATACTTTTGAAAATCGTAAAACAGTCATTCATGTTCGTGGAGGGCAGAAATATACGCCCAATTTACAACGATATTAATTTTATAACCCATCGAACTGTATCAACTGAATTCTTTCGATAAGTTTGAAATTCCTTAATTTTGTTTGACTGATTGACGCTCACCATTGTCCGGTTTTCGATCACAGCAGTCGATACTTCTCAATAAATGTCACCAGTGGCGGAAAATCAGTTATAGATTCAAGTCAATAAATAAATGTTATATAACAATACCCTCCGTTGACAATTTCTGTATCCGAACCCTGACCACCCCCACACCCTTTCAAAATGCCTGGACCCGCCACTGACTGACCCCATTTATAAAGTTTTTGTCATATTGGACCTCAGACAACTCACGGATTGGTTCTTAAATTTGAATTGATAGATATTCATTCTATGAAAGATCAAGAACAGTAATTCTCTAACAAAGAACACTTTATTTGAATGAGTTTTGATGAGTTGGATTTCATCCATTGTGCTTAACATGTGCTAAGATTTTTAGCATGGATAAGACAAGGGGAAGAAATGTCAATGTGTACCTTTATAATTGCGACATCAAAACTGTTGAAAACTTGTTTCGATCAAAATGAAATGAAACAATAATGAATTCATTGCATTTAAGTAGGATTAGTTTTTCCTTTATTCACGTTTATGAATTAAATATCAATTTTCATATCATGATATTTACAAAAGATTATTAACTAATGGAAAATCTACCGATACTCTTGTCACACTTCTCACGGAAAGCACTAATTTGCCATCATTTAAAATGTTCTAAATCGTAGGATATCTATCAAATCAACTTTTTCTAATGCATTATTTGCATGATCTTTTCAATTCACAGGAGAAATGACTTATTCTTAATATCATTTTAATCTGTTCATCATTTTAAATCATTAGAGTATCTATCAAAACAATGTTTAGATGTCTTCCCGAAAGGTTATGAATGCTAAATACAGTTAGCTTTAGGGGTAAATGATTTCATAATCAATTCTGCGAGTTTACAAAACTTACACATTGTTTGCCATTACTTAGATATAAAGTTTTTTTTATTGATTGATTTACGATTTGAAATAAGTTAATCATAAATTAACAAGATATGAGAATGTAGTGTTCCTCATCTATTCAAATAAGCGAAAATAATATTTATTCAATTCATGTTTAAAGGGGCATTATAAACCCTTTAGTGACGTCACTCCATTGTTCTTTGAGGTCTTTATATATTTCAATTTCCTTCTGACTCGTACAACAAGGGAATTATTCGAGTAATGTCCCTCGGATGCCGGTTATTATCAACATAATCGCCCTGCAAGGCAGGATATTATTATAATATATCCCTCTTCAAATAATTATTTCGGAACGACGTAATTAATAAATTTGGATAAAGTCAAAGTGTCACTTTCGGACAAATAACGCAAATGTAATCTTGACACTGCAAATGTTTTGGTGTGTATCGCCGTCTGAATCCTGCAGAACGCTAAACCCAACGCTCTAAGCACTGAGCTAATATGGCAGCGACGACAATTGTCCTTTGTTAGGTCCTCTTATAACAAAGGTCTTAGTTTGGGTTTTTGGATATTTTACGGCCGCCTCAGTTATTTCAAGCCCTTTCACGTTATCGGTCATATCAATGTTATTATAACTGATTGGCGGTTTATGAAATAGATATCACATAGTCCGTGGGCATTATCAATAATAAAGGATGTTTGCCCTCGTGATGTGCCCGTGGGCCTACGGACTATGCGATATCCATAACGTAATGTATGGATAAATAAATTCAGACTTTTAAATGTAAACGATATGCTCGCTTCTGATTGGATCTTACAAGGTCATGTGATCGGTATACATTTCAATGAACCCTAAATCGCAGGTTATACGAAATAACTTTCAGTAAATGAAGTTTATACGATGTCGTGCCGGAACTACATTTCTCGGGGATTCCCCTGATCTTACAGCCACATTCCAGCCTGACCCCAGTCTTGATGGTCATCACTTCGACTCAATTTATGCAAATATTAACACTCGTGTTAATAATCTGTTTTTGATGTTTGAAGAATAAACATTAAGTTGTAAATAAATAAAGTTTTACATGTTCATCTCCGGTCACAGAATTGAGCATAGTGGGCAAAGTTAAACAATGTAATGTACATCATTTCAAAAGCATGAGTTGAGCTCCATTCTGAATGACCCGACTTGCGACAACACAGTTTCAAGGCACCCCATTCCATGCACAACGTGAGTGCGCTCTCTGCCTTTATAGACAGTTTCGAGGCCCCCATGATCAAAACGATGTTGCCGTGTTTGAAAACATGTATTCGTCATTGTCAATGACAGTGTCTAACATCGGTGGGCCTGCAATTGGCATTATTTCTCGAGGGACTTTAACTTTATGTTTACATTCATTGTCAAACAAACAACCCAACTTTCCCAAGCACGTCGAGCTTTTAGAGCTGATACTCTACACTCGATACAGGACAGTATCAGTACGCGAGTGCAAATTGTTAATTTTGGAATATTCAAATCAAACTTTACATCTTTTTAGTTTTTTTCCCAAAACATTTCATTGTTATTAACATGATACCCATAAAGGATTATTTGTGGAATAAAAAAGTGCATCTTTTCCTGTTTTGTTATGAACTATTTTTGCATGCGCTTGAACCCGGTAGAGACCCGCCTGGGTCTAACTGATATCTAGGTCAGTGCGACAAGCAGCTTAGAAGTTACTACAGAATCGCATTTCGAATGATATAAAAACAACTTCTAGCTTTACATACAAAGTGGGAATTTATAAGAAATGAATTTCACAATATAGTTGTCCACACGGTTATAACCTGTTTGAAACTCGTAATATAAACTTTTGCATAATTGGCTCGGCAAGCTCGCCAATTATACAAGTTTATATTACAAGTTTCAAACAGGTTATAACCGTGTAGACAACTATATTGTGAAATTCATTTCTTAATCAATATGTTCAAAGACATCTGAAAGCAATTACTTTTCACCGATCTTTTCGGACTGAGTAATTCACGATAATCCTGAAGACATTGTAAATATTATTATCCTACCTCATGTAAGAATCACGATCATTGATTGGTCCGGGTGACCCTGAATATATACTGATATCCCTGTTTTGAGCGGGGGAATAAATCATTTATACCCCGGCACATAAAAAGCATGAAAAAGCGTGCAGATTGAGCGTCTTGAAATGTACACTGTACGTTACCTCGAACACATGATTAAGCTGGCTACTTTTGATCAACTGATATGCAGCTTTGAACAAACTATAGTAAAATGAGGGATCGAGCAGGCGGCAGGCGTGTGGTCGCCGGCGCAAGCCGGACGTCACATCAACTTCTTGGAGTTGGACGCCATACGCCTGGCGATCGACCATTGGTGAAGCCGCTTGGAGAGCCAGGTGTTCTGTGGATGGACGCTTACGCTTTTCCCCCCCTGCCATTCTGACTCAGGTGGTAGCAAAAATCCAGGAGACGAGAGTGCTACGTCTGCTCCTGGTCGCACCGATGTGGCCGGCGAGGCCCTGGTACGTCCCCCTTCGGAGGCTCTGCGCTCAGGAGCCGGTTCCCTTACCGACCAGGTGGGACCTTCTCAGGAGCAACCCGAGCAAACGGGTGCACGAGAACCCGCAGGTTCTTCATCTGCACGCTTGGGTTGTCTCCAAGACGGGATGAGGAGAGCAGGATTTTCGGAGGCGGTAGCCAGCGCGGTGGCAACCTCGCAGCGGTCATCCACGCGTAAGCTCTTTGACTTTCAATGGGCTTCTTTTATGACCTTTTGCGAAGGGAAGGGGTTCGATGTGCGCACGATAACGGTGCCCCAGGTCGCGGATTACCTGGTCCACCTACGCACAGTGAGGGGGCTTAAGGCCTCCTCCATCAACACGAACCTCGCGGCCATTATGTCCGTCCTTCGCAAGAAGGATCCGGGATTGGATATCTCGGTCCTAAAGGAGCTCATTAGGACATACAGAAACGTGGATGGCCGCCACAAACTGAGACCGCCAGAATGGGATCTGGCAATAGTGTTGAATCACCTCAAATCTGAGCACTACGAGCCGCTGACGGACACGACGCTGCTGCGTCTGACCATTAAGACGTGTTTCTTGGTGGCAATGGGGTCAGCGGCTAGGATATCAGAGTTGCATGCTCTGCAAGCTGATTTGCTCAGGTTTGAGGTGAGAGATGGAGGGTCAGCGACCTTGGGACTGGCGCCAGACTTCCTGTGCAAGAACCAAGGCGCTGACGAACGTGGGAGGACCTTCACACTGCCGTCAATCTCCCCGGCTATCGAGCCGACGGACGAGCGGGAACGTCTCCTCTGTCCCGTGCGCGCTCTACGCGTCTATGTGGAGAAGAGGCGGACACTGAGACAGGGGAGGCGCAGGCTCTTTTTGCCCCACTCCCAGACGAGCTCAAAGGAGATTGACAAGAGGCAGTTGGGGGTCTACCTCAGGTCTGCGGTGGTGGACGCCTACAAGGCGGCCGGGCTGCCGGCGCCGGCGCGGACCAACCCACACGAGATCAGGGCCATATCGGCGACTATGGCCCTTCACAGCAATCTGTCAGTGGCGGACATCATGGCCGGCTGCTTCTGGAAGTCGGGCTTGGTGTTCGCCAACCACTATCTGCGCGATGTCTCCATGGAGGACCTGGAGGGCGTAGCCCGTCTAGGGGTGCAGGTATTTGCACAGCAGCGGACCAAGGGGGCTCCCCCGGGTAGGGGGCGCAACCATCCACGATGATGACGCCTCACTCGTCGAGGTGGACATCTTACACTTTGAAATAAAGTTCTATTATTTTAACAGTTTATAATGTTTTGTGGTGTTTTTATTAGGGGTCGTCGACCTCGAGGAGTCAGACAATGGCCCATTTAGAACGGTCGCTCGCTGGGTCGCCGATCCTCAGATCAATCTTGAGAGTTATCGCTGAACGCGACGAATGCTACCCGCCACCTACAGTGGTATCAGGCTAAGGTCACTTGTCGGAGGTTAGTAACTAAATAATGGTACGTTTTTGATTAAACGTCATTATTTTTACTTACCGTAGACAAGTGACCGTCGTCACTCCCGCCCGCCTCCCCTCTTACGTATCCGTCGTTAATTGGGACTCCTAGGTAATGTGAATGAATCTAATTGGATGACAGGTCACGCCACCTAGTGGGCTAGTGACGGGCGGATAACTCTGATTGTTCTGGGTAATGATGTTTCATTACATCAGTGGGAATGAGTCGATTACATGTTATATGGCTAACAGGCTAAGGTCACTTGTCTACGGTAAATAAAAATAATGACGTTTAAAGTCCCTTATTCAGACTTGCATATCCAGCTGAACCTTCCGAAAAATTGTGGCACAGGGGCACATAGTCGGGAAGAAAAATCTTTCAGGAAATTTTTGATACCAAAATCAGATTGTTTGATAAACGGGAAAGTACCTAACTTGAATTTTGAAGTATACCACCCTCAAAAACTTGCCGTAGCCTTAAACGACCCCACAATCAGTGACATCACTGTTTCATGCGTAGAATTCACCTCATTTCCTGTTTATCGAAATCATGGCCATTCAGGTTCCCTGAGTGTATTACGCTGCGCTCCGACTGGCTACAGACTCTTAAGTACAAATTTCAAACATCTGCATTATTTTAATTACTTGCTGTCATATCACCAATTTTACAGAAAACATGTAACGGTAAATTTGACTAAGCGACCAATACAAAGATTACACCCGATCGTTATTATTTCAATTATTTTCTTAGAAAGTAGTTTTGGTTATGAACTAATCAAAATAAGGAGAGTATAATTCATAAAAATAAAGAAAAATTCTGTTCAAGTGGCTGAATATGTTTAACCATAAACCTGCCTACATATAAGGAAGTCTAAATCTTCGAACAAAACAAAATTTGCGTCCTTCTGACTATCATATTATGCCTTACAACTTATTTATGCAAATTAGAAAGATTCTTGTGTTGACAATGGCGAAGGCATATGAACTCAATTTGTTAACGCCTTGCAAAATGGACGAAACATGCAAATGATATCAATGTATTTGAAAGTATTTAATTTATTGATAAGTAAAATCGCCTGCAAAGTTGCGTCACGTGTTCACTTCCCACAAACCTTTGCGCGACATTGCAAAAAATACGCCCCTTTCTATTTATAGCAACCTGCCGGTTCGGGGAAAGCCGTTTCGATTTCTTAATTCTTATTTCACGAATAATAATCTGATTTCAGGTTTGATTGTATTTATGGATTTCTGAATATTCAGAGAATACGTTAAAAATACTTAAAAAATTATCTATATTACTAAAATTCTGATTATGGGACTTTAATCAAAAACGTACTATTTTATTTTTTTCGAGGGTGGGTGTCTTTGAAATCAAATATCATTTTAATGGAAATTTTGAAAATTGAAATAGCATGTTATTATTCAAAGTTTTTTTTCTACCTACGTACACACTAAGTTTGGTTAATTTTGGTTGATTATTAAACAATGACTGATTATGCCTATAATAAGTAGATTTTGCTCTGATCATAAAACTGTACCTGTTGGCGTCCCACAAGGTCACATTTAAGGACCACCCCTTTTCATTTTATACATCATCGAAATAATCGATGCTATAGAAACTCTTATTCGTGTCGAAGATGGTCGCGATATTGCCGCTTGTGAATTGATGATTGTGGATGGATAAATCCTCGATACAAGAATTAAAAACCCATAAACATCATTGGGTTACTCTTCAGAGGAAAGATTGAAAAATCATTTTGAAGAAATTGTTCATAAAATAAGCCGAATTAGCCCAATGATGAACTACCTCCGAAGTTTTTAATATTGCCGCATGAACAAATTCTCCTTCATGGACGATTACACTTAGAATATAGATGCATTATCTAAAAGAATAATGATATGCTTTTACAAAATGAATAACGTATTTATATGTAAGAAAAGCATTTTGACAAAACAGTGAGAATTTAATTTCAATTTGATGAAATGTATATGTTTACAGTGTTCTGTTGTGTAGTTATTGATCGTTCTCTTGGGGTTATCACATAAGCAAAGCTTTGCATGTCTGACAATGCAGATTCGTTCTTCAATATAACTTTATTTAAACCAACCATCCTCTGTAAATGTTGAAAGATCTCAACTCCTAAATTTTCGTCCAAACAAACGTATCAAAATTTATCGCTTTTTCATATATTCAAGGTATCTTTTATGCGGCTGTTTAGCCAGTAACCTGTTTTTTATCTGTCACTTACTTTTAAGGTATAAAGGTTCTCCTTGTAGTAAACGTGAACAATATTTATTATCAAATCTACATAACAAGCATTGGGATTTATCTTTTTAAATATTACTTTTAAAGACTCTCATAACTTCCTATGGACTCAGATTTGTATTGTACTTATGAGCAGAGACTGAAATAAAATATCTGTCGGTCTGTTTATTAACAGAAAGCCTCCCATGTCTCTTTTGTCTTAGTCATTTGTAATTAATACATTAATACTGAAAGTCCTGTTACTGTCATGGGACATGAGTAATGTTTTCAAATTCAAAAGAACTAATTAGTGGATGTTAATTAGAGACGTGTCAATTAGTAAGTGTTTATCGCCGCTCGGGTCTGATTATAGGATGGGCGACCCTACAAGAAGAAATTGTATACGCAAATTTAGTAAGTTTCTCATGCACTTAACGGATCGTTTACTTGAGAGAGAGAGAGATATAAATATATAAAAGAGAAAATTCAGAGAAGAAAAAACAGATACACAAGGGTAATCCAGACTGAGCGGGTTCTGACTTTCAACACTGTTATTTGTATTTGTATAAAAGCTATCAATCATCCAAGTCTTTGGTTATTAGCAATTTAAAAGTCCTATTTCAGAACATTGATCATCACCTTCTGTTCAATTGTGGTCTTAAGTACATTTGGTAACTGCTTTCATCTGAAACACAATGTATTACAGTTTGCACGGAATTTGAAAAGAGATAATTGATGCAGTGAATTGTTGTTAAGCGCTGCTCATTGGGAGGCAGTACTAACACAATAATTTACGTCAAATTATTTATGTAATTACAAACTGTAAACCAGTACGCTCTAAACAAAAAGTGTTTGTTTTGTAAAATGATCAATAATTTGACACCAAATTATCTTGGCAACCTAGTACCTTCCAAAACATTAGATGTTGTTAAATATAATCTTCGCAATGGCTTAAAACTCCAGACCGTTTATAGTAAAAAAGGACGTAGGGCGCAATGTGTAGTGCGTATTCAACACTTAAAAAGTAGAAGTTCATTCCATGTACGCGTAATGCGTAATGCGCGATGCGTAATGCATGATCACTGGAAGATGGATAGATAGATAAATGTTTAATCACGAGAGCGTCCGAATACGCATGAATACGAACACATGAAATGTAAGCTTAAAGATTATGCAAAATCCTTGATTACCGATAAAAACTCGACTTTGAAAAAATCCATTATCCAGGAAACTGACACGTACAGTCCTTTTAATTTGAATTGTGGTAGTAGATCTCCAACAATACACACTCGTCTCAGACTGGAATTCACATCGGTATGATATTATCATTAAAAAACTCCTTCATTTGGCCAAAATTATGAAGATTCGACACATTACTCCTTTCGTGTCCTTGCACAGTGCAGTTAGGCAAATATGTTTTTATGATAAAGGTTTCGACGATCTGAGATCGGTCTTACTTGAAAATCAATGTTTTCCTCTTGTATAGCTAATTTGACGTTGATAAAAATGCACGAATTAATAAATTAAATAGTCTGATTAGCAACATTTTTGATAATCCAGAGTTTACGTTCAGACATATCTCCACTAACCTTTAGATCCATAAAGTACCTCCCCTTAGTTGCATTACCGTCTTTTAGTAGCCAATAAGATAGGCCTTTAGTCAGAGTCATAAATAGGAACGAAATCTTATAGACAGATAAACGGTGAGTGAGTGAGTTGGGTTTAACATACTATTAGCATGTTTTATCGGATATTAAACATGTGGATGTTGCCATCCAAAAGAGAAAAACTCGGAGACAGTTCGACAGGATGAGAGAACAGACAAAAACAAGTATTTGTCACAAAGGTGACAAGATCCCCCGCCGCAATTTGATCTGAACAAAATACATACTGTATACATAAAAACACTTGTCTACACTTGTCATTCTACTGGATGTCATTTAGACCAGAACAAATCGACTGGTCCCTGGGTTTTCCAAATAAGAAGCCTTGTGGAAAAAAAGAAGAGAATATAGACAGTTCTTAACATATCAGCTTTATAATAAGCTTTAAATGCATGTAGGCTTCACTTTGACTTGAAAATAATGTGAAAGTCACAAAAAACTAATTGACCGGTGTCTACCTATAATAGATTTATAAAAAGAATGGAGTGAATGACTCTTGAGATATAATACTAACAAGCTTAACATGAATGTAAATTGATGATAAATCAAGGGTTCGGCTGAGACCTTGAAAACAATGTGAATTCCATCAAAATTGATTTTGTCCTGCGTTATGAAGAGAATATAAAGTTAACAGTTCTAGAGATATCCCGCTGACAAGCTTAAATGCAGATCTCAATGTTGAAATTTACAAGGCCTCGCTGTGACCTTGAAATTAATGTGAAGGTCACCAAAATCGACTAGGCTCGGCGCCTTCCGAATAAGATGCTTTGTGTAAATTATGAAGAGAATACAGTGAATAGTCCTTTAATATCCCGCTGACAAGCTTAAAATGCAGATCTCTTTGCTTAAATTTACAAGGCCTCGCTGTGACCTTGGAAATAATGTGAAGGTCACCAAAATCGACTGACAATATCCCGCTGACAAACCTAAAAAGCTGGTTTCAATGCCATAATTTACACAAAGCATCTTATTGGGAAGGCGCCGGGCCCAGTTGATTTTGGTGACCTTCAAATTATTTTCAAGGTCACAGTTTATAGATTTCGTGACCCTCTGACAACAAATAAGAGGTCACAGCCAATAATTGATTGATAATTTGCGGCGGGGGATTATGTCACCTCAGTGACATACACTTGTTTCACAAACCTTCATTTGTGTTTGGATCTGAAAATAATACTGATGATCCCTCTTCAATTCCTGTACACCAGAATCATTTTCCTTGAGACAAAAGTGTTTTCTGTCTTCAGAGTCAAGAGTGTCTTTGTCAGAGATACAGTAAGGGCACTTTATCTCTAAGACCCCTTCACCACAACACTTGAAGGAGATAAGCCCATCTGGGGATGCACCAAGGTTGGGGTAACGGGGGTTGACAAACATTCCTGAGTGTGTGATGGTGAAGTCTTGGTGATTCCTCTTTTGGTGTTCCTCATATACACTTCTTGCAGTCGCCTCATGTTCACAACCCCATCTGAAAATATATTTCATTGTGTTAATTGCTATAAAAGCTAAAGATAAATCAGTCTGATGCAAGGGTGTACTATGATTATTAATTATTACTTACTAACTATACTGTAAACAGGGGTTTATTTTCAAAAGTTAGTGTTATTGATCACATTCATAACCCAATAGTACTTTCATTTTTAGACCGATGAAATCATCATTAAAAAATTATTATTTAAAGCCTAAAGTGCAATCATTTAACTTTAATCAATTTCAATTTCTTTATAATTCACTTCAGAGATGATTTTCTTAATAGCATAGCTTTACAAATGTACATTGATAATTTGCGCAATAATACACAATTAGAAACTGACGTCAAAATATTGAACTTTGACTTGGTCGGGAAAACATGGTATTTATAGGGTATATATTGTTGCCGTAGCTCCCTATATAGTGGACAGACTAGCAGAAAGTGATACTCGTCCTCTACATAATTATTATTACACATGTAACACCACCTATCATTTCTAGCAGTATTATCGTACCGTCCAGTTTCAATGTGAAACTGATGAGAAGAACATCTGAACTGAGCTAGTGCATACCTAAACTTTTTAAAACTGATGCAGTCAATATACGATTCCTGTGAAAGGGAAGTCTTAAAACAAGAATATATATACGTTTTGGCGCCATTTTGAAGAGAACTTCGCCACTCTTGTTCATAAAGTAACCTTAAACGGGGGGGGGGGGGGGGGGGGGGGGGGGGTGAATTCAGACAAAAATGAGACGGGGTTAAGGACGGACTGCTGCTCCCAAATATATCCAAAACCTAAGCTAAACAACAAATGTTTACATTTAGAAGCCCAGTTAATCTTTCCAGCATTAGAAGCTTGTACCAACATATTATAACACTTTTTTGGATTACGATAATTAGACATAGACAATAAATTTAACCAATGTTTGATAATCCTTTTATAAACCAATATATGCAAAGGAAATCGGCCACATTCGCCCCGAGCGACATTATTAGATGTTGACAATTTTACTCCAAGAAACCTTTACATGCCAATGTATGGACTGACTCAATATAATCATTTTGGTGGAATCCCCATATTTCCGCACCATAAAGAAGAATAGGAGCAATTTTCATGTAAAAAATACGGAAATATACATCGTAAGGGACCTCTTTGATATTTCTTAGACAACCAAAGATTGCAAATAGAGCCTTCTCTCCTTGCAATGAAGCATTCATAAAATGGCTGGACCAAGACAGATTTCTAGTAAATGTAACACCAAGATATTTAAAGGAGTTAACACAATCAAGCCTCTTACCATTATAGAACCACCTTTCCTTTCGTGATAAGGATCCATCCTTTTAAAGACGACGACTCTTGTTTTATCTAAGTTAACCTCCATACCATATTCGACACAGAATCTTTCCAAAGCATGCATTCGTCTCTGGAGCCCCACGACAGAATCAGAAAGTAATATAATATCATCTGCAAAAAGCAGCAAGAATAGTTGTGTTGTATGAGGATGTAGTTGTATACCTGGGCCAGAATTTTGCTCTATTTCTATAGCCAACTCATTAATGAAAATAGAAAATAGAAGTGGACTGAGGACGCAACCTTGGCGGACAGCGACGGAACAAGGGAAACTATCCGACAAAAAATTATTATATTTAACACAAGCTTTAACCGATTTATATATAGACTGTACAGATCCGACCATTTTTGTAGAAACACCCTTCTCTTTCAAAACTGACCATAGTTAACTTTATAATACAATAACTTTGCCAAAATGCTTTGATAATTATGAAAATAACATCATGCGGTTATTAAGGAGAATTGCAAAAAATTACTTACATGCAAGAATGAATCCAAAACTTAAAGCAAAAATCTGGATAAATATAAATATAATTGTCATAACAAAACAATGTTATTAAACAAACAAACTATTGGAATGACAACACAGAAGACAACAAATAATCATATCCAATTCAAGGGAAACAAAGATAATATATAACGTGTTTTCTTTTTTAACTAACCTTGTAGCTTTAGTTGTGAACTTGTAATAATCAGGATAGCATATACGCTTAATGAGTGATACTGCAGGCGTATCAGGATTGGTTCGTGTTGCTGCCTTCATAATTGAAGCTGTTATTCTCCCTGCTCGATGTCGGAACCAGGTTTTACTTGACGCTTGCCCTTTCGTCTCTTGTTCCAGTGCAGCTGCCTAAAGTTACCAAAGGAATTTTGTAAAGAAAACATCTTTTTAGAGTAATTTGAATATAAAACTTTCTGTAGACAACTTTAAACAATTTAGTGTGCTTTTAAAATAAAAACAGGAATTTTAAAACGGTATAAATAAAATTATTAATAGCCTACATACTACATACTAAAACCGTAGTAGCATCTAATTTGCCCCCTGAGCTTAATAGTTGAATCAAAATCAACCTGTGATACTAATAATCAAGGTTTATTTAGATATACCCTTATATTTACCTCTGATGGAAGAGAAAGTGTCTTCACACTTTCCAACAAGATCTGAAAAATCCAAAAGTGTGTTTTTGACATCATAGATCTTTGCCAAGGGCATGTGCAATCCTATTGAAGAATATGTCTTGATGTCTTGATTATAATCTGGAAGAGCTGACAGAATCACACTGTTAATACCTGAAAGTTGAAACATAAGATGTTTATTAAGTACCATATCTCACAGGATTGCAGAAGATATTTTACTTTAATCAAATAGTGTGGATGTATGTCATATCTGAGAATATAAACTTATCATCCAAAACATTTCTTCAACTAATACCAGCATAAGACTGAACATAACTCAACTGCAAACAAAACTGCAAAACAAAACTGTCATTTTAGATTCTTCAGCGTTGATCAAAGTGAGGTGACTGGGGTCATAGCATTGTGACGTCATAAGATTTAATTGCGTCATAGCATTGTTATGTCAGGGTTGGGGAGAGGGAATGAGAGTGTGAAAGTTGCTCACTAGATCTCTTCAACCCTTCATAAAATACACTCTTTTCAGTATCGGTTGCCTTTGCCACGGGAGGACACCTTTTTACACCCCGAGCGCTTACCTGAAAGAACAGATTTATTCAGATGTTAACTATTTTTGATAAAATAAAAATGAAAAAACCCAATTAATTAACATAACTAAAAATAAAAATGTTGTACTTAATACTCTTGCACAAACCAATATTTTGTTGAATCTAAAACATCTTGCTCAAAACAAGAAATATTTTCTTCCAAGTACACCTCAAATTCATTCTTGTCGTGGATTTTAATAAATTACTTTGAAAAGTCTACAATCACAAATCAATGGAAAAACTAAGGATATGTTGTAACTTTTTATCAACATGTCATGTCATGTTTGTGGATAGGTTTAATTAATAAAACAATCAACTTTTATATTATTGGTCAATGAAATTAGTACCTGATGCATTGTTTTTCTTTTGGCTGGGAAATTCATCTCTGCTACTTGCTTGGGCGTCAGAGCTCGCTGGGATGATGTGGACGGTTTGAGCCAGGAGATAGGAAGTGATGTACAGGACCAGGAGCTCACTGGGATGATGTGGACGGTTGGAGCCAGGAGATAGGAAGTGATGTACAGGACCAGGAGCTCGCTGGGATGATGTGGACGGTTGGAGCCAGGAGATAGGAAGTGATGTACAGGACCAGGAGCTCACTGGGATGATTTGGACGGTTTGAGCCAGGAGATAGGAAGTGATGTACAGGACCAGGAACTCACTGGGATGATGTGGACGGTTGGAGCCAGGAGATAGGAAGTGATGTACAGGACCAGGAGCTCGCTGGGATGATGTGGACGGTTGGAGCCAGGAGATAGGAAGTGATGTACAGGACCAGGAGCTCACTGGGATGATTTGGACGGTTTGAGCCAGGAGATAGGAAGTGATGTACAGGACCAGGAACTCACTGGGATGATGTGGACGGTTGGAGCCAGGAGTTAGGAAGTGATGTACAGGACCAGGAACTCGCTGGGATGATGTGGACGGTTGGAGCCAGGAGTTAGGAAGTGATGTACAGGACCAGGAACTCGCTGGGATGATTTGGACGGTTGGAGCCAGGACTTAGGAAGTGATGTACAGGACCAGGAACTCACTGGGATGATGTGGACGGTTTGAGCCAGGAGATAGGAAGTGATGTACAGGACCAGGAGCTCACTGGGATGATGTGGACGGTTGGAGCCAGGAGTTAGGAAGTGATGTACAGGACCAGGAGCTCGCTGGGATGATGTGGACGGTTGGAGCCAGGAGATAGGAAGTGATGTACAGGACCAGGAGCTCGCTGGGATGATGTGGACGGTTGGAGCCAGGAGATAGGAAGTGATGTACAGGACCAGGAGCTCACTGGGATGATTTGGACGGTTTGAGCCAGGAGATAGGAAGTGATGTACAGGACCAGGAACTCACTGGGATGATGTGGACGGTTGGAGCCAGGAGTTAGGAAGGGATGTACAGGACCAGGAACTCGCTGGGATGATGTGGACGGTTGGAGCCAGGAGTTAGGAAGTGATCTACAGGACCAGGAACTCGCTGGGATGATTTGGACGGTTGGAGCCAGGAGTTAGGAAGTGATGTACAGGACCAGGAACTCACTGGGATGATGTGGACGGTTTGAGCCAGGAGATAGGAAGTGATGTACAGGACCAGGAGCTCACTGGGATGATGTGGACGGTTGGAGCCAGGAGTTAGGAAGTGATGTACAGGACCAGGAACTCGCTGGGATGATTTGGACGGTTGGAGCCAGGAGTTAGGAAGTGATGTACAGGACCAGGAGCTCGCTGGGATGATGTGGACGGTTGGAGCCAGGAGTTAGGAAGTGATGTACAGGACCAGGAACTCGCTGGGATGATTTGGACGGTTGGAGCCAGGAGTTAGGAAGTGATGTACAGGACCAGGAGCTCACTGGGATGATGTGAACGGTTGGAGCCAGGAGTTAGGAAGTGATGTACAGGACCAGGAACTCGCTGGGATGATTTGGACGGTTTGAGCCAGGAGTTAGGAAGTGATGTACAGGACCAGGAGCTAGCTGGGATTATTTGGACGGTTGGAGCCAGGAGTCAGGAAGTGAAGTACAGGACCAGGAACTCGCTGGGATGATGTGGACGGTTTGAGCCACGAGATAGGAAGTGATGTACAGGACCAGGAGCTCGCTGGGATGATGTGGACGGTTGGAGCCAGGAGATAGGAAGTGATGTACTGGACCAGGAGCTCACTGGGATGATGTGGACGGTTTGAGCCAGGAGATAGGAAGTGATGTACAGGACCAGGAGCTCACTGGGATGATGTGGACGGTTGGAGCCAGGAGTTAGGAAGTGATGTACAGGACCAGGAACTCGCTGGGATGATTTGGACGGTTGGAGCCAGGAGTTAGGAAGTGATGTACAGGACCAGGAGCTCGCTGGGATGATGTGGACGGTTGGAGCCAGGAGTTAGGAAGTGATGTACAGGACCAGGAGCTCACTGGGATGATGTGGACGGTTGGAGCCAGGAGTTAGGAAGTGATGTACAGGACCAGGAGCTCGCTGGGATGATGTGGACGGTTGGAGCCAGGAGTTAGGAAGTGATGTACAGGACCAGGAGCTCGCTTTGATGATGTGGACGGTTGGAGCCAGGAGTTAGGAAGTGATGTACAGGACCAGGAACTCGCTGGGATGATGTGGACGGTTGGAGCCAGGAGATAGGAAGTGATGTACAGGACCAGGAGCTCACTGGGATGATGTGGACGGTTGGAGCCAGGAGTAAGAAGTGATGTACAGGACCAGGAGCTCGCTGGGATGATGTGGACGGTTGGAGCCAGGAGATAGGAAGTGATGTACAGGATCAGGAGCTAGCGTGGATGATGTGGACGGTTGGAGCCAGGAGTTAGGAAGTGATGTACAGGACCAGGAACTCGCTGGGATGATGTGGACGGTTGGAGCCAGGAGATAGGAAGTGATGTACAGGACCAGGAGCTCGCTGGGATGATTTGGACGGTTGGAGCCAGGAGTTAGGAAGTGATGTACAGGACCAGGAACTCGCTGGGATGATGTGGACGGTTGGAGCCAGGAGTAAGGAAGTGATGTACAGGACCAGGAGCTCGCTGGGATGATTTGGACGGTTGGAGCCAGGAGTTTGAAAGTGATGTACAGGACCAGGAGCTCGCTGGGATGATGTGGACGGTTGGAGCCAGGAGTTAGGAAGTGATGTACAGGACCAGGAGCTCACTGGGATGATGTGGACGGTTGGAGCCAGGAGTTAGGAAGTGATGTACAGGACCAGGAGCTCGCTGGGATGATGTGGACGGTTGGAGCAAGGAGTTAGGAAGTGATTTACAGGACCAGGAACTCGCTGGGATGATTTGGACGGTTGGAGCCAGGAGTTAGGAAGTGATGTACAGGACCAGGAACTCGCTGGGATGATTTGGACGGTTGGAGCCAGGAGTTAGGAAGTGATGTACAGGACCAGGAGCTCGCTGGGATGATGTGGACGGTTGGAGCCAGGAGTTAGGAAGTGATGTACAGGACCAGGAACTCGCTGGGATGATGTGGACGGTTGGAGCCAGGAGTTAGGAAGTGATGTACAGGACCAGGAGCTCGCTGGGATGATGTGGACGGTTGGAGCCAGGAGTTAGGAAGTGATGTACAGGACCAGGAGCTCGCTGGGATGATGTGGACGGTTGGAGCCAGGAGTTAGGAAGTGATGTACAGGACCAGGAGCTCGCTGGGATGATTTGGACGGTTGGAGCAAGGAGTTAGGAAGTGATGTACAGGACCAGGAACTCGCTGGGATGATGTGGACGGTTGGAGCCAGGAGTTAGGAAGTGATGTACAGGACCAGGAGCTCGCTGGGATGATGTGGACGGTTGGAGCAGGAGTTAGGAAGTGATGTACAGGACCAGGAACTCGCTGGGATGATTTGGACGGTTGGAGCCAGGAGTTAGGAAGTGATGTACAGGACCAGGAGCTCGCTGGGATGATGTGGACGGTTGGAGCCAGGAGTTAGGAAGTGATGTACAGGACCAGGAGCTCGCTGGGATGATGTGGACGGTTGGAGCCAGGAGTTAGGAAGTGATGTACAGGACCAGGAACTCGCTGGGATGATTTGGACGGTTGGAGCCAGGAGTTAGGAAGTGATGTACAGGACCAGGAGCTCGCTGGGATGATTTGGACGGTTGGAGCCAGGAGTTAGGAAGTGATGTACAGGACCAGGAGCTCACTGGGATGATGTGGACGGTTGGAGCCAGGAGTTAGGAAGTGATGTACAGGACCAGGAGCTCGCTGGGATGATTTGGACGGTTGGAGCCAGGAGTTAGGAAGTGATGTACAGGACCAGGAGCTCACTGGGATGATTTGGACGGTTGGAGCCAGGAGTTAGGAAGTGATGTACAGGACCAGGAACTCGCTTGGATGATTTGGACGGTTGGAGCCAGGAGTTAGGAAGTGATGTACAGGACCAGGAACTCGCTGGGATGATTTGGACGGTTGGAGCAAGGAGTTAGGAAGTGATGTACAGGACCAGGAGCTCGCTGGGATGATTTGGACGGTTGGAGCCAGGAGTTAGGAAGTGATGTACAGGACCAGGAGCTCGCTGGGATGATGTGGACGGTTGGAGCAGGAGTTAGGAAGTGATGTACAGGACCAGGAACTCGCTGGGATGATTTGGACGGTTGGAGCCAGGAGTTAGGAAGTGATGTACAGGACCAGGAGCTCGCTGGGATGATGTGGACGGTTGGAGCCAGGAGTTAGGAAGTGATGTACAGGACCAGGAGCTCGCTGGGATGATGTGGACGGTTGGAGCCAGGAGATAGGAAGTGATGTACAGGACCAGGAACTCGCTGGGATGATTTGGACGGTTGGAGCCAGGAGTTAGGAAGTGATGTACAGGACCAGGAGCTCGCTGGGATGATTTGGACGGTTGGAGCCAGGAGTTAGGAAGTGATGTACAGGACCAGGAGCTCACTGGGATGATTTGGACGGTTGGAGCCAGGAGTTAGGAAGTGCTGTACAGGACCAGGAGCTCACTGGGATGATTTGGACGGTTGGAGCCAGGAGTTAGGAAGTGATGTACAGGACCAGGAACTCGCTTGGATGATTTGGACGGTTGGAGCCAGGAGTTAGGAAGTGATGTACAGGACCAGGAACTCGCTGGGATGATTTGGACGGTTGGAGCAAGGAGTAAGGAAGTGATGTACAGGACCAGGAGCTCGCTGGGATGATTTGGACGGTTGGAGCCAGGAGTTAGGAAGTGATGTACAGGACCAGGAGCTAGCTGGGATGATTTGGACGGTTGGAGCAAGGAGTTAGGAAGTGATGTACAGGACCAGGAGCTCGCTGGGATGATTTGGACGGTTGGAGCCTGGAGTTAGGAAGTGATGTACAGGACCAGGAACTCGCTGGGATGATGTGGACGGTTGGAGCCAGGAGTTAGGAAGTGATGTACAGGACCAGGAGCTCACTGGGATGATGAGGACGGTTGGAGCCAGGAGTTAGGAAGTGATGTACAGGACCAGGAGCTCGCTGGGATGATGTGGACGGTTGGAGCCAGGAGATAGGAAGTGATGTACAGGACCAGGAGCTCGCTGGGATGATTTGGACGGTTGGAGCCAGGAGATAGGAAGTGATGTACAGGACCAGGAACTCGCTGGGATGATGTGGACGGTTGGAGCCAGGAGTTAGGAAGTGATGTACAGGACCAGGAGCTCGCTGGGATGATGTGGACGGTTGGAGCCAGGAGATAGGAAGTGATGTACAGGACCAGGAGCTCGCTGGGATGATGTGGACGGTTGGAGCCAGGAGATAGGAAGTGATGTACAGGACCAGGAACTCGCTGGGATGATGTGGACGGTTGGAGCCAGGAGTTAGGAAGTGATGTACAGGACACATCCTTCTTCATTCGTACCACTGAAATATTCCGCAAAATTACAGATATTGATAGAACCTTTACGTGAGTGTACACTATTTCAGAGTTAGTTAATAGCACTACTCTTGAAGGCAATTTTGTCATATAAAAGTTACATAGTTACATCTACTTACACATCAATTATGAAAGTATGATAGTTGTAAAAATGTACTTTAACAGAAGTAAGCTTCAACAGAAAAGAGAGTTGCAGCAACAAGCGAACACACTTCCCCAAGTCCTGCCATGCATGTGCAATGTGCATTTAGGACAACCCCATCTGACTTGATGACCACCCACACCTCCAATGGCTTGACTTACAGACGCTGTGAATGTAGCACCTGTTATATATAAAGAAGACACAAAAATAATGACTTACAGAGAGAAATATAAAAGTATACCAATCCCCCTTCAGTGGATACCTAATAGGGAGGGGGGGGGGGGGGGGGTACCAATTATGGGGCTTTTCAGCTTTCACAGCCTGGTCACAAAAAAATTAAAAGTGAAATAGGATAATTAAAACTTTATAAATAAAATTTTATCCAAAGCTTAAAAAGCATTTATTAACTTTATATTACTCTTGATATTTTCAAAGGAAGCCGTGCCAATCACATGTGTTGTATCCAAATCAAATTAACAACGAACAAAGCTGTAGCAAAAAATGCATCACGTCACTATGTGGGTAGTACAAAATATTTGGCACATTAAACTGTGGAATATGATTTCGCTTTAAATGACATATTGCAAGAGTGATACTATTTTCTATTTAAGACACTGATAAATGTTAACAGTGTCAATCAAAAACAAATTCATATGAAGAGGAGTCGACCTGTGTTCTAGATAAGAGCATTATTTCGCATTCAAGAATCGCAGAATCCACTTTGCTTATAACCCACGCGATTTAATGTCGCTAATTTGGCTCGCCTGGCGAATAAAAAGGAATGTTTCTGTAAGTAAGTGACATTGAAATAAGACTAATGTTTACTAAAAGGTGGAGCAATTATTACCACGTTTCAAGTCATACTTAACGATATCACTAAATTGTCACGTCGAAAACATGTATATATCACCAGAGCTCCTGAAAATTACGCGTGCTAAATATAGAATATGACATATATCGTTGGTTCCAAACTTTAGCTATCAGGCCTGCTTACTCAGTGGATAACGCTTTCGACTTCGGATCATAAGGATGCGGGATCGAATCTCGTCAGATGATCTTAGAGTATTTTGTTTTTTAGTATCTGTAATACTCCTGTTAATAATTAACCATCATGGCTTTTGAGAGAATAGCGAGATATCGTTTTGGCAGTATATTTTGCACAATATCCTGTCATTGTCAACGCTGTCCCACAGTCTTGAAAATCTAGTATTATTGTGTTCAGATATGTACATTTTTTCTCTGAGATGTGAAAAAGAGTGACTTTGAATGATAAATAGAATATCACCCTCGTGTCTTTTGAAATAAAATATAACAACACTCGTTGACAAATGTAAAATACAATCATAACTTTCATATACTCATGTTGATAGAAATTAATTTTGTGAAATTCACTTTAATTGATTGATCAATACTATTGCTAATACTAGTGCTGGTACCAATTGCAAGTGTTGTTACTGTTCACTAATCACCAAAATTGGTTGACTAATCACAACCTTCATATGTGGCATCAACCGTGCCTTTTTAAAGGCTTTTCTTGTTACAAAAATGCTGCACATTCATCAACTAGGTTGGCGTAATTACTGGCTGCATAATGTGGAATTCAATATATCGTTAACCTACACGATTTTCCATGATAATATCTGCGACAGTAGATGTAGCTTGTATATCAGTGCGAGTGTACTCACCTGTGATGTAAAGATGAAGCGGTTGCCAACAGCGGTCGTTAGAAGTTTTCTCACCAAGCCGGAAGAAAAATACTTGTACGCATCCAATCTCTTCAATGCTTTCAGCGATTCAGTACTGTATTGTGGGGTATTTATAAGATAATGGTACACGTCCGGGTATTCGATGGCTGGCAACTCATGACATACACATTCAAGTGAGCACTTTGTCAAGGATGGGGAAATGATGTAGGGATCGATTTAAATGTCTAAAATCTTTTTCAAATACCTACTTTTCGCCTCGGATGGAAGATTCATACAATAAGGTGACAGAATTAGACCATTGCTGGTCTGGGAACCCGCCGTCAGCAACAATTAATTAACACAATCCCAGAGTCGGGCGGCCGAGCTGATCACCAATATGACGTCGTAAACAGCGATGACGTCACGTGCACAACGTCTATACACGTATATATTGTATCATACATAAACATGAATTGTCGGCTGTCGGCTGTCGGTCACTCTCTCGGACTATACACTCAACATTTGCTTGTCTATTAACATAAAGCTTTCACAGACAAGCATCACTCATACATACATTGACAGTATTATGAATACATTGACTCTATAACATTATTTACGTATATGAAAAACGTACACTTACATTTTGTTTTATGAGAATACATGGTACATATCCATTGAAGGTTTTGTTTTATTACCATATTTAAACGATCCTTGAAAATTTCGTGTCGTCTTACATGAAGTTCTTGCCTAAGTATTCATGTCGCCTATATAACAATAACGAAGTTGTATATCCATAAAAAATGTAATTCATTTTTGCTTCAACTTCTAAAATGCCATTTAAGGAAGTAACATACGAATAAGTTAACATAAAATATATCAACGCTTCTTTAGTGAAATTTCAACATCATCCGTTCCTTCTTCGCTAGCTAAGTTTAGATGCTCAAAAGACATTGTAAAATACTGATAAACCGCGAGGCAAAAGAAAGTAAACACGTCATTTTGTTTAAACTTACTTATTATATAAGAGATGTGTGATGTGTTAAGTTATGACACGCTAACAATACAACATATTTGCAGTTGTTTGAAGAATTGGGGTCTGGTTAATGTTAAGAGTTTAATGCAGGCAGTTGTAAGAAATACAATTTACACTCACATCACCCACACCATGTTTAAAATGTTGTCAATATGTGAAAAATTTAGGCATGTGTAAGTTTATTTCACATAGAGTATGTTGACCGTAATGACGAACATTTGTGTTATTTCAAAATTAATTTTGGAACAATTTAACATAAAATTTCATTTAAAAAAAGGAAAAACACTTTAAAGTATTTTTTGAATGATGATATAACTCTTGTTCTTTTCAGTTTAAGAAAACGACATCATGATCAATATGTGTTTCTGAAAATCTTACATATGATAAGTTCAACTAAAGTGTGTACTTTCTTTTGTCTGTCAGTTTGTTACATTATAAGTTACATGATAACCCTAAAAGCGTGTAAAGCTGTACAGTTGTAGAGTGATAATTATCTCCCCACAGAGGCAGACCAAGTCATGAGATGTTGTACAGTCGCCGAAATCTGTTGGTTCCGGTACCTTCCCCTGGCGGAAAAAAAGTGTACTACAGTCCATTTTTTTTTTTATCAAATGACAACGCTTCTCGCATGAAATGGGTGGTTCATATTACCAATTGCAAGTGTTGTTACTGTTCACTAATCACCAAAATTGGTTGACTAATCACAACCTTCATCTGTGGCATCAACCGTGCCTTTTTAAAGGCTTTTCTTGTTACAAAAATGCTGCACATTCATCAACTAGGTTGGCGTAATTACTTGCTGCATAATGTGGAATTCAATATATCCTTAACCTACACGATTTTCCATGATAATATCTGCGACAGTAGATGTAGCTTGTATTTCAGTGCGAGTGTACTCACCTGTGATGTAAAGATGAAGCGGTTGCCAACAGCGGTCGTTAGAAGTTTTCTCACCAAGCCGGAAGAAAAATACTTGTACGCATCCAATCTCTTGTATGCTTTCAGCGATTCATTACTGTATTGTGGGGTATTTATAAGATAATGGTACACGTCCGGGTATTCGATGGCTGGCAACTCATGACATACACATTCAAGTGAGCACTTTGTCAAGGATGGGGAAATGATGTAGGGATCGATTTAAATGTCTAAAATCTTTTTCAAATACCTACTTTTCGCCTCGGATGGAAGATTCATACAATAAGGTGACAGAATTAGACCATTGCTGGTCTGGGAACCCGCCGTCAGCAACAATTAATTAACACAATCCCAGAGTCGGGCGGCCGAGCTGATCACCAATATGGCGTCGTAAACAGCGATGACGTCACGTGCACAACGTCTATACACGTATAATTATATTGTATCATACATAGACATGAATTGTCGGCTGTCGGCTGTCGGTCACTCTCTCGGACTATACACTCAACATTTGCTTGTCTATTAACATAAAGCTTTCACAGACAAACATCACTCATACATACATTGACAGTATTATGAATACATTGACTATATAACATTATTTACGTATATGAAAAACGTACGCTTACATTTTGTTTTATGAGAATACATGGTACATATCCATTGTAGGTTTTGTTTTATTACCATATTTAAACGATCCTTGAAAATTTCGTGTCGTCTTACATGAAGTTCTTGCCTAAGTATTCATGTCGCCTATATAACAATAACGAAGTTGTATATCCATAAAAAATGTAATTCATTTTTGCTTCAACTTCTAAAATGCCATTTAAGGAAGTAACATACGAATAAGTTAACATAAACTATATCAACGCTTCTTTAGTGAAATTTCAACATCATCCGTTCCTTCTTCGCTAGCTAAGTTTAGATGCTCAAAAGACATTGTAAAATACTGATAAACCGCGAGGCAAAAGAAAGTAAACACGTCATTTTGTTTAAAATTACTTATTATATAAGAGATGTGTGATGTGTTAAGTTATGACACGCTAACAATACAACATATTTGCAGTTGTTTGAAGAATTGGGGTCTGGTTAATGTTAAGAGTTTAATGCAGGCAGTTGTAAGAAATACAATTTACACTCACATCACCCACACCATGTTTAAAATGTTGTCAATATGTGAAAAATTTAGGCACGTGTAAGTTTATTTCACATAGAGTATGTTGACCGTAATGACGAACATTTGTGTTATTTCAAAATTAATTTTGGAACAATTTAACATAAAATTTCATTTAAAAAAAGGAAAAACGCTTTAAAGTATTTTTTGAATGATGATATAACTCTTGTTCTTTTCAGTTTAAGAAAACGACATCATGATCAATATGTGTTTCTGAAAATCTTACATATGATAAATTCAACTAAAGTGTGTACTTTCTTTTGTCTGTCAGTTTGTTACATTAGAAGTTACATGATAACCCTAAAAGTGTGTAAAGCTGTACAGTTGTAGAGTGATAATTATCTCCCCACCGAGGCAGACCAAGTCATGAGATGTTGTACAGTCGCCGAAATCTGTTGGTTCCGGTACCTTCCCCTGGCGGGAAAAAAGTGTACTACAGTCCATTTATTTTTTTTATCAAATGACAACGCTTCTCGCATGAAAAGGGTGGTTCATATTACAACGGTTTTGCCAAAATGATGATTTTAGAACAGCCTTGCTTACTGGGTGGTAACGTACCCCGGAAATTGTTGATCACGAAGCGAGGAAAGCTGGCAGAGGTAACGGACCAGGTAAGATTCACGATCGATTTAAAGTCTTTCTATGGGTTTTTTAATGCAATATACTACAGGTAAATGCTTGATGTAGATAATAGTCACATACAAATTTGAATTTCTTACTGACAGGTCTTTCCTGTGTTACTATTATTGAAAATCGGCAGTGTGGTCGCTACAGAAAGGGTGAAAGGAAACAGTATTTGACCAATTTCAATATTTTCGTGTCATTTTATAAGGACAAATCTTTGTTAAAAAGCACTGCGAGAACAATGTGCACTTTCTTGATACCCCATGATCATGTGATTTTGAGAGAGAAATGGGTAATTTGACAAAGTTGTTGAAGTCCCATAGAAAGACTTTAAATCGATCGTGAATCTTACCTGGTCCGTTGCCTCTGCCAGCTTTCCTCTCTTCGTGGTCAGCAATTTCCGGGGTACGTTACCACCCAGTGTTGCTGTTTGCACAACTAACTTTAATTGCATTCAATCAGGCATCGCACATTCTATCCCACAAGTCGGCGTAATTGAACAGAGACTGTATCAATATTTCATGAGTTGATCTGCCTCGGTGGGGAGAGAATGAGGACGATTAAACTCAGGGGTATTAAGGACTGTGTGCTTGCTGGCTTCCAAACAATATTATTTGTATTTTTAGTATTTAAACTCTCATTAAACCTCCACTAAAATGTTTGTCTTTTGTTATTTGCAATTAATGTTTTAGATCAATGATTAACACCAGTTGTCCTCTTGCTGACATGTTACATGAATACTGCTCACGCCTGAAAACACCATTTGTTACATATACAGACAGAATAATACATTAACATCTCACACGCACAAAACTTAAAAAATAATACCAGAATTGATAATTGTTTCACGAGTGTTAATTAGTAAGTATTAATGAGTTTCGGCATTCTTTTAAAGAGAGGCAACACTTGTGAATTGATAAACGTCACACTAAGTAATTTTCCCAAGTAAGAGACTCTGAGATTATTGTTTCGAAAGAGTTAATTAGTGAGAATGTCAATATTTAGCTCCGTTGGGCATGCTCAAAATAGAGGCAAAACTAATACAAGTTAGAATATATTTCTCACTACGTTATTTTCCAATGTAACTCTGTCTTACAACAGTAAGGAGACATCGTAGGTTGGTGATAAACTAAAGAACAGAACTTATATCTGAGCTTTGCAAGGATGATGAAAAGGGTTATATTTTCGGTTTTCTACGTTTTCTTACTAAAACATTGCCTTGTAGATGCTATTCAGAACTGTAACAAAAAAGTGTTTGTGAAAAACACTGCCGAGGACAACAAGCTACTTGACAGTGGTTTATTGTTGGAGGTTGTTGTCTCACTTCGGGTGGAGTGTGTGTCCTTGTCTCATCTGCATGAAGGTTGTAACCTAATCTTGTACAACCCCTCACGCAACCTGTGCAGACTTCATCACTTTGATCACACTTCCCAAACGGACGCAGGAACATCGGCACCAGGGTGGAGAAACTTTGCCCGTAAGTATATATATATTACACGTCTGTCCATGACATACAATGTTTGCGACACAAGTGGCTCAATAGAAGTTTCTTCAAGCGAGAGGTTGACTCCTTTTGTGACAACATGATTTTTTTTGTGGGCCCTAGTCAGGGAGTTTCTTTAAAAACAATACAGTTCATTGTAGTGTATGATACACGGTTTATATATTTATGCTTTATTTTTAAAGTTATAGTTATCTTCATTTGCACTACTCCTTATCGTCAACCCTTTATTGTTCCTCAGGGCTTTGCGCAGGACAACCACTCGAGCCTGACTGTCATGTCACCAACAACTCTAACCTTGATTCGTGTCAGTCCTGTTTTAATGACAACAAATGGACACATGAGCATGTCAACAAACCGATTCCAGCTGTCAGCGAATCAACATCAGCTGTCACCGAATCGACATCAACTGTCACAGAATCAACACCAGCTGACACCGAATTGACACAAGTTGTCACAGAATCGACATCGACACCAGCTGTATCCAAATCAACATCAACTGGCACAGAATCAACAACGACTGTCACCGAATCGACATCAACTGTCGCCGAATCGACATCAACAGAATCGACATCAACTGCCACAGAATCGACATCACCTGTCACAGAATCAACATCGACGGTCACCGAATCGACATCGACGGTCACAGAATCGACATCGACACCAGCTGTATCCCAATCAACATCAACTGGCACAGAATCAACAACGACTGTCACCGAATCGACATCAACTGTCATCGATTCGACATCAACTGCCACAGAATCAACATCAACGGTCACCGAATTGACATCAACTGTCACAGAATCAACACCAACGTCCACCGAATTGACACAAGCTGTCACTGATTCGACATCAACTGCCACAGAATCGACATCACCTGGCACAGAATCAACATCGACGGTCACCGAATCGACATCAACTGTCGCCGAATCGACATCAACAGAATCAACAACAGCTGTCACAGAATCGACATCAACTGTCACAGAGTCGACATCAACTGTCACTGATTCGACATCACCTGTCACAGAATCAACATCGACGGTCACCGAATCGACATCAACTGTCGCCGAATCGACATCAACAGAATTGACAGCAACTGTCACCGAATCGACAAACGAAGATATGTGTACAATATTTTCTACAGTTTTACCAGATGTTGTGAGTATTTATATGATTGCATTTAGACCTTGTTTAAAATAAATATCACATGATATGACCATTCATATTAGGTATAAGTAGGAATATGGGATCCGGTCAGTTATTGCAGGTGGGGGGGGGGGGGGGGGGGGGGGCTGGTATGTTTCATTACCCTCCCGAAACTTATATCTACAAAACGTCTTGCAATGCTTCTTATGGAGACTTATGTTTCGTTTATAACATTTACAATTGAAAGATCAGTTATAAAACATGTTTTAAAGCATTCCATTTTACACTATCAATACTTAGGGAGATATGCCTGAGATAAAAAGGACTTCTTGATAGACTAACAGTTTGAAAATATATTTTTGGAAAAACACAAGATAATGAATTTCATTGATAGGTAGATTTATATAAGGCAATGGTTGACATGTGTTTTATTTATAGATTTACTAAAATAGTTTCAAAGATAAGCTCTTGAAAAATGATTTCCACAAAGTCAGTTGAACATTTAAAGAATTTAATACTAAAATATGCAAAGGGAACATCTACACTTCAAAGTGATTAATTTTGAAAACTTTTATTTCAAATTGAAATTTGGGTCTAACCCTCAATAACCCCCCATGCAAGATGATTGTATCAAAGTTTGTATAAGAGACATTGACTTTTAATGCTCATAAGTCATAAAATTCCTATCAAAATGATTCCCTCTACCACCCTGGTGGTGTCAATAAAGAATCTTCTTTCAATCACTCTCATATATCGATGATAATAAAAGCATACATGATTATATATCATTTCAAGAGTGGCGATTACTTTACCAAAGACTTTGGCTTTGATGTTGTACCGGGGATGGCTGTCGAAGTCAAGGGACCTGTCTACAGTACTGGAATGATGTGAGTTTTTTTGTCATTCTGTTGGTTCCCACATAAGTATTAGATGATAACAAATGAATCGTCTATAGAGTGTTAAACTTGTCATTACTCAATGTGATTTCAGGGAGTTGTAGAATAAAGTATTTGAGAAGCTTGAAAAAGAATATTGAACCTGGCTATTATTTTTGAGTCATATTTTTTGAAAATTGGAGGCTTTGATATATATCTGTGTAAACGAACATGGCACAATGAAGCAGATTTCGTGAAATTGTAACAAGAAATTGAGTTCAAAAAGTGAGACAGAAATAATTAACGGTATCGACAGCCCGTGACTTTCTTTACATAACAACATGTGATATTCTACTTCCTGTATGGCGTCACAAATTTTTTTCTCAAATGAATGCGCGCAAACATGGGTCGTCAGTCAGCTGAAATCGATAATACAACCAAAATATGTAATGTTGATTTCAAACGAGAAGGCTATATCAATTTAGTATCAATTAATGGGATTATTATCATTCTGTGCAACGGAAAACAAAATAGATGTTTTGAGATCGAAATGGCCTACAATATCTAGTCATTAGCTTCAACCACATCGTCAGGGACATCACTGATGTAATAAAAGATAGAACATTCCTGCAATATGGTAAAAACCAGTCTGATCAAAATCGATCATGCTCCGAGGAATACAATTGTATAAAAATTGTCTGTTACTAGGCTCGTACATAATCCAGATTGAATATTCTCTCTGCCACAGTCTAAGTGCAGTCAACGAACTTGCATGTTGCTGTACCAAGGTTTATGCAGACAATATCCAGGAATATCAAATATCCAATAAAAGATGTACAGCGTAAAGATAATATTGACATCTTTTGCTGCCATCCTTAGAATTTGATAGATGAGCAGAAACATATTACAAGGTTGGGTGCACCTAGACCGTGGCGGAAGGGTTATCCCGTCTGGATTATGTTAGAAGCTCGGAACACTCGGGTGAACAAAACAACCGCAGCAATTAATCAACGAATGATCTCGCTAATAGAGTCACCGGACCTTTAGAAACATCATTAAAAGCGGTAAAAGATAAAAAAAACTCACTTAAATTTTGTGCTCAACATTACTACCTTAATAAACTAAACAAAAGAATTCACGTTTTAAAGGCAGAAGGATGTTTAATTATGTAAGGATCAGTAATCATAAACCTCCAATCATTTCACTCAATTATTCTGCAGGGACACATATTTTGACTTTTCGTTCAGTTTGGGTACAAATAATTATTCAAAGGCATTTATTAAGATTACGTCCCTCTGCCCCTGACAGACAGACAGACAGAGAGACAGACAGACAGATTGTTTATAACAGTCTCACCTCATTACACTAGCAGTTTATATACAGTGTAAAGCGGAAAAAAACTGCAACCCGCCACTCAATATAGAGTTACGGGAGACTATTAAAACATTGCAAATAACATAAGATATACTCTGTAAATAAATTAAAAATGTACACGCTTAAGCAAAAAGGCAAAATATGGGTCATAAACTATATACAGTTACAGAGCCATCTTTAAAAAAAGTCAAATAGTATAAATATATAAAAGTACGAGTTAAGATACACATGCATAGCTAAAACGTATAAGTTTTAAAACACAGACATACATGTAGCTAAAACATATCAGATTTAAAACAAATACGATGTAAGATGCATTATAAAGAAAGCATCTTCTTCGTTTCAAAATGTTATGGCAGTTTTTGGAAACGGTGGGACATATCACTGGGTTTGCTAAAATAAAACTTAGGATGTCAGTATCCTGGCGTTCATGAAAGTTATCCATCATCATCTCACATAAATCTATAAGCACACTTCGTAAGTCACCATACAGTGGACAGTGCAACAATACGAGGCTCATCTTCGACACACGAAGGGCATATAAAACATGTTCTTTCCTTCACTAGTAGGTTTACATATCGGTCAGTTTCTATTCGATTGGTGCCGCTCCGCATCTAAACTTGGCTAGCGCACTCTGGTGAGGTCTTGGCAGGGATGATTTCACGTACGCTTCTACTGAGAATAAGTCCTTGAAACTGGAGTAGAGCCTTAGCTTGTTTCCACCCTGACCTGAAGGCCCCTGTATCCTTATCAGAGTAGATTTCCATTCTGCGAAGAAGCCTTGCATGAGTTTTCCTTTGACATTGTTGAGTTGGTGCTGTACTGGCGATTTAAATCGAGGTAATGGTGCATATTCATATCCAAAAACTTATTTCTCACTCTGCGTGTCCAGTTTTTCTTACTTCGTAGTGCCAAGTCGTGAGACCATCTCCATTTAGCATACATGATTTGTCTCGCATCCATATTCTTTAACCGCATGTAGATTCTTGATACAGTACACCACTGTCTCACCTGACCAAATGTGAGTCCTTCTCAAATCTGCTTTCTATCTCTCACTCTCTCTTTCCGTCTTTTCTCTCATCGTTCCGATCCCTTTCTCCTTGATCTATCTACACTCTTTTGGATGGCAACATACCCGTGCTTTATAACTGAAATATTATTCAAAACACTTTCTGTTAGGGGTATACTTCCTCAAATCTAAGAAAACCGTTTTGATCTATTTACAAGAGCTTCTATGCAGGAGTACGTTTTGGTCCCCCAGATACTTGCTCCATAATCTAAGACAGACCATACCGTAGTGTCAAAGAGGGTTTAATAGGTATCATACATCAAAAGGTTTATATTTAGATATGAGTAGACCTAAAGCTCTGCTTGCCGAGTTTGAAACTGACTTGGCCATTCTACCATAATCCAAGTTATCTGTAAGAAAGAGTCCTAAATAGTTGTAGCTTTCAGCAACCTCCAGCGCAGATGAGCCACATATAAATCTGTGTGTTGAAACTTGGGTAGAACTGTTGCGAAAATGAACAATTTTCGTCTTCTCGCCGTTAAGAGATATCTGATTTGTGATACACCAGGCACTAAGGTAGTCCAGCATACATTGTAAATCGATCTCTGATTCTGCTAAAAGAACTACGTCATCCGCATATGCCATTATTCCAATTCGTGACTCACCTGAGGTCGTTGATATGCAAGTTAAAGAGAAGGGGAGAGAGCATACACCCTTGTTTCAGTCCACTTTTCACATTGAACCATTCTGTAAGATAACGGTTACGTCGTACTGAACACTGTACATCTTTATACACCGAGTATATAGCATCAAACATCCTCCCTTTAATATTGGACTCCAGGACCTTTTTCCATAGTTGTCCTCTATTGAAGCAATCGTACGCTTTCCTGAAATCTACAAAAGCTACAAAAGTTGCTTTCCTCAAGGATTTTCTAGTTTCAGTATAGAAATGAGACTGGAAATATGCTCCGTTGTAGACCTGTCCTTCCTGAAACTATTTTGTAAATCGCTAACTAGTTCCTTCTCCTCACAGAACATCACAGATAGTCTCTCGTTGAGTACAATGAAGTACACCTTACAGGACGTACTGGCTAGCGTTAAACCTCGGAATGACATCAGGTCTCGGGGATCACTTGCAGTACTCTTAGGGATTGGAATTTTAATACCCTTACACCAGATACGTGGAACTAGACCATTGCTAAAAATTTGATTAAACAAATTATAAAGAAAGTAGATGACCGTCTCATTCTTCAGTACGTACCGGGATGCCATCTATTCCTCGAACTTTACCTTTCTTTGCTTTCTTCATTGCAGTACTGATTTCCTCCATAGTGATGTTCTTGTTTAAGTCTACTTTTCCAGATTCGTCATTAATCACTTTCGATTGGTTCTCCAGTATGTTCTTAGGATTTAAAAGATCCGAATAGGCATTTCTTCATGTTTCTATGACAACGGTATGATTCCTAGGCACAGATCCATCTTCTAGCTTAATCTCCATTGGTATCGATTTTCTTCTCTCCCATCCAACACCAACTTTATCCATTCGTTTCCAAGCATCTTGAATAGAGGACCTACACAATACTTCTAACTCCTCGACAACTTTTTTTTGAATGGTTACGTTAAGCCTTTTGAACACATCTACAAAAATGTTTTCGCTGCTTTTAGAGATGGTTTATTCGCTCTCCACTGCATTTGCACAAGTCCTTTTCTGCGTTACACATATCCTTCCACAGTTCTTCCAGTTCTTTACTCCACCATTTCTTACTAAGTTTCCTCCTCTTGTTGTGTCTGGAGTCATACCTGATTTGTTTGCAGGGGAGTTCAGAACCTTGTTGGTTAACGCTAGGTCCGAAAAAAGCGTTCATAAGCACAACCGATATCATACTGGCATTTCTGTGACGATTCTTAAGTCGCGATGATGTCTTATATGACTAATTTGTTATGTTCGGAAGCAAGAAAGTCCTCCGGGACATTACTGACGTCACATTTTGTGAAAGCTTTTTGTGGCTGAGTTACCCCATACTCACTCTGGCACAGACGCTCGCTAACCCTCACATCCCATGACAGAAAAGAATGGTCTAGCTTAAAAATCTTGTTAGGGTCTATTGTTCCAACACACTTGGATTTGTTAGCAAAATCACATGGTTGTGAAACTGTAAAGTTATTAAACTTTTCTATTTGCTCGTAATAACAAAAACAGAAGTCGACTACTGATGTACCTCTTGTAGACAGGCATGTGAAGTCATTATTTTCATTGCATCTTCGATTAAGGATACAGAAACTTGCATTGATGAGAAAGTCGATAAAAATGCAGCCATGCGAATTAACCTTCATATCGAGTACTTGTCGTTCTGGCAGCGTCTCTATCCGTTCAATAAAATCCTGCATTCCACCACACCTGCCACACCTGGCATTAACCTTGAGCCTTCCCTCTGCCCCGTTCAATTATGTTTACAATGCCCTCTGACCCGGGCAATTATCTTAATTATTTTCCAACCATTAGGTTGATGGTTCTTTTTAAAGTCAAAGTGTCAACTCACTTTCACTTTTGAAAAAAAGTACAAAGTTTTCCCAAATGCATTTTTTTATTATGCCGTATCGAACCCAAATAACTCCTTCTCCGGAACGCAAACCAACACTTTGCCAACTGAGCCATTGTAACAGCATTGAAGGATGCTTAGAATACTTAAATATTTGACGATCTATGTATTCTAAGTCGATTTCAAAGTGAAAATATTGTGAGTCAAGTACAACTGCAGATAAATTCTGACTGCATGTGCATCACATACCAAGGTTGACACGGCTGCGTTTGCGCGATGCGTTTCACAACTGAAAACACATTGAATTTACTAAGGTCTTTTTATTACTGCGTCCACCACCTTATGATTTAGTACAAAATTGTTTTCCCACCGTTTCTGTCAGTTTATAAGTAAGATCAAACAAGGCCCGCTGGTATTATTGAAGCCATCCTCCGTCGGGAAATGCCCTATGCATTGCCTGCGGGTCATGTTATACCCTACACATATATATTTGCAAATTTACCAGAAACTTACAAAGTTGTCATAATAACAGTTTGATGGTTAAATGGGTCAACAAAATATGCAGTTTGAATGCATTCTTTAACGTGTAAAAAAACGGGTTTGATATTAAATATATTATATTTCACAACGATTATCAAAAGATTCATGGTTACGATCCTCTGAGTATCCTAGCATAACACGTAAGTTCTCTTGCAGATTGATCTATTATCATTATTGAACTATAACAGGTTTACCTTATCATGATAAAAGTTCTTTTATAGGTTGATTCAATATCATGAAGGTACACTTACTGGTTGATCTATTATGATTGTACTCTTACAGTTTATATACCTCAAGGTCCATTTAACACTATTCTAAACGAGTTTTTATTCCGGCAGAACATACCTGTGAAGGGAAATAGGGCATTGCACTGTATAATACCCTGCTTTGAAGGCTTTATACAAAATAAAGCCCTCCAAGCGGGGTATTAACCATTACAAGGCCCTCCAAATATTTGTCTTCAAATAACTATTTATTTAACACAAGTGATCTGATTTTCTATTAAATTCAAAGTTCTAAGTTAAACTTATGAAAAATAACTCTGAAGTCAATTTCCACACTGCAAATGTTTCGGCATTATGCCTTCTCGAACTCGTGTCTATCATGCCCGCCATACCAAAGCCAACGGTCATACCCATTACATCATGGCTGATGAGATGGTTGGATAGCATTCTTAAACCCTTTTATAACTAGGTTTATATTTTGGTCGGTGTGATATTTTAAGGTCTTTTGAATTGTCAGTTAAATCAACGCAATACTATTCAGTTGATGGTTTGTGAATTAAATAAAACATGACCCTTGGACATTGTTATGGATGATCATGTGATAATTGTTTTTTGGGCTGTGTTCAATTAAACCACACTAAATTCTAGTTGGTTAAAATCAAACGCTTAGCTTCGGACATCGGTCAGAACAGCCATAAAAAATATTTTTGTGATGTTTTCGGTATATAAGATAGCTAACGCGCACTCGGGCCTTCCCTAGGTGGGTGTTATCCATTACTTAACCTCATTTTCATCATTGTACTCTTACGGTTTAACCTTATCACCATGATAGAACTCTTACACTTTAACCTTATTATCATGATAGGACTCTAACAGTTTAACCTTATTGTCATGATTGGCATCTTTGGTTTAACCTTATTATCATAAAGATTCACTTACAGGTTGATCTATAATGATAGAAATCTTACGGGTAAACCTTATTATCATGATACGGATTGTTATATTATCACTAGGTACACTTTACAGGTTGAGGGTTGCTTTATATGCCCCCGACACCTCTATTGGTATGGATATGAATATTGATGATGACGAGTGCAGCGTTTATGATGAAGTTAACGAAGTCCTGTGTGTGCGGCCTCAAATTGATGTCTCGGAGTTAACTATAACCTTCAGATTTACCAACAGCAACTTCGAGGTAAGATGATAACTGGGTTAAAAAGATCTCCAGTTTCTCACAGTTGAATATGTTTAAATGCACTTTATTATACCACTCTTACTTCAAGAGAATGTGTACTGAAACGCATTCTCTCCCCAAAGAGGTAGATCAAATCATGAAATGTTGATCGAGCTTCTGTTCTTATTAGACCAAATTCGTGGGTTCCGGCAGATTTCCCTGGCGGAATAAATTGTACCACAATCAATTTGAATTGTTGTAGCAAATGACAACGCTTCTCGCATGGAAATAGCTTCATAACCCAATGCATTTGCCATGATTCAGTAGCAAAAATGATGATTTAGAACAGCGTCGCTGATTGCATAAATATCGTTGATTGCCTCCAATCAGGCATCTCCCATTCTACCCCACAAACTCGGCGACTAAGAACAAAGGCTCGATTAACATTTCATGACTTGATCTGCTTCTGTGGGGAGAGAATGTACCTTTAATGTCACTTGACACATTTTACTCCACGATTTTGTATTCAGTATAGTGAACGTTAAATGTCTAAATAAGAAAGGTTTCGTAAATTGTCACATTATCTCTGTAATCATCTTTATTCTGTCATTTTATTCTATACCAGGTCTTCGTCGACGGAAATTTTATAGACAACATCAATAGCCTCGTTGGGATAGACAATGTTGACATCTATGGGTTTGCAGAAAGCACTCAAGTGAAAATCTACAGCACACCTGGATCTTGCACACAACCTTGAAATTCCCAGTGCACCCTTTTCAAAGAGCCACACACCGTGAGTTTACAGGGTCATATATGCAAAACTTTAACAATAGTGTAATCTGATCAAGAAGTATCGATCTTTGAAGGATATGCACTGTTAGTTGGAATGTTAGTTGGAATGTGAATTTGGCTTTTGCAAAGAAATATGACTGTCTTAAGAACTTCATTGAAAATAAATTTTTTACCATATAATTTGGGAATCAATATGTGACATATTTTATATGAGTTTTGTAATTTACGTTCGTATAAAGGCAAAACAGTAAACCTGTCTAACCGATCCACTGCTTTGCGTATGTTACATATAGTCGATTAAAACTTTATGCCAACATATAGTTTGATGATATATGTTTCAATCACCACTCCCGGAACCTACAGATATTTTGTAGTTATTTCTGCAAATCAAACGTAAGCCGATTTTCACCCTCAAAGGTATCAATCTCAGTACAAATGGCTGCCTGAAGGAGAGTTGTGACAGAATCAAGCGCTCTGATTGGTCGAAATTTCCTTTATGTGACCCTGTAAATTATTGCGTTAATAAAGAAATTATTCTTTGTTTTGCTACCATGTGTTCTAGAAAATATAGGGGTATTTACACACGGAACTTACTTAAGCACCCCCTATTTTGTAAAATTAATTTGGGTGCCCTTGTAATGTTTTGGTAGTTTTGATGAATTACCACTCCACATATATCAATTGCCTTTTTATTGAATATTTATTTGAACTAAAATTCGAGGTTTGAAAAAATAATGACAATACCATATACAACTATTGTCATTGTGGAGAAAATACACATAAAGACCTTACACGATAAGAGGCTAGCAGGACATTGAATTTTTAATTCTTTTTTCATCCATATTTAGAAAAATGCCCTTAATCTTAAAATCTGTGAGTAAATTTGAATATTTATAAAATAGAAAACACATGGTTGGCGGGCATTATCAATAATAAAGGATGTTTGCCCTTGTGATTTGCCCGTGAACAAATCTCGCAGGCAAACATCCTTTATTATTAATAATGCCCATAACTTATCCATAACTTAAATCAACGGGCCAATTTAAATGTATTGCTAATTCGCTGTGTCGTCACACCTCTACAAAAATGAGGACATATATATGTAGTAGTGGTCTCACTTTGTGAGAGAAAAAGTCAACTCATCAAGGGATCTCGTATTGTATCCCTTTAGGATAATCAATGACGCATTCATGCTCCTTAAAATAGTCAACAACACGAATAGTTTTCAGGAAAATATAATTACCTTTCTAGGTAGCCATTTATCAGGAACTAGTTTTGGCAGATAACAAGCAGCTGACATGGTCGAGCTATATCCCCCGCAAATTGCACAATATGTATAGGTTTTCCATATCATATTGCTGATTATTTTTTGTCTCACAAAACAACACAACTTTTCCAGGATATGCAGGAAACTGTTCTAAAAAAGTGATATTAACTTTATGTTCACTGTTAGGCATGATTCAAGTAAACTGACAAAATTAAATTCAAACGAATGAATTTATGTATCACGTATTTGGATCTCCAAGATCAATTTGATCATATGAAAACAAACATATTTTATTGTTCTTCATTACACACCTTCATATGATTACCGGTATGTACAGGACTTGTGTCAGTTTTTTCTGCCGAAAAAGGCAAAATTTAACAAAAATATTTTCAAAATTGTTCTTCATGACACATCTTCATATGATTATGTATCTCCATATCAAATTTGATCAATATATGATAATTAATTTAGAAGTTGTGAGCCTGACAGGACTTGTAACAGTTTTCGAACAGAGTCCTAATTTATTGCCAAAAAAGGCAAAATTTTATGAAAATATTTTCAAAATTGTTCTTCATGAAACCTTCATATGATTGATAAATATGTATCTCCATATAAAATTTGATCAATATGTGATGATTAGTTTAGAAGTTGTGAGCCGGACAGGGCTGGTAACAGTTCTGGAACAGAGTCCTCATTTTTGGCCAAAACAGGCACAATTTTATAAACATATTTTCAATTTTTTTCTTCATGACACACCTTTATATGATTATGTATCTCCATATCAAATTTGATCAATATGTGATGATTAGTTTAGAAGTTGTGAGCCGGACAGTACTTGTAACTGATTTTCTTTAAAAATTTCAACTTTCTCTTCAAAATCCTAATATTTTATGTAGTTTTCTTAAAAGTGTTACTCATGACACATTATTATATGTTTCTTCATTTCCATGACGAATTTGAATTAAAATGATTGATTATTTACACAGTTATGACTCGGACACAAAGTGTAACGGACGGACGGACGGACGGTACCCATTTTAATACCCCCCCCCCCCCCCGCAACTTCGTTGTTACGGGGGATAATAATCTTTAGAACCCTAAATAAATGATCATATGGTATGAAGACAAATTTAACCATCTTGAAAAACATACAAAGGGAACAAAACGCCAATGCCACAATAGAAAGTTTGCTTAATATTTTGTGAGGAGTATATTAACAACAACCAAAGTGGTAAACATGTTTGCTTTATGTCGTGCTAACTTATTAACCATCACTTAGTTTACTGTGAGCTATTATAGTAAAAATATTACATGTATGCTTCAGTCTTGAATGTAAAATGTAGCACAAGTCACCAATCTGATTAAAATCAAATCATTGATTCGCTCCCTTATTTATATTATGTTGTTACTGGTCACTCATCTACGATCTGACGGAATCCCGTAGAGGTCCGTGTCCACCGGAAGTAAGATTTCAACCCATCACGTTTGCGCTTTCAAAGTTGTGAAAGTAGATTAAAGCTTCAAACATCATCGCTTTTCTATGTAACGCGGAAAATGCCGAGGTTTTCTGAATGTTTGGGTACGCTTGATTTGCTACATCAACATGAAAGCAGTATGTTTGTTGAAGTACAACCTTAATCTTTAATCAACTGATAATTATATTGTTTTCTCAAAACATCTTAGTCACACGTTTTGCGGTGAGATTTGCAGGATATGAAGATTAATTAGTTTGAAAGAAGAGTTTAAATTGATTGCTTGAAAATACTTCTCAAATTCAGGCCCGTAAAATGCATAGAACTTTTATACAAAATTCACCATGAAATGCTGATCATTATGGATCTTTTCACGTACCTTATGTACTTGATTATCAACAAATTTCCGGATTTTGATAGCTTTGTAAAGAATTCAGAAGCGTTTTGTCAGTGTCAGTGACATATCCGCTTTTAAACATAACACATGTAATGAAACTTTTATGGTTATTACAAAACTCGGTCATAAGTTATCAAACGGATTTTTTCCAAAACAACAGTTCTAGTCGGGTTGCAAATCAAGTAAGCCCCTTGCAATGCCGACACGCTCATGCAGCCATTGGTTGCTTATTTCCATGTGTAGACACAGTGACTTACAATGGATAGCCAGACACACAAAAGCCTGTGCACCTTTATTTGTAGGTTTTGTTATATGAATTATTACAAAGCATCTATAGCGGGGTTAATTATTGTATCGATACCCCGAAATGACGGAGGAAGATTGAATCTGATTGGTCGCATCAGGACCGACCCTACAAACTGATTGACTGTCAAATTCAGGGTCATTTCCTGTTCAAAGTTCACCTGGACATGGTTCTCTACGGGACTCCGTCAGATCTTAGATTGGTGACAAGTAACAACATAATATGAAACAAGAGAGAGAATCTAAGATTTGATTTCAATGAGATTGCACAAGTCACGCAAATGAAGGTGATGTTTCGTGGCAGACAATGATTGGCTACAGGAAATTTTGCTGGTTGACTAATTGATGTTTGATTTCTCATACATTAAGTGCCAATTTTAATCATATGTTTGAATAAATGAGTTATCAATTTTCCTCAGTATTGATATCTGCTTGTTTGATTTGAAAGTTTGAAATCAAATTTCATTAAGAACATGCTCAAATGGTCATTGAAATGACTTTAAAAACAAACATCACATTATCAAACAGCAAAACGTCTTTTCAGTCACCGGCATTTAACATTTTCACGGCTGTTGAATTGAGCACCTATTATTATTTAGCACATTTTGAACAGACATATCTTTTAAATTGGAGCACCCTTCAAAAATTATTTTAGTATTTTGTATTGTATTTGTATTTTCTAAATGTTGTCTTAATGAAAAAATAACTGATTAACATTGAAAACATTGTGTTTGGTGACGTTTAAGATATTATCAGATACATAGTGTGTATATTTGTAAACCGAAAATTCCTTTGTAAGTTTTTAGGTTGTGTATCTGTTTTTTCGACAATAAAATATAGTTAATCAGTTCATTTTGTTTTCATTTTGAACTATGATTCATTCATCATTGAAAATAAAACTCATTACATTAGTATTTTATTACGTCAGGAGTATTTTTAAATATCACCTAGTTATTCCAATGTGGACATATCAAGACAATGGTCAAATATCAAAACAGTTTTTTCTAGTGTCTTTTCGAAAAGAAATTGTAAATGACACTGGATGATAGAAAAGGGTTATGCTATTGTGTTGTTAAATATTGCAAAGGCTCGCAATGGTTATTTCTAATGCAAAATATTTACCATCCCAATACTCGCATTACTACATCTAAATAAATCATATCATTCCTGATAAGAATCCCTTTTGAAATGACCATCTCCATTGTCAACTCAGTTGTCAACATCAAACAATTCTTTCTGGTATATGTGTTTAGTCAAATGCTTTGATCCATATTGTTTCGGGCTGGTTTATGTGGGCACTTCAAGCTTAAAAAGAGAAACAAAATCTGGCTAGCTTCTATCATATCAACGATCAGCAATTAAAATGTTGACACGGGCCTATGGCAAGAAAATACTGAGTGAAAAGAAAATGGGCCAAATAATCTATATCCCTGTCATCAAACATGATTGGATATCAATAAAAATGAATAGCCAAATAAAACAGCAACCAATGTTATCATATTTTGAGAATTGTTATTCATGTGTATAAGTTGAAATATAGATGTAAATGTGTAAAACAATCAAAACAATTATTAAAATATTTATTCAAAAATGGCTAAAGGTAATATGCCATAACCACAAACGTTAGCAGGTTGATTACCATTACTGATTATTAGATGTTCAACCAAAGGGAACAAATGCACTTTTTGTAATCAGCGGCCTACGTCCGTATTCTTGTTAACACGATAGCTAATGAACCATTTCACTCAGAAGCTTCAAATTTTGTGTCAGTCTATATGGCGGATATTTACAGACACTAGTCAATAATGGTGACCTTGACCTCATTTTCAAGGTCACTACGGCACCTTGACAGCTTTTGAAACTCTTGTTAACGTGATATCTCATGAACCATTTCACTCAGAGTCTTCAAATTTGGTGTCAGTTTACATGACGGAAAAAGCAGACACCAGTCGATAATGGTGACCTTGACCTTATTTTCAAGGTCACTACGGCACTTTGACCGCTTTTGAAACTCTTGTAAACGCAATATCTCATGGACTATTTCAATATGGTGTCAGCTTACATGGATGGATTATTTCAAGGTCGTTACAGCACTTAAACACTTTTGATACATTCTTAGGGCATTAACTGTTGCACTAAAGGTCTTCAAATTCAAGCCTACAAGACACAGACACCACTTGATCAGTGTGACCTTGGTCTTATGTTCAAATGATGTTTGATTGGTTTTCAGCTCCTCTTAACGCAACATCTCATGAACCATTTCACCCAAGTATTCACATTCGGTTTCAGCCTACGGTAATACACAGCAACATGTTGATTATTGTGACCTTAACCTTTTCTTCATGGTCACTACGACATTTTGACCACTTTTAAAACTCTTGTTAACATGATATCTCATGAAGGGTTACATATTTTCGAATCACCACAGCTCTTACGGAATGTGTGCTAGCAGATATTTCAGTCATTATGACTATCTCTACTTTTTATTATTTATTTCATATGTATAGAAAAAATGCTGTCTACCAAATTGTAAAAATAGATCAATTGGCTCAGTAGCTCATCAGGCTTCATATTAATTTGCTTTAGGTTGTGGCAAAAGTGGTTATCCCCTTACTTTGGAATCCTCCTTATCTAACTTAGGAGTTCGCACACAAACTTTCAGCTTTCTAGGCCTGATGCATCTTGAGAAAAAGATGAAATAAGTTTAAAAGCTGTGGCCCCTGAGGCCCTTATTACGGGCCACAGCACCACAAACGCTATACATCATAATCCTCACTAGTAAAAGAGTATGTTCACAAGGTTTCAGCTTTCTTGGCTTTTTGCTTCTGGAGAAAGAGATGAAAAAAGTTTTTAAGGGAATGGCCCCTCTGGCCCTTAAAGATGCTGTATCATACTTGCAAGCGGTTCAGGATGAAACTTAGCTATTGAGAAATGAAATACATCACTTTGTAGAAAAATCTTTCAACGAAATTTTGATATCATATTAACATTGTTTAATCAACAATCACATACTTATTTCGACGCTTCAAGCACAGTACCCCTCGTAGAAAGGGCATATCATTTAACAAACCCGCTTTCGGTTACGTAATCATTATGCTTGTAGGATTTACACCGTGTCTCAACTACCGTAATTGCGTTCGATGGGTATCAACTTTGACAGCAACGAATACCTAATTCGGAGAAAAAGAATATAAAATCTAGTTGAGCGCGATGAATTGATAGATGGACGGTAGCCGGACACCAAGCGATGCCATAAGCCCATCGGGCATTACGGGCCAGATAAGCTAAAAACTCAACAATGAATTCAGTATAAGATATGCAACTATTAGAAATTAGAATAAAAAAAGGTTTGGATTCGAACCTCTTATCTATTTTGTAGCAGCGTCCGTCACTTTAAAGGGACAGTAGCACGTTTTTGGAGGAATATAAGATGTTGTCAGGAAAATGAAAAATAATGGTTCAAATTGAAAGAAAATGTATAAAAACTTTAAGAAGTAGTAATAAATCAAACATATAGTGTAAAGTTCAGACATGCGATTACTTTTGCTTTCACAAAATGAATTGAATGTGTTCACACAACTTAATGTGAAACCTTATAATATCTATTTTCCCCTTATTATCTTAACTAGCAAGGAATCTGTAAACAAGATTTCAGCTTTCCACATCTTTTGGTTATGAAAGCGAAGTCTAAAATAAGTTTTTAGGACTTGGCCCCTGTTGCCCTCATTGGTGGTCTCGATCAGGGTCACAAAAGTGGAGTCTGTACACAAAGTTTCAGCTTTCTAAGGTTCTGGAAAAGAAGACAGAAATAGGTTTTAGAGCGTGGCCCCTGTACTGTGGCCTTTGTTAGGGGTCACTAAAGTTACAATCCTCTCAGGATTTCACTCATCGTGTACGAGCTTTGAGAAAACTTCTCATACCTTTTATTGTTGAAGCAAGAGAAGAAAGAAAGACTGTGGACTTATTTGAAAACAAACTCGTCATCCACATAGTGATGTACAGATATGACACCACAAGCCGTACTGTATCTCGATGCAGAGGGAACTCAAGACCCAGACTCCCGGACACAAATAGGACAACGGCCTTTACCCTGAATCACAAAAAGATGATATTACGGATGCTTCGCCTCGACACTATGATGACATGTCACATCCATCATCTATATCAATGATATCCTGGAATGTCAATGGATTATATAATAAGCTAAAAAGTCCTACCTTTCTCCAATTTCTGAAAGATTATGAAATAATAAGCTTAATTGAAACATGGGCAAAAAACACTGATGATTTTGTTAACATCATATAAATGTTTTCAGTCTATACGCCCTAAAGCAAAACACTTTGGAAGATACAGTGGAGGTTGAGCCGTTTATATTTCATATAAACTCTGTGATTAATTTACAAGAGTTTATATGCATTCAATCTGCCTTATAAGTAAAACTACCAAATATAAATGATACTGTAACTATAGTGATACTACTCTTTGTTTATGTTTCTCTAGAAACAACGTCTAACGCTGATGGAATAGAGGTATTTGGGGCTCAGCTTGCCGAACTGAAGAGTGACTATCCAAAAGTTAATATTATTGGGGACAAGGACTTTGATGATGTTGTTGCTATATTTGTTGCAGAACATAATTGCAATGACTGTATGGATAATGATTTGTTGCATGAAATTACTACAGATGAGGTGACGACAGCTATAGATAGACTGAAGCTGAATAAATCTCCTGCTAATGATGGAATACCATCTGAGTTTTTCAAAACTGTCAAAAATATCATTGCACCATATCTTGTTATATTGTTTTCACACATACTCTCCAGGGGAGTATTTTCTGAAGCTTGGAGTGCTGCAATAATTATACCTATTTATAAGAAAGGAAATGCAAATGAACCTAAGAATTACAGGGGTATTTCCTTACATTTATTTAATTGCATGAGCAAACTTTTTACAACCATCGTCAATACATGTAAGAGAATCTACGATTTTGTTGAAAATAATAGGCTTATTGGCGATAGATATTACAATCTATCATTCAAAAGTTCACAACAAGAAAACGAGGTAAATTCTATTGCGCATTTGTTGATATTAAAAAGGCATTTGACAGGGTAGATAGGCTTCTTTATCTCCTTTTACAAAATGGAATACATGGAAACAAGTTCTGCAAAGCTTGTATGAAAAGGTGAAATCCGAAGTCGTAATAGAAGGCACGAAGCTTTCTGATTTTTTCAACTGTGCTGCAGGGGTGAGAGAGGGATGTGCACTTAGTCCCTTGATATTCTCTAAGAGTTATCTGAATCGATGAGCGAAGCTTTTGATAATGGAATATTCATTTCAGAAGACATGTTTAATATATTATCTTTACTCTTTGCTGGTGGTTTAGTTCTTGTTGCTGATACACCTCGAAAATTACAAAAGCAGTCAGGTTTTCTTCATAATTATCGTCTGAAATGGAGTATGGAGATCAACACAGTAAAAGCAAAATTGATTGTTTTTAGAAACGGGGGTAAGATCTCGAAATTTAAAAAAATGGACTTATGATGGTATATAAATTGAAGTGGTAAATGCATACAAGTATCCCGCTATAATGATGACACCTAAGCTTGTATGAAGCTAACAAGCTAAAAAAAACTTTGTTTCCTATTGAGAGCCTTATTCGTAAATTTGATATACCTATTCGTGAGGCATGAAATATATTCGATATGAAAATTGCACCAATCTTGATGTATGGAAGTGAAATATGGGGATATAAGGAAATAAATCAGCTGGAGATAGTTCCCAGATCATTTTGTAATTTTTTATTGAATGTTAATGAATCTTTCCCAAATGTTGCCATGTATTTTGAATGCGGAAGATATCCCTTATATGTTAAATTTTATATGAGCTGCATCATAATATTATTATATTGGTTTAGATTGATTTTCATGCCATGCTTTAGGTATCCGCACCAATCATATCTAATGTTAAAATTAACCTGTGATAAGTGCCATGAGGAGGCAGCACTAACACAAGAATATACGTCAAATTATTGATGTAATTACAAACTGTTAAACAGTATGCTCAAGATGTTATTTTAACAAAAGTGTTTGTTTTGTAAAATGATCAATGATTTTACACCAAATTATCTTGGCAGCCTAGTACCTTCCAAAACATTAGATGTTGTTGGACACAATCTTTGCAATGACTCAAAACTTCAGATAGTAAAAACTTCTATAGTATAATTAAGGACGGCATTCCATGTGTGCTTAGTGCGTGATGTGTATTCAACACTGTACAATAAAATAGTAGAAGTTCATTCCATGTAAGTGTAATGTGTAGTGCATCATGCGTGATGCGTAGTGCGTGATCCCTGAAACACTCACGAGAGAGTCTGAATACGCATCACGCATGAATACGTATACATGAAATGTCAGCTTAAAGATTATGCAAAATCCTTTCTTCCAAACAATTTTAACTTTGGAATTCATTACCGAAAAAAACTCGACTCGAAAAAAGCAATATATTATCCAGCAAACTGACACGTATAGTCATTTCGATTTCAATTGTGGTAGTAGATCTTCTCCAACAATACACACTCGTCTCAAACTTAAATGAACATCAGTATGATATAATCAAAATATTTCAAATTGAATTATATTTGTACTTTAGGCCACTGTGCCTCTACTACTGAATAAAACCTGTCTAAGCTAAATCAGCGATTTAGAAGCATATCCTTTTGTGATCAACTTCATTTTTATTAAGTTATTATCTACATCACTATCACCTACAAAGCAAGACACATATTGATAGGCCCAACAAACCGTCATATCATGTGAGTGGTTGTAACAAACATTTCTCTTCCCACAGTGCCAGAACAAGTAATGAAATATTGATACGGCCTTTGTTATAACTCGACGAAATCCATGAGTTCTGGCCGTTTTCCCTCGCGGAAAAAATGCACCACAATCCATTGGAATTTCTTAGTCAAATGACAACTCTTATCGCATGAAAAGGGTGGTGCATATCACAATGCTTTTAAAACAGCGTCGCAACTAATTTTGATTGTATCCAATCAGGCATCTCCTATTCTATCCTACAAAGTCGGCGTTAAAAAGAAAGGGGCTGTAACATTTCATAACTTGATCTACCTCTGTTGGGAGAGAATGATCGTATGAGTATTTGTGACTAAAAATAAGATCGATTGCACAGAAGCACTAAGTTTACAGAGGTTGTTAGTAATTCGGTAATGCATTGAGTATGTTGTAGGAAAATTGGAATGATCATTTTATCAATTATCATTACCAAATAATTGATTTATTAAATTTTAGAAGTGTATGACAGATTTTCTCATTTCGAGAATTGGTTTCTCACCGCTGCATTTTCTAACAGTGAAAATATCAGAGAATCATCAAAGTCTTTACAGTGGCTTGACATTAATTCTACAATCAACACATCCTTATCAATATTGCTAGGCGACGAGACAATAATGATCATCATTGTTGGACAAAATTAGAAAAGATTAGATATAATTAACAAAAACACAAAATGTTATGTTTATCTTGTGACCGTCAAATCAGTTGTAGTCACACGCATTCTGGTTCGCTGAGTACATTAGGCTGTGCTTCATAGACTCAGTAACCCAATCGATCGTTAGTTTGTTATCATTTTATGAGAAGTGTGTATATATGTGTTCGGGTTAGCGAGACTATCTCATTTACTAGGCAGTTAAAGGGACAGTAGCACTTTTTTTGAAAAATTTGTATTTTCAATTATTTGCTGATTATTGTACGTTATAGCTAGATGTATTATTTTAATGGTATCAAAACTCTCATTACACAAAGCAATAATCCATACTCAGACAGCATATTATAAGGTCCCACAACTTTGAACACCTTTAATTCATTTTGTGTAAGCAAAAGGAATCGCATGACGAAGACTTTACATTATATATATTTGATTTATTACTACTTTAATACATTGTCTTTCAATTGAAACAATTATTTTACATTTCCCCGATATCACCTTATATTCCCCCTAATAACGGACTACTGACCCTTAAAAGTTAGGGCGCTGCTATGAAAATAGATTATAGGTTCGAATCCCACCCTTTTTTTATATTCTAATTTCTAATAGTTTAAATAACAAGTTTATGCCACTTACATGGCAATGTCCCCCTCTGCTTATACTGAACTAAATTTTTCAGTTTTTATAAGTTGGTAGGCAGCATGCTCTCTATACATATTAAATTAGTAAAATAAAGTAGATAGTCATAATGACTGAAATATCTGCTAGCACACATTCCGTAAAAGCTGTGGTGAAAATATGTAACCGTTCATGAGATATCACGTTAACAAGAGTTTCAAAAGTGGGCAAAGTGTCGTAGTGACCATGAAGAAAAGGTTAAGGTCACAATAATCAATATGTTTCTGTTTATTATCGTCATGTAGGCTGAAACTGAATGTGAAGACTTGGGTGAAATGGTTCATGAGATTTTGCATTTAGAAGAGTTGATAATCAATCAAGAATCATTTGAACATAAGACCAAGGTCACACTGATTAAGTGGTGTCTGTGTTTTCATGTCTTGTAGGCTTAAATTTGAAGACCTTAAGTGCTACATTCAAGGCCCTAAGAAGAGTATTAAAAGTGGTTAAAGTGCCGTAACGACCTTAAAATAAGGTACGTCCGGTCGACAAAACTAGCTTGTGTTTGCATAATCCCGTCATTTAAGTTGACACCAAATTTGGAGACTCTGAGAGAAATGGTTCATGAGATATCGGGTTCACAAGAGTTTCTAAAGCAGTCAAAGTGCCATAGTGATCTTGAAAATAAGGCCAAGGTCACCCTTATCGACTGGTGTCTTCGTATTCCCGTCATGTAGACAGACACAAAAAAATTAAGACTCTGAGTGAAATGGTTCATTAGATATCGTGTTAACAAGTATCCGGACATACGTACAGACGTACGGACAGACGCCGCTGATTACATGAAGCAATTTTGTTCCCTTTGGTTGAACATCTAGTCACAAGTAATGGTAATCAACCTGCTAACGTTTGTGGTTATGGCATATTACCTTTAGCCATTCTTGAATAAATAATTTTATAATTGTTTTGATTGTTTTACACATTTACATCTTTATCTCAAATTATGCACATGAATAGCAATTCTCAAAATATGATAACATTGGTTGCTGTTTTATTAAACTAATCATTTTTATCGATATCCAATCATGTTTGAGGTCAGGGATATAGATTATTGCAACAAAGCAAAATCTTTTTCTTTGACCCAATTTTTTTTTCTCTGAGGATTTTCTTGCCATAATGTCGTGTCGACATAATAATTGTTATAACTATAACTGATCGTTGATATGATAGAAGCTAGCCAGAATTTATTCCTCTTTTTAAGTTTGAAAGGCAAACATAAACCAGCCCGAAAGCATTTAACTAAAGACATATACAAGAAAGAATTGTTGTTGTGAGGTTGACAACTGAGTTGACAATGGAGATGGTCCTATAAGTTTCAAAAGGGATTCTTATCAGGAATGTGGGTCATTGATGAATACGTTCTGAGTCAACCTTGATGTAATCGGCCTAATTTACTTTAGTTGGCATCACATAGAGTTGATGGGATTTACTTAGATGTAGAAATGCGAGTATTGGGATGGTAAATATCCTGCATTAGAAATAACCATGACGAGCCTTTGCGATATTTACCAACACAATAGCATAATCCTTTTCTATCATTCAGTGTCATTACATATTTCTTTTCGAAAAGACACTTGAATATATTGTTTTGATATTTGACATTGTCTTGATATGCCCACATTGATGTAACTAGGTGATATTTAAAAAGAACTCCTGATGTAATAAAATACTAATGTAGTAAGTTTTGTTTTCAAAACATCTTATCAGGTGATGAATCATAGTTCAAAATGAAAACAAAATGAACTGATTAAGTATATTTTATTGTTGAAAAAAAAGAGATACCCAACCTTAAAATTTACAAAGTAATTTGCGGTTTACACATATACACACTATGTATCTGATAATATCTGCAACGTCACCAAACACAATGCTTTCAATGTTAATCAGTTATTTTTTCATTGACACAACATTTAGAAAAATAAAAAAATAAAAATACAATACAAAATACCAAAATCATTTACGAAGGGTGCTCCCATTTAAAAGATACGTCTGTTCAAAGTGTGCGAAATAATAGGTGCTCAATGCAACAGCCGTAAAAACGTTAAATGCTGGTGACTGAAAAGACGTTTTGCTGTTTGATAATGTGATGTTTGTTTTCAAAGTCATTTCAATGAGCATTTGAGCATGTTCTTAATGAAATCTGATTTCAAACTTCCTGAAAAAAAAACTTGCAGATATCAATACTAGGCAAATCGATAACTCATTTATTAAAAAATATGATAACAATTTATATTAAATGTAAAAGAACATCAATCTATCAAATAGCAAAATTTCCTCTAGCCAATCATTGTCTGCCACGAAACATCACCTTTATTCGCGTGACTGTTCTGACTCGTACTATTCACATTTAAGACTCAAGCATACATGTAATTTTTTTTACTATAATAGCACACAGTAAACAAAGTGACGGTTAATAAGTTAGCAAGACATAAAGCACGCTTGTTTTCCAACTTTGAATGTTGTTAATATACTCCTCACAAAACATCAAGCCACCTGTGAAATTTGTAGCAGAGGCGTTTTGTTCATTTTGCATTGTTTTAAAGATGGTTGTATTCATACAATGTGATCATTTATTTAGAGTTCTAAAGATTATTTTTCTCTGCCTAAATTATTTCCCAGTGAATGGCTACCTAGAAAGGTAAATATATTTTACTGAAAAATATTTGTGTTGTTGACTATTTTAATTAGTATAAATTAGTCGATGACTATTCTAAGGGTTACAATACGAGTGCGCAGTGGTTGAGATCCCTTGCGAATGATGAGTTGACTTTTTCTCTCTCAAATTGAAACCATTACTACATATATATGTCGTCATTTGTGTAGAGGTGTGACGATACTGCGATTTAGAAATACATCGAAGTGGGTTTTAAAATTGATTCATTTTAAATAAAATCTATTTCTGTCGATTCAAATATATAAATAAAAGGTAGGTAAAAAGTTTAACATTAGCGTTGATAACTTGCAAATCTTCAAACAATCAGAAAACATCGAGTTGTCCACTGACGATGAAGACCATTGTAGGCGGCCATTTTCCTCTGGTGCTATGGAAATCACTCGCTCTCGCGAGATCTCACGCAAAACCCACACAAATAATTGACGACTGCAGACGGCCGTAGGTTTAAGTAATTATTTCAAGCAAAATTAAAATAGAATCTACTTATAACAATAATGTTGATATTTATATGGCGCCTTTTTTCACGTCTAAAGACGTGCTCAAAACGCTACCTACATCATTTATTATGAGCATGATACCTTCACAGTTACTGTTTAGCGCTAGCTACGTAGGTCATTATATCCTGTTTTCAGGTACTGATTTTAACAGCTGGGTGGACTGAATGCAATGTGGAGAAAATGTCTTGCCCAGGGTCACAACAAAGAATGAGACCAAGGTGACAAGTTTTCGGGGTTTTGTCACACCTCTACATATCTGGTTGGTCACACTATTGTATGGGCACCATCTTTCACTGAGGTTCATACATCTATTGATACAAAAATAACGAGCAGTCCTGCACTAATCACGGACCAATGACTTGGAGCGCATAACGGTCAATTTAGATTTGCCTGTAGATCTAAGTTACGGGCAAATCACAAGGGCAAACATCTTTTATTATTGATAATGGCCAGGGAACATGTGTTCATAAAATATCAATAATCCAAACTAAGAACTTTGTTAGAAGAGGACCTAACAAATAGCTCTTTAAGAGCTGTCATAACAGCTCAGTAGTCAGAGAGTTGGATTTAGCGTTCGAAATTATTACTTGATGAAGGATATTTATTACTCAACCGTGGTGAGATCACTCATTAGATAACAATGAGTTGGTAACACACATGTGTGTTACCATATCGTGCAAGGAAACTACTTTCGAACGTCATATGACATTGTCCAATCACGTGACTCATAAGTGGCGACTGTCAAATTTTACATCCTCAACAAAATGTTAATTTATGTAAAAGAATATTTTCTTAGCGGTTTTTTAAATGCATTATCTTTTTGCTAACCAGCACAAATCAATCACTCGCTCGATCACTTGTCCACCTTCTGTGCCGTCACAAGCGGTGTTGCCTCCTCTGCCTGCCGTAACATAAGCATGGCGCTTCGACTGTATACTTGCTTCGATGCCACCATAACCATTCCCTTCAAAAAGCACTCAATCCTAACATGTTATCGTGCATCTACCTTTACCCAAGTTCTATCTCCTGATTCCTATCAACACATTCAGTAACTCACGTCAATGTAATCAATCAATCGCTGCCGTTGACACTGTTCGCCTACATAACGTGACCTAGAAACACGATACTTTCCGATGACGTCACTTGGCGATCTGATGACGTCACTTTGCGAGTGCATGATGTGTTGACAGTTTTCGTTGCTTCTTAGTGTTTATTTTATCAATCCATCATTTGATAATGAAATAGTTTCACCCCTAATACTTTGTATCATGTTTATAGGCGTATGACATGTGTAAACATAAAAAAAATAGCGAACTATTTTATTTGAACTCATTGAAATTCATACGCTGGTTTCCCGATTGTTCCAAGTCAGCTGATTTTTGTTTTGACGATTTGTTTACGTAAATATTGATATGAGGGTTGAGTAATAGATAAAATACTAAACTCATGGTAATGTGATAACATTTTTAAGCAACTCGTGAATAGAATTTGGTATCAGACTCACTTCGTTCGTCTGATAACATTTTTAAGCAACGAGTGTATAGAATTGGTATCACATTACCATTCGTTTAGTATTCTCTATATCATAATAATATCCTACCTTGCAGTGTGATTATGTTGATACTTACCTGCATCATAGGAACATTACACGACCCTTGCCGTACGAGTGAGAAGGAAATTAAGATATATAGAAACCTCAAAGAACAAGGGAGTGACATCCCTAAAGGTTTGATTATGTAAACATGTTGTTTACTACAGTGTAAGCATACATGTAAGTCTACAGTGGCCCGGGGTCCAGGAATATATACACCAAGAAGTTAATTAAGCATCCCCTCCCCCCCCCCCCCCCCCAAACACCCAAACAGAAAAACGGTGATGGTAATAGAAATATACACATTTTCAGACAGAAAATGAGAGTTTTCAACAAAACGATCATCTTGCAGTGTGGCAACGAAAACTTTTCTAGATTTACTTTTCACTGTCTCTGGATAACTAATTTACAACGGCTTGGTATTTTTGAGTCAAAATCAAAGTTACTTTTAAACTGAAAATGAAAGTCAATATTTTGTGCTGCAATGTCATAATTTTCATTCCCTTGACTGAATGTACTGACATTTTAGTAAATGACCTTATAGCAAAAGTTAGTCGATCAAAAAGTATGGACCTTCAAAATCACCAAAATGTCACATCATATTTTTTTAAAAACTGCACAAAGAAAAAAACTGGCCACTGTTTAAGATAAATGCTTATCTAAAGAGAGAGAAAGTGTTCGATCAACGAGTGCAACGCGAAGAGTCTTAATATTAAACAGATTTTAAGATTACAGGCATTTTCCTAATTATGAATAAAAAAATTTAATGTCCTGCTAGCCTCTTATCGTGTATGAAAACTAGGGATCAACATTGTTATTCTTGATTTTAAAAATCCAAATTTTCATTTGCATTTTAAGTGGTCTCCCCTTTTCATTATATTTTTATTATTTGTGTCCAATTAAGTAGTCCAAAAAAACGCAATTGATATTGGAGTGGTCAATACATCAATTCTATCATAAAATTCCAAGGGCACCAAAAACAAATTTACAAAATAGGGGGTGCTTAGTTAAGTTCTTTGTGTATATACCCTTATGTGTTCTAAAACACATGGTAACAAAAACAAGAATAATTTCATTAATAACGCAAGCATTTATGGGGACACTTAAAGTGACATTTACACGTTAACTTTAGTAAAAAGGGATCAATTTAATAATGAAAAATATGTTTCTATCGTAAATGACTAAAAGATGTTCTACAACTAGAAATTGAGCTAAGTTTTAAAATGTTTTATTATTCTTTTAGCATGAAATTATAATTTTTTTGATAAATTTGAAGAATTAAAACTTCATGAAAACGTGCTATTGTCGCTAATTATCCTTTACACAGCAATGAGTTATCATGAAATGGGAAGATGCCGAGTTGGTTTGACAACACAACACATCCTATAATGTTCATCACATAATATTCAGAACCGGGTCACTCGAAAAAGAACAAGGGTTTGGCAATCCATGGCAATTTCCTTTGCTGTTTTGTGATATTACGTAATAATTGTCGAGAGGGGACCTTGAAAATATAGTTAAGGTCATCATAGTCAACTATTGGCTGTGCAATCTGTCTTTGTTAGTTGTAAACAAATTTGTCTGTGATAGCAACAGAAAATTGTCAATATATATATGCACTAATGTTTACTAAAAAGCACACAACACCAATAAATATATACATATATAAATAAAGATAAAGGATGTTTATTTTTACTAAATAATTAGGCAATGAGTGGTATGATTCATGAGATATTGCGTTATCAAATGTGTAAAAAACGGTTAAAGGTGCCGTGGTGAGAACAATGTCACTTAAACAATTCCCGTATCTATGTTAACGTTGTTTCCAATTTTGAAGACATTCAGTGCAACGGTTCAAGAGATACAACGTAAGCAAGAATTTCTGAAATTGTGCCGTGGTGACCATGAAAATGAGGTCAAGGTCGCAAAAAATGACTGGTGTCTGCGTACTTCCAAAATGGATGAAGTGACCACACTTGAAGTCATTGAGTGCAGCGGTTGAAGAGATTTTGCGTTAAAAAAGAATTTCAAAAAAGTTAAGTAATGTGGTGAGATTGGAAATATGGTCACGGTTAAATGAAATGACTGATGTCTGCATAATCACACGCTCAAAGTATCAATCTCGGTACAAATGGATGCCAGAAGGAGGACGTTGCCGAAGTCTTTGCATTTTACCGCAGCCGACGGACAGAGACAGCTAAACTTTGATGAGGTTCGACCATCAGAGCACTTGATTCGCTCACAACCCTCCTTCAGGCAGCCATTTGTACCGAGATTGATACTTTCGAAGGAGAAATTCGGCTTCAGTTCGATTTGCAGAAAAGTGGTGATTGAAAGGGGGGGGGGGGGGGGGGGTCATATATACATGTACCTGCATAAGCTAAATTCACATATCCAAATTCGTGAATTCTAGTTATAAATCTATCAAACAGAAAAACTCATCAAAATTACAATTGACTGATTGACGCACGTCCGGTTTTTGAACACAATCTTGAATTCAAACCTTCCTGTTATCACTATACGACGTCGATAAACTTTTTAATGATATATATCCTTCAAAGATCGATACTTTTTGATCAGATTACACTATTGTTAAAGTTTTGCATATATGACGCCTGAAAGTTCACGGTGTGGCTCTTTGAAGGGGGTGCACTGGGTTTTTTCAAGGTTGTGTGCAATATCCAGGTGTGTTGTCGATTTTCAATTGAGTGCCTTCTGCGAACCCATGGATTTCAGCAGAGTTTATCCCAACGCATCTTCCTACGCAGAGCCTAAAAGGCCAGTTTCATTTTATTTCATTCAGTTGTCATTTTATGCCTTGCTGCATAGCTTTGAGTTTTCTGTGCTTGCTCTCTAGTCTGTAGGGGCACTGTAGCAGCACAGAAAAGTAAAGTCTCTGCAGCAAGGCATAACATGACAGTTTGGAAACTGGCCTTTCAGGCTCTGCGTAGGAAGATGATCGATCCCAACGAAGCTATTGATATTGTCTATTAAATTTCCATCGACGAGGACCTGATATAAAGTAAAATGGTTTTAGAACTAAAAACTTGATTCCTTCCATTAACAACTTTTTTATTGCAATATTAATATATATTTATAGGGAAAAATTAAAAACCAAACATGACACACAAAAATTTACATCAAACGGCAAGGATCCTCGGTAGCTCAACAGGTAGGAGCGCTGATTGACAACATAGAAGACCCTGGTTCGAATTCCACTTTTGTTGTTCATTATTCTTAACTTTCTTATTTGATTAAAAATCCAAATTTTACAAGTCCAATTGTTTGCGATTGTTTACAATCTTATAACCGACCAAGGTAGTTATGAGATAACCAACCTACTCGGATGGAGCTCAGGTATATAACATTCAACAAAAATAAAGGCAACAACTTCCCAAGGGGTGTAAAGGGTAAACACCCATGAGAAGGTAGTTATGAGTTAAAACCAATTGAAAAAAGAAGGGATATAACCGCCCAATGGGTGTAATTAAACATATTCAACTGGAAGAAACTGGAGATCCTTATAACCGAGTTATCATCTCACCTGGATGTTGCTGTTGGTAAATCGGAAGGTTATAGTTAACTCCGAGACATCAATTTGAGGCCGCACACAAAGGACTTCGTTAAATTCATCATAAACGCTGCACTCGTCATGATCAATATGAATATCGATACCAATATTGGTGTAGTCATTATGTAAAGCGACCATCAACCTGTAAAGTGTACCATTGTGATAAGAGAACAACCCGTATCATGATAATAAGGTTCAACTGTAAGAGTCCATTCATGATGATAAGGTTAAACTGTAAGTGTACAATCACAATAAATAAATGTGTAAGATGCAATCATGATAACAAATTAACATGTTAGGGTACCTAATCACAATGATATGGTGAAACTGTTAGAGTTCTATCATACTATCTCAACATGCAAGAGTACAATCATGACAATAAGGTTAAAGTGTAAGAGTACAATCATAATATCTCAACATACAAGAGTACAATCATGACAATACGGTTAAAGTGTAAGAGTACAATCATAATATCTCAACATGCAAGAGTACAATCATGACAATACGGTTAAAGTGTAAGAGAACAATCATAATAGATCAACCAGTAAGTGTACCTTCATGATTTTGAATCAACCTATTAAAGAACTTTTATGATGATAAGGTAAACCTTTTATAGTTCCATAATGATAATAGATCAATCTGCAAGAGAACCAACGTGATATACTAGGATACTCAGAGGAACGTAACTGTGTACTGAATCTGTTGATAATCGATGTGAAATATAAAATATTTAATCCCAAACCCGTTTTTACACGTTAAAGAATGCATTAAAACTTCATTTAAAGCCTATACAAACTGTTAATATGACAACTGTGTAAGTTTCTGGTCCATTTGCCATAATATATGTGTATGTTAAAACATGACCCGCGGCCATTATTGAACAGTATACTCGAAAGCCGTAGCCATTGCCCAATGGCATTTCCCAAAAGAGAGGATGGCTTACTTTTCAATAATACCAGCGGCTCTTGTTTGATCTTACTTATAAACTGACAGAAACGGTGGGAAAACAAGTTTGTACTAAAGTATGATGTGGTGCACGCAGTAATAAAACGACCTGAGTAGATCCTATGTGTTTTCAGTTGTGAAGCGCATCGCGCAAACGATGCCGTGTCAACCTTTGTATGTGATGCACGTGCAGTCAGAATTTAACTGCAGTGGTACTCGCGATATTTTCACTTTGAAATCGACTCAAATTCCATAGATCGTTATATATTAAAGTATTCTAAGCATCCCTTAAAGGGGCAGTAGCACGTTTTTAGGGGGAATATAAGGTGATGTCAGGAAAATGAAAATAAATGGTTCCAAATGAAAGACAATGTATTCAAACTAAATGGAGCAGTAATAATTCAAATATATAACGTAAGGTTCAGCCATGCGATTCCTTTTTCTTACAAACATGAATTAAAGGTGTTCACAAAAAAATGGCCGCCAATGGAAATTAAGTAAATCCTCATACTTTGTCCTCTGACTATGTGTGATTGGCTTGTGTAATGTGATTGTTGACACTGTCAATATAATACATAAGGCCTTTACTTACAATTATAAGTGCAATTTTTAAAATATAAAATTATCAAAAAACGTGCTACTGCCCCTTTAATGCTGTCATAATAGCTCAGTAGGCAAAGTGTTGGTTTCCGTTCCGAAGCGGGAGTTTTGTGGGTTCGATACGGCATAAAACAAAAAAAATACAATTAGGAAAACTATATTTGTATTATTTTTCAAAGTGATAGTAAGTTGACACTTTGACTTAAAAAAAACCCATAAACCTTATTGTTAGAAAATAGTATTGTGTTATATATGTTTGTCTTGTTCACCCGAGGGTTCCAAGATTTGAACATTATCCAGATTATTACACAGATAAAAAAATAACAGCCTTGGTTTATATTCTTTTTCAAGCTTCTCGAAAACTTACTTCTACAACTCCCTGAAATCACACTGAGAAATGAGAAGTTTGACGCTCTATGGATGATTAAATTGTTATTATCTAATACTTATTAGGGAACAATTAATTTATTTTCAAAACTTGCTACTGCCCATCTTGGAAAAATCAACAGAATGACAAAAAACTCACAACTTTCTAGTACTGTTGACAGGTCCCTTTGACTACGACATCCATCCCAGGTACAACATCAACGTCAAAATGTGGGTATGCGTCATTGCCTCCCTTGAAATTATATATAATAATTTGTGTTGTTTATTATCATACACATTAGAGAGTGATTGATTTTTTACAAGATAAGAGACCGGTCATTTATTACAGATCGAGGTTGGCCGGGATTTGCAGGGCAGGGTCAGAGTCTTTCCTTGAAAACTTGAAAGACGTGGCACTTATTACAAGTTCAGGATTTTAACTTTAAAATAAGACTGTCCTAGGAACTGTAAGTATTTAAGAGCTCTTTCCCGATCTAATAGAAAATATAATCCCTTGAACTGACAGCTTTTCAATTCAGGTAGTTAATACATCAATGAAATATGTTATTGTTCGCTGTGTATTGACACAATTCCATTTTGTAAGTTCTGCAGCAGGGTGGTAGAAGCACATTTTGATAGGAATTTTATGACTCTTTTAGCAGAAAAAGCCAATGTCTCTCATACAAACCTTCATACAAGCTCCTTGCATGAAAAGTTATTTCAATTTGAAATGAAGTTTTCAAAATTAATTACTTTGATTTGTAGATTTTCCCTTTGCATACTTTTGTATTAAACTCTTTCAGGTTCAACTGACTTTGAGGAAATAATTTTTCCAAGGGTTATCTTTGAACTTTTCTAGCATATACATATCCATGTATCCAATATGAATCGTTATATCACGTGATATTTATTTTAAATTAGGTCCAAATGCAGTCAGATAAATACTCACAGTATCTGGTAAAACTGTAGAAAATACTGTACACATATCTTCGTTTGTTGATTCGGTGACAGCTGAAGTCAATTCAGTGAGAGTTGATGTCGATTCGGTTGATGTCGATTATGTCACAGCTGGTGTCGATTCGGTGACAGCTTGTGTCGATTCGGTGACAGTTGTAGTGGATTCGGTGACAGTTGGTGTGGATTCGCTGACAGCTGGAATCAGTTTGTTGACATGCTCATGTGTCCATTTGGTGTCATGAAAACAGGACTGACACGAGTCAGGGTTTGAGTTGTTGGTGACATGACAGTCAGGCTCGAGTGGTTGTCCTGCGCAAAGCCCTGAGGAACAGTAAAGGGTTGACGATAAGGATTAATGCAAATGAAGATAAATATAACTTTAAAAATAAAACATAAATACACATTATATAAACCGTGTATCATACACTACAATGAACTGTATTGCTTTTAAAGAAACTCCCTGACTAGGGCCCACAAAAAAATCATGTTGTCACAAAAGGAGTCAACCTCTCGCTTGAAGAAACTTCTATTGAGCCACTTGTGTCGCAAACATTGTATGTCATGGACAGACGTGTAATATATATACTTACGGGCAAAGTTTCTCCACCCTGGTGCCGATGTTCCTGCGTCCTTTTGGGAAGTGTGATCAAAGTGATGAAGTCTGCACAGGTTGCTGGAGGGGTTGTACAAGATGATTACAACCTTCATGCAGATGAGACAAGGACACACACTCCACCCGAAGTGAGACAACAACCTCCAACAATAGACCACTGTCAAGTAGCTTGTTGTCCTCGGCAGTGTTTTTCACAAACACATTTTTGTTACAGTTCTGAATAGCATCTACAAGGAAATTGTTAAGTATGAAAACAATTAAAACCGAAAATATAACCCTTTTCATCATCCTTGCAAAGCTCAGATATAAGTTCTGCACTTTTGTTGTATCACCAACCTACACATGTAGTTCCCGCACTGCTGTAAGACAGAGTTACGTTGGAAACTGACATAGTCAGACGTATATGCTGTCTTGTATTAATGATGCCTCTATTTTGAGCATGCCCAACGAAGCCAAATATTGACATTTTCACTAATTAACTCTTTCGAAACAACAATCTCAGAGTCTCTTACTTGGGAAAATTACTTAGTGTGACGTTTATGAATTCACAAGTTTTGCCTCTCTTTAAACGAATGCCCAAGCTCATTATATACTTACTAATTAACTCTCGTGAGACAATTATCAAATCTGGTCTTACTTTTTAGCTAATCTGGCCTGTAAGGCCCGATGGGCTTATGGTATGGCATGGTTTCCGGCGTCCGTCCGTCCATAATCTTTGTGGAATTTCGTCTTCTCATCTAGAACCATAAGGCCTAGAAATCTGAAACTTTGTGTACAGACTCCTTGACTAGCAAGGATTAATGATTGTAGATTTTGTAGCCCTGTGGCTCTAAATAAAGGCCACAGGGGCCACACCCTTAAAACCTTTTATACTAATTGTAGATTTTGTGACCCTGTGACCCCTACTAAGGGCGTAACCACATTGGCGACACACTAAAACAAAATGAAATGTAAAGCCTGATGAGGTATAGAGCCAATGGGCGAGAATTTTCACCCTACAACTGTACAGCTTAACACGCTTTAAGGGTTATCATGTAACTTCTTATCCTAGTACAAATAAACTGACAGGCAAAGGAAAGTACACACTTTAATTGAATTTATCATATGTAAGTTTTCAGCAACACATATTGATCATGAAGTCGTTTTCTTAAACTGAAAAGAACAGATATATTATCGTTAAAAATACTTTAAAGTGTTTTTAATTTTTTTTACATGAAATTTTGTTAAAAATTTGTTCCAGAATTTAGTTTAATGTAACACAAATGTTCGTCACATAACCACTTTGGAGGCACAGGGCACATGTATAAATCGATATACATGTACACGTGCCTAATTTTTCAAATATGTACAACATTTTAAACATGGTAGGGGCCATGTCAGTGTAAATTGTATTTCTTACAACTGCCTACATTAAACATAGATATTGTAAAAAAACATTAACCAGGCCCCAATTTCTTAATTCAAACAAATGCATGAACAGCGAATATGTTGTTTTGTTTGTGCGCCATAACAACTGTATGCATCGCTTTAAACTGCTACGAAAACCAATATAAAGTGGAGCCATTGGCTCTGTTGCTCATAAGGGTTTACATTTGATTTTCTTGAGGGTGTGGCCAATGTGGTTCCCCCTTAGTTGGGGCAACAGGGTCACAAAATCACGATAATTATTAATCCTCACTAGTCAAGGAGTCTGTATACAAAGTTTCAGCTTTCTAGGCCTTATGGTTCTGAAGAAGAAGTCGAAATTCAACAAAGGTTCCGAACGGATTGACGCCGGACACCATGCCATGCCATAAACCTATAGGACCTTACAGGCCAATTGAGCTAAAAAGCGACGATATTGCGCCTATTACCTGCTAGGTTGACATTTACAGAAGGTTTGAAAAAGATATAATAAACATATGTCAAAATGACAAGTTCAATAATAAGTATCCATCTCTTCTCGAATGAATGGACATTCTTCAATTATATTTTCATCAAGAGTTAAGAGCTATGTAAACAGATATAATAATTATTTTCAATATTTTGAAGTCGTCGTTTAAAAACTACAATAGAGCACCTTTAAAAAGAAATATTTGAAATAGGATAATATAATATAAAATATAACCCTCTTGTCTTTCAAATTAACACAGGTTTCAAAATCAAAAGTCGCGTGTTGTAGTTTGCAAGGACATTTAATGTACGAAGTGAATATCAAATGCGACAGCTTCTAGATTTTCGGTGCGGCTTTTAGGCATTGGTTGAAAGTGATTGTTACATTTTTAACCATTATTTGCAGCCTTGTTCATTATTTGCAAACTTTGAAAATTGAACTCAAAATGCTACATGGGGTGTACGTAAACGTTGTTTATAATAAGTTCGACTATTTGTGATCGTTTTTGTTAAATGTAGTTTTGGGTTATTTAAAAATGTTACCATTCTTGCAACATTGTTTTATTTGAAAACGTTTTTATATTTTCTCGAAATATTCAAAAGAAGGAAATAGATAATAAGCAAAGGAATTTTAACAAAAGTCAGGGGAACAATGAAAGCCAATCTGTTTCAGTCAAAGGTGGGTGCATTTGTACACTAACTATTGTTCTATGTGATGAATATGCCGCGAAAATCATACAATGAAATACATTAATTATGCAATAGGCTTTATTTTGTACCCAGTGACAGTTGAAGATGGGGTATGTTAAGGGCTTTGCGTTGTGTTATTTTAGGTGATGGAAATATGGCCAACTTCAATTATATGTTCAATGGATCAGGACTCGTAGCTGGTAAAAATCACAACAAAGAACAAGATATACAAAACAATCAATTTATTTACACAATTTGAAAAGAAAAGTGAATTCCTCACACAACAAGACAATCACACATTTTCCCTTGCATATTTGTGACCTAAATTAATATTTTAACACATTAAGACTGTAACTAATTACCTAACACCCTAATATCATAACTCCCTAAATCCCTAAAACCCTAATATCATAACTCCCTAAATCCTTAACACCCTAACACCCTAAATCCCTAGCATCCTAAATCCCTAACACCCTTACACCTAACACGACATGGTTTCTGATTTCAGAGCCTATGTCAAAAATAACACCTAATCCTAACACCTAAGTAAAAGATTCTAGACTCTTGATGACAAAAGTACATAGAACATAAAAACTGTAAAGACCCTGTAAATCCTAGCTACTTAGTCTTGGAAGCCAAAACACAAAAGTAAGTGTCCTCACCTCTGGTAACCCAAAAGCAGAAGACAACCTGGAGATAGGAGCCCCTCATTAAATAGGGAAAGCAGTCACGAGATGCATGTGCCAGCAAACTTTCAGGTGTGTTTTTGGTACCTCACCAATTGTGGTCGGGAACGTTCTAAATATTTAATACCAACCCAACCCAAATAGAATTCATTATTTAACCCCATATTACCCTAAACTACCACAATTATATGACTTCGATGTACCCCATGAACACTTGATTGACTGAATGTAAAGGATTATTGATAAATGGAAGATATGGATTTTATATGCTTGAAAGCAGAAGAAATTTTCCGTTACAAATTATTGTCAGGATATGCAAGTTTATTACGCTTACTTAATACATTATAAATGACGCTTAAGCAAAGTATTTCTTTCCAGAAGATAACAATGGTAAATCTTAAAGGGGCAGTAGCACACTTTTAGGGGAAACATAAGGCGCTGTCAGGAAAATGAAAATGAATGGTTCCAAATGAAATACAATGTATTTTAGCTAAATGGAACAGTAATAAATCAAATATATAATGTAAAGTTTAACCATGTGATTCATTTTTCTTACACGAAATGAATTAAAAGTGTTCACACAAAATGACGGCCATTGGATTAAATGTGAATTTTCATACCTTCTCCTCTGACTATGGATGATTTGCTTGTGTAATGAGATTTTTGACACTTTCAAAATACTACATAAAACGGTAACATACAATTATCAGTAAAAAAAACTGCATGGACCATTTCCGTTCGGTTAGCTAGATGTAACGTATGGGACGTATACATTAGTCATTACAGCTAATTTGAACTAGGCTGAAAAAATCTACTAACATAATTCAAATCGAAATGACTATACGTGTCAGTTTCCTGGACAATGGCTTTTTTAATGTCGAGTTTCTATCAGTAAGGAAGTCCTGAATTGACAGTGTCTGGAAGGAAGAATTTTGCATAGTTTTTAGTTTTACTATAAATGGTCTGAAGTTTTGAGTCTTCGCGAAGATTGTATCCAACAACACATAATGTTTTTGAACGTTACTTGGTTGCCAAGATAAGTTGGTATAATATTATAGATCATTTTACAAAACAAATACTTTTTGTTAAGAAAACGTATTTAGCGTACTGGTTTACACTTTTAGATCACATACATAATTTGACATATATTCTTGGTATAGCTCTGCCTCCAGAGCGGCGCTAAACAACAATTCACTGCCTAATTTACGCTATCGATCAATTATCTCTTTTCAAATTCCTGTGCAAACTATTTCACATTGTGTTTCAGATGAAAGCAGTAACCATGTACTTAAGACCACCATTAGACAAAAGGTTAAAGATCCGTTACGTGCATGGGAAACCTACCTCTCTTTTGATCAGACCCGAGCGGCGATAACACACCGTAGGAACGTGTACGCCTGGATTTGATACACAGTTTAAGTGAACGAGTTACTCTGCGAGAGATAAGTTTTTTTTCTGTTTGCCTTAAACATATTTTATTCAATAAAGAAAGGGATTAGGAACAAGCTAAGTTATCCAACTTAATTAGGTAACCTTCTCCAAAGTATTTACAAAATGATAGATATATAGTGACATACATGAAAACATGGAAAATAGTATAATACAGAATGGTAGAAAGATATTTACAAAAGTAAGTATGTACATGTCCAGGCAATTATATATTTTCGGTACTGCAGAAATGCAAATATTTAATGTGTTAACAGTCATAACACCAGAACTTATGTTTTTGTCATGCTTGTGTTGATGTTATATATACACCGTGCTCTCGGTTGATTCATTCCCTAATTATTTAAACAAATTACCAAGCTACTGTTCGCGTTTGTTGTCATATTTTCAGATGGTGAAGATGTTTTTCTGATGCTCGTCAGGACTAAACATACTAAACAAGGTGTGGACACTTCCTTACGTATCCATGACAGGACAAGACAACGTGTAGGCGAGTTGGGAGTTCTGATATACTCCATGGATTCCAAACAGTTCCAAGAATCTAGCAAGAACATGGTTACCATTCAGAAGCTTCGGCAGTTTCTTATCAACACTGTTGATCACAATGCTTCTAACAGTTTGCGTAGATCAAGAACTTACCTGGACAATGGGCGTGGAACTATGATTTAATGGGACAGTAACTTTGGACATTCTGAAATACTCATTGGAAGTATTGGATTCCAGTAGCTCCAGGAAGGAATATGGTTACCATACAGAAGATACGTCAGTTCCTTATCAACACAGTTGATCTCAATGCTTCCAAGCTGGGTGTTGGACCTGGAACTCTGATTTCAGGGGACAGTAACACATTGGGAACGAAATTCGCGAAATAGCTCCAGGAATCAAGAAAGAACATGGCGACAGACAGTAGGTACCTTATCATCACTGTAGAACTTCATGTGTCAAACAGTCCTAGATCGATAACCTACTTGGCCATAGTTGTCGAACTAGGAACGAAATTCGAGGAACATTCTTAGATACTCCATGGCTTTCAAAGAGTTACAGGAATCTACCAAGACTATGGTGACCATACAGAAGATACGTCAGTTTCTAATCAACACTGTTGATCTCAATGCTTTAACAGGCAGCAGATCAAGACCCGACCAGATTATCGCCAGTACCAATGTAGTCATAACTAGTCGGCGGTTTATGAATTAGATAAGCCATGATCCGTGGGCGCTATTAAGAAAAAAGATGTTTGCCATCGAAATTTGCCCGCGGACGGACTGGTTTCCCAAAAGATGCCCCCAAGACCTAGACACTGACTTCCGTAAATAAACCATCAAATTTAAAATGCAATGCAACAGTCTTTCAATAAAGAATCTTATCATTTAAAGGCCATATAGCATGTTGTGATTCAAGGTGCTTTTGAAAAATAAATATTCTCCTAACTGAAGTAGGCAAGATTTGAAGTATAGCCTAACACACACAAAGTTGCATAAAGAATGGGCGAACCGTACGTGTGAAAATAGAGATATTGGCTACATATTTAATTTCGTTTTGGGGTAAATATCAATGTGTCCACCCCTCCCCCTCCCCCACCTAATAAGGGCCGTAGGACGACCAATGCTATAAATAATACTCCTGTCTGGAGGTAGTCGCTCAGGTGTTTGTTGGTACCAGGGTGTGAGTGACAGGTCTTGATTATAACCACAAACACGTCAATACCAACTGTGGGAATGAATAGGTGAAATGTACATGGGTCCTAAGTTCATCGATTGCGATAAATAGTATTTTGGGGAAGCAATTGCAACCTGGTTATCAAATGATCAAAGTGGTTAAATCGATGATATCTGGTTAAAACTGAACGAACCTGTTCGTCTTCATCTAAAGCATGTAATAACCAAGGCTCATGTATGCAGTGCATGTAGAGTATTCGCAAAGTAAATATGCAGAGGATACGTTTCTTACACATCTTTTATATGTATTTGTAACTTTATCAATAAATGTTAATATCAAAAGACACGATTGTGAGATTCTATAGGATTTTCAATTTGAATAGTATAAGGTTATGAGGTCACTCCATCTCGATAATATTTTAAAGGGCCGGTATTTTTTGGAAACCAAATGTTGCTTGTATCCTCTTCTTTATAATGTTTACACCATAATCCATTTGAATTTTATTTAGCAAATGAAAAAGCTCCTCGCATGGAAAGTGTGGTTCATGTAACAATGCCTTGATTCAGTAGCAAAAATGATGATTTAAGAACAGCGTCGCTGATTGCACAACCAACTGTGATTGCCTCCAATCAGGCACCTCCTATTTTATCACACAAATTCGCTTAGTTAGAACAGAGGCTAATTCAACATGACCTGATCTGCCTCTGTCGGGAGAGAATGGTGGATTCAGTTTTAATTCCGTTATAGATGACGTGCTGGGACAGTTTTATGCATTGTGTAAATATGATTTAAATACAAGTATCAATTTAAGTAACTATCTTTGTCTACATTGACAAATCAATGTGCTATCGAAATATTTCTGTTCATAACAATAAATAAAACTGTTATCTGTTTATGATGTAGTAAAAAGTTATTGTTGAGACAAAATGGTAAGTGTATCAGTATGATGCTAATAAATGATTAGCAATCAACTTACTTTCAGTGCTGCGGATGTGTCTACATGGTAAGTTGAAATTTCTAACGGTCTTTCTTAATTAATATTTTTATAATCGGGATCAAAATCGGGATAGCACAGACGTGAAATAGTTTTACAAGTAGAACCAGATGCAGACATCATAATTTGATAATACATATTTCTCAATCAAGTTAAAATGCATATTGAATGTCGCATTGATAACATATGGCAAAGGAAGCTTAAAAACATGGGGAAAAAACTTTTAAACATTGCCAGGTAGACCTTTGGGATAAATCGCCTGTTCATTATCTTCAAACAGTGATTACTCATGTACATACCCATTTCAAAGGAAGCTCAAATCATAAAACACATCATGAAATAAGACGGCAAAGAGTATCCATAGCTTATAAGAATCGTCATACTATCTAAAGGGGCAGTAGCACGTTTTAAGAGGAATATAAGGTGATTTTAGGAAAATTAAATATATTCTTTTAGTTCAAAGACAATGTATTTAAACTAAACGAAGCAGTAATAAATCAAATATTGAACTGTTATTTACCGTTCAGCCATGCGATTCCTTTTTTTTACACAAAATGAATTAGGGGTGCACACAAAAATGGCCGCCAATTGATTTTATGTGAATCTTTAAAATTTGTCCCCGACTATTGACGATTGGTTTGTGTAATTAGATATTTGACGCTATCAAATTAATACAATTAGCATTAGCGCACAATTATCAGTAAAAAAAAAGAAAATATAAAATCGTGCTACTTTCATCAATATCTATACCTTCGTTAAGGTTAAGCCTTACAATTCATCTGGATAAAGAGTCGAGATTTGAAGTTCTTTCTCTAGAAATATATTTTTATATCGGATTGTCTTCTATCACATTTTACCTCATTCAGAAACAATGCAACGCTGCAAATACAGGAAGTGAGTGATTAGTATTGTATGTACATGTAAGTATTGTATGTATTTTTGTCGTTTTCGTGAAAATTATTTATATACTTCATTTTATCTACACTGAAGGTCTTGTTGCTGACCATTTCCTGCTGTGGAATTCGAGTAAGTTTGTTAACAGATGCATACATATACTCATCAATATGGACAATAATTACATTTAAATTCAAGGTGTAAATAGAAGTATGATGCAGCAATGTAATTTTTATAATTTTGGATAATTGTTTCTTCTTTTATGACACATAAATACATGTAAATTCAAAATAGTGTTCTTTTATCAAATTGTGCATCTAATTTTATAATCATCAATTTTCTTCACAGAAAGTTAACTATGGAGGCCGGAAAATCAAACCGAAGAGGAAGGTATATATTACCAACTGCCTCTAAAAGATTAGTTAAGAATGCAAATATAAAATATGCAGCTTCAAAGAGGGATAGATAAATAAAGGTACTTTTCCAAGGTACTTTTCAAGACCAACATTAGTTATTAACTATATTATAGGCGATCAATATATAAGAGTAGGCATAGTCTTCAAGAACAAGTATTTAATACAGATTCATTCAAATTTCATTGACAGCCGCGTGTACATTTTATAGATTTAAAATTATTTAGTTAGTTTGTGTGATGACCATTTGTAACTTAAACACCCTTACGTTTTGTAATGCTTCATACAAACATATTTTTATGTTTTCAAATTCATTCCTTTCTCATAGATTTTACGGTCCACCGGAAAACTGGTTGACAGAATTATTGAACTGACAAAATCTATGGACAAGGAGAAAATCATTTTACTAATTGGTCAGGTAAACAGTGGAAAGTCTTCCTTCATCAGAAGTCTTCAATCAATATTGCGTGATGAACAGGACACAGACAACAATGCTGTATGTTTGCTTACAACGGGTGATCCAGATATTGCTATCGCCTTTAATTCGTTGTCATATAGTTTTGAAATGCTCAGCCTCTTATTACTGCATTCATACGAACGAAGATGTAAGATATAACGATAACGATAATCATAATCATACCTTCACAGCATGGTGTCGACCACCAGTCATATGCAGATGACATGCAGTTATTAGCTGTATGGAATTCCAGAAGTCAAGATCACCCTCTACAAGCGATGACAGACTGCACCAAACATGTGAAATCCTGGATGACATCGGTAAATCTCAAACTTAACGATGACAAAACCGAAGCATTGTTGGTGGGCACAAAACAGTCTCTCGCTAAGATCGGCGATGCCAGTGTGCTTGTGGGTGACTCATCAATTGGATTTTCAAGAAAGGTTAAGGATCTTGGTGGGTACCTGGATCCTCAACTTGACATGTCCAATCAGGTTGACAGCATATGCAAGGTTTGCTACTATCATTTAAGATGCATAGGTCAGATACGAAATCTGATCTCCCGTGATGCTGCCAAGGCGCTAGTGCAATCTCTCGTCCTCTCCAGACTGGACTATGGAAACAGCTTGCTCCTTGGTTTATCCAAAACATCACTCTCTAAGATCCAGAAAATCCAGAATGTTGCAGCCAGGATCATATCGAAAACATCCAAATTCCATCACGTCACTCCAGTGCTGGTGTCCTTACACTGGCTCCCAGTTGAAGCTCGGATTCAATATAAGGCTCTGTGTCTTGTCTACAAAACCCGCCATGATCAAGCTCCTTCTTACCTATCCAGAGTGCTCCAAAGCTACAAACCAGCTAGATCACTTCGATCACAAACCCAGTGCCTTTTGAAGTTCCAACGTTTAACTTGTCAACTTTTGGAGGAAAATCGTTTCCCGTTCTTGCTTCAAAAGTATTGAATGAATTGCCCTATGACTTAAAACATGTTCCATTAAATGACTCATTCAAATCCCAGCTCAAAACCCATTTGTTCAGACATTTTTATAACATTTAGTTTGTAAGCGCTTTGAGCATGCACTTGGTGTATGGAGGATAGCGCTATAGAAGAACACATTATTATTCTATTATTATTATTATTATTCAAAATGTGCCTCTGTTCACCCAACAGGAAATGGGTACCTGGTGAAAGTTGTGTTGGAGAGGGACCAATCAAGCGCTTAATCGGCAGCTTGGGTTAGACCAGGGTAATAATTCAGGGAGCGCCTTGAGCATGCATTAATTATTAATTATCATTATTATGTTTGGACAATAACGTGCAAGGATCTTGAAGCAAATATATCGAACTGCACGGACTTGCCAACTGGTTAGTGTCGATTTTGCTGGATGTCAGTTTTTTATTGACTGCTCATTTACATAGATATCAAGGTACTGACGGAGCTCTGTGGATTTGCATTTGCCGATGTAGCAGAATGAGGGATGATAAAGTGAACCTTAGGTTTATTCACTTACCTGTGTATCCAAGTAAAAATATGAAATATTACTATACAAAAAAAGAAACGCATAGCTAGATATTTCAAGGTGTGGTTACAGTCAATTTTGAATTGACACTGTCTTTTAGTAAATGCGTATAACAAACTGAAATTTCTTACTGAGATAACAGGATCATTGCTCTTTATGTTATCATACACGCCATATGACTTTAACTTCCTTTAACTAATCAGAGGTCACTTGAATGTCATTGTCTGTTTTTACTACCACGTGAACGCTTAACAATTTTCAAACGCCTTGGCATAGACTGTATAAGTCGCTACATTGATGATTGGATTATGGTCTCCAACTTGTCCTGCATAAACTGAGCCAGGTTTGGAAGCATTTGACGTAAACGTTAACGCTGCCAGAGAGGTCAATCCAGTTCATCTCAAAAGTGTTCAATCAGGTTAAGATCCTGATTACGTAAATGATAGGGGATCCCATTGATGTTGTAACATGTCAGAAATGATCTTGTGACACCAACAGTATGTGCTCTCTCGATGTAGTGGACAAACTTACGACGCTACGTCATTTATCGGAAGCACGTATCGTTTGATGGTAGTGTGTTATGAACATAAGCCCATTAGACTGCCTTGAAAATGAATGAAACCAGAAAGAAATGTGTAGCATATGGCCGCCCACATCATCAGGTTACCCTTTCCAAAATCTAACGACTTGACTTTGGCAGTTTGGAGCGTATCTTTCATTTGTACACGTCTGTATACCCAATTCTTTTTCATCTCCTCTTTGCAAAAGAAATCCTGATGCATCGCTAAGACTTACACATTTCCAATGTCTTAGGTTCCAGACCTGAACGTTGTTACAGCACAGAACACGTTGAGAGCGATTATGACGTCATAACATATTGCCAAAGTAGCGTCTCCTGACTCACAATCAGATCTGTTGCAAACGATTCCGTATTGTTTGTGGCGAAATTCTGTGTACTATAGGCACCCTGTCAGCTGTGTACACAGCATTGACAATGCAGTAACATGGATGAAGGAACCAAATTTAGCGATCTTGACCCTCTTTGATGACCCAAGGTGTTCCAGAACGTGGACAATCATTGGTGGAACCAAATTGTTGGAAGCGTTCTAAAAGACAAGTGTTTGTGCTCTTTTAGACGTTATGACCCCTGGCAAGGAATGTTTGCGACTCTCCAGTCTGAATTTTGCCAATGGCGGTGATTCGAGTTGCAGTGCCAAAACGTGGAATTTGCATTTATTCTTCATATGGTAAAACTTCTATTGCAATTCGTGATCGGTGAAAGCCTTTTGTGGAGAATGTGAATACACGCATGTTTCCAATAGTTTCAACTTTCAAAGTGCTTATGTTCCGTTTTGCGATGTTTTTTTCATTTTGGTAAAAAAAACGCGTTCAAATTCACAATTTTGAAATCAGTGACAGATTCGAACATTCAAAATTGTCACAATCAAAATGTTTATACAACCAAATGTGTTTCACAGTTTTTATGGACATATTTAGTTTTGAAAACTCATTTATCCGGAAAACATTCACCTATGCGTTTCTTTTTTTGTTTAGTATATGTTGTGGGTTTTTTTTTACCAATAATTGTTCTTATATAGTACATTAATTCATCAATATTATATAATGTGTTTCCTTTCAAAACTAGATATTCTTTGTAACAACATATATTCTTCGTGTTTAAGCAAAGGAACAGATTCTCTTACATGAAGGAAAGAAACTGCCTATTGTTCTTAGTGAGGCTACCCCTCAACAATATACCGCAGACCATACTGGGCAATTAGGCACCAAAGTGAGTTTTTGACATTTTCTGCAAAATGATAATATTAAATGAGCATATTTATTTGTAACATGTACAAGTAACAATGTGTTATTTAGTGATTTGTTTTACAAAAAGCAGAGTACAATTTTGTTTGTAATTTTGTATTTCAGGATTTTGGCGCCGACGCTGTTATCTTTGTTATCGACAGTGGGGGCATATCTGATGAATCCCTTGATGAACTGTGTAATATTTACAACCCTTTCTCCAATTTCCTTCGACTCAATTGTAAGTATTAGAATTTTCTATTCATTTTTCTGTAATTAACGTTTTACACTTGGTATGTGAATTGGTATGCAACTGTTACACGTATGCAGATGGGTTGGAACAAAATGCTACAAAATGGCACGTAGCTCATATGGTAGAGTATCTGCTCTTCACCTGGTAGAAAGATGGAAGTTGTTGCTGCATGGCGGCTTAACGATGAAAAACCTCATTAACTAGCGTTATACTGTGACTACTACCACAACCACCACGTCACCATCACCACTACCATCATCATCATCATCATCATCATCATCATTATTATTGTCGTGACACGAGATTGCATCATTGTGTCTAACACATTTTTCTTTCAGTTGTTCCATTTAATGTTGTCGTCAGGAAGAATAATATTGTTGAAGAGACTTCTAAAGGTGACACAGACTACCTTTCCAAGTGTTGTTCAATCTTTGGGACATCGCTAGAGAATATATGTCCACTAGAGTGCTACAACATGGAGACACAGTTAATACAGGAAAGGAATGTCAAGCTGCTTCAACCACTCCAAGCTATTCTCGAAGACATCGCAGTATCTGTGACCACAAAATGAGAGTCAAAGCGAAAACGGTACATGATTGAACTCATTCCAACATCATAACTTCGAATTATAGAGTTTTTGATTACGTGTATGTCAGTATTATTAAATACTTTCTAATTAAAGTAGTTGTAGGAGACCTAGGTTTTCAAAATTAATTTGATAGATATTGTTTTAGGATAGTCTTATCTTAAGTTATACAATGATTACTTTTAATGGGGCAGTAGCACGTTTTTAGGGGGAATATAAGGTGGTGTCAGGAAAAATAATGGTTCCAATTGAACGACAATGTATTTAAACTAAATGAAGCAGTGATGTTTCAAATATATAACGTAAAGTTTAGCCATGTGATTCCTTTTTCATACAAAAAATGAATTAAAGGTGTTATTGGATGTTATGGATATTATGTGAATCTTCATACTTTGTCCTCTGACTATGGCTGATTGGTTTGTGAAACGAGATTTTTGACACTGTCAAAATAATAATTTAACATTAACGTACAATTATCAGTGAAATATTTAAAATAAAAAAATAAAATAACGTGCTACTGCCTCTTTAAACGTTGTACATTAATTTTAAATCAAATCTTCTTTGCAAAATGTCATAAAAAATTAAATTTGAAACAGAAAAATGTAAAATAAGTTCCTTTGTGATTTTTAACTCATAATACATGCATTCTTCGTTAATCTTTTACCTTTCTGGTACACTTTGATCAAGCAGTTAAATTTTTTAATCATATCTGTCAGCAAATTTTAATTTGGTTCAACAAAAAATACAATTTTCAAACAGAACTTCGTGGTTCTAACGTCAGTTTGATAGGCTGTAGTAGCGATGTACGTCTTACCAACCGAAACGTTTTTGAAATCAAGATGTTTTTATATTTCGTTGTTTTTCATATCTTAAAACTCATGTCCGTCATTATCATTATATCGAATTTCAAATTCCTTTAATCATCATATACATTATATGAAAATACTATCGATAGCATTAATAGACAATTAAAGACTATCAATTTTGTAAAAGCTTAGATGTGATGCGAAATAAGAAAATCAAATAAAACAGTTTAAAAACATTTTCTTTTTAGTTGGCTGTATGGTAAAAGTCAGGGTATCATTGCAACTTATCTTTGTTTAGAATCATTTAAGGAGGTTGGATACAAAATATCGAGGTATTAAGAAATAGCTAAATTTGGTCTTATTTTGTTGAAAAATATGTCTTGAATCAAATTGTGTCATAAAAATACCATGTCACCACAGTTTTTGTTCGAAAAAGGGCCCATCCGTTAGGGCACCCAATGATGAAAATACAATAATTTAAAAACTCCTTTAAAAGATAACTTTGGAATATAATTGTTATTTAAATGTTTTTCTATTAAGCCATTGCAGTATGTAAGTAAACTAAGTCGGAAAAAGGGAACTTGAAACTAATATGAAGTAAAGACATGCAAATAACCTTTCTCTTTGTATGATTATTTTTGTAAAATATTATTCTTTTATGAAAAAAAAATCAATTTCTCGTATTAAGATTTTTTTGAAAATTATATATTTTATAGTTAATACACACTAGAATAAGATTAAAAAGAAAAAAAGATATGTCACCAGCGGATAACAGAGATATTTACATTCAATTAAGCCACATCAATGAAAATCAACATCCAGGGGAGATAACTCTTCATTGTCAACATTACCCTTTTTAGAATTTTTCATTAGTTTTTAAGGTTAATTAGTGAAATAAATTTTATCATAAAACAAATACTTATGTTCACAAATATAACATAGTCATTGTTTTTTGTTAAACTAAATCATTATTTAATTTTGTAGTTTTTTAATCTCACACTTGCAGTGAAAAATAAACAAAATAGCATAAACTTTAAAATAGCTCAATCTGATTATCTGACTGTTGCGGATGTGCAGAAACAAAGGTATCCAACCTCCTTAAGATAACAGTAATAATGGTTGTTTGGTAAGGTTATCTATAACCACTCAATTTATCATTGAAAGGTGAATGATGCATGAAATCTGATTGGATGGCAATTGACAAGGTCTGTGAAGATTCTGATAACGTTTATTGTCAATCATATCTCTAAAATGTCATTTTTTAATTTGAAGACAACATGATTTGAAACTTACTCATATCCATATGTTTTCATATGAATATTATTGAATCATTATTATTATTATAATGGACAACAATGTACAGGTTATATGTTTTCAAACGTACTAACATATAACTGCATTGATTACCTCTCATTTGAACTTTATATAGTACCGATACATGCCAATGAAATTATTTGTTATTGTATTCTTATCCCTGAAAATTAACCCTTTCTTGAAAATAAAAGCTTGATCATATGTATACTGGTGAACCCATTCTTTTGTACAGCGGAAAATCGATTATGAACATGTATTTCATACAAATTTCACAAAGAATTTCTGTCCATTTATCTAAAGTTAAATTCTAGTACGTATTATCTTACAATGTTTATATACCACGATTAGTTATAGTGAAGCACATTCCATCAAAAGACTCCCATCCAGCTTTAGCAGAATGAACCTTAATAAAGGATGAAGGTGATAGGGATATCTTGCTTTAGGCATCTCGAATTACATGTATATACAATTATTGACTTCAGTTATCGGTGATTCCAATGGTTTATTGACCTCGGAACAGTATGCCGCCTCGGTGAACATAAGTTTTCGAGTCAATAAACCATTGGATTCACCGATAACTGAAGTCAACAACTGTTTTATTATATAATTTATGAAAGTTTCAGTTATTGTGAACACTATTCAGTTATTTTAAGTTTTTTTGGAAGCAACTCTTTACAGTCAAATCGAGGTTCATATTTTCATATGTTGCCCTAGGGCAAAATATCACTTTTTCATTTTGACGTTACGTTATAAACAATGCTTTGACGTCACGGCACACATATGACGTCACAATCTATAAAAAGCTGAGTAGGTTTTGAGTATTTTATTTAAATTTTGGGACTACGTTAATAAACAGAATATTATATTCGTGCCCATGAGAAACTATATTTACGACACTTGTTCCATAATATCAGTATATCCCTCGTTCTCGCCCGGGAAATACTTATATTTAGCCACTCGTGTCGTAAACATAGTATGCCATTGACACTCATATAATATCCTCAATTTATTTGGATGACAAAACGTTAGGTCTTATAAAGCCCTTCAGCGCAACACGGCATCTGGTTAGATATATATCAAGGTATGGTAGGAACTACACCGATGTAGCAGGATGCAGCATTCAACATGGGACTTCACCTTCAACAGCATGAACATTCATAGCAAAAACACCTTCATCAAAATAACATATTGTCCATTTTGGTAACGACGCCAAAGGAATAAAAGTTCGCTCTATAATAAAAGAGGGGTCATGGTACACAAGCTAACAGCCTAAAAGAAGACATAAGATCTTTTCCAAAATAACAAAGTTGTATAACGGTAAAATATAACCCTCTCACTTACTGATTTACCATGAAGATAATGAGAACATCATCATGGGAACAGACAATGCAATGAAGCTAACAGGCAATCAATCTTAAAACCTTGGTTCGAGTCATGAAACTCGGGCGTGTGGTTTTGTCTTCTTAACACACAACTACAAAATGTAATTATATAAAGCAGATGTTTGATTACCATTGAAACTATTTATTTGTTAACTTTAGATAACATAAACGAGCGTAATACTCGATCACTGAGGACATCCCATAGTATGCCCTTTAGAATGTTAACCTCTAATACAAAGGCTTACAGGAACTCTTTCTTTCCAAAATCAATTAAAGACTGGAATACCCTCGCGATTAGTGAATCAATCGAAAGTTTTAAGTAAGCCCTGAGGAGGTAGTCACTGAGGACTAAGCTAGCGCATGCGCACACACCAACCCTGGCAATTCATGCTCTATATAGAGTAGGCCAGCCGTGCTATACAGATACAGATACAGATAGAATTTAGTATAAGAATAAGAGTCGACAACAATCTTTTTTTGTGTGTAAAAACCAGATATTACATGAAAGCATGGAGTGTCTATTAAAATAAATATTATCAGCCCTATCTTAGTAACATGAGAAAAGTGTTATGCGATGAATCACAATAAAATAAAAATTAACTCAGGCAAGTGAAAAGTTAAAAAATTGACTTATTTATATATCTTTTATGAAAAAAATGATTAATGCCTTACGACATCGTAAATCTAACCCGCATGCTATTTTTTCTGTTATCGTTTTGCTACAATTATATACTGATGCACATTAATTGATACATATAATTATGTGCATTTGAAAATAAGATCCTCTACTAGTATATCAAACAGTTTGACGAAGCGATTAGGTTTAAAAGGAAGATAAGCTTTATCTTTTATAATAGATGATATCAATATTGAAGCCGTATTTTTAATAAATTATGTATGTTCATAAGGGCAATAACTTTTACAATTTCATACAGTTAAGATGTTAACATGGTTATTTCATAAACTGATTCTAATTGTTTTGGCATATAGAAAGTAAATCGATGTTGATACACATGACATTTCGTTCCTTTGTGTTTAATAAACAACAATGATGAAGATGTACGTGTAATGGAGTCAGTCTTTATTTATCACTATTTATTACGAGGTTTGTGCTAGCTACATCGAGTAATAAAACATCCCACAAATAAAACCTTACATCTTGTTAATATATTGTTTAGTACTGTTTATTGTTACGATTGCTGTTGAAATTATCATCTGCTGAAAATCACAAGCTAAGATTATCATTTGTGATATTAGTATTATTAAGCTTTGGAAAGATAGGAAATGGTATAGCATTTAATTTGACTGTATTCTTTTATGCTATTACAACCCCTGCTCATTTTCATAATTGGTCAATATGTATAGCACTTTTATCGATAAAAATCTAATATTTTGCTTTTATATCAATGATATTCTAATCAGCAAGAATTTTCATTACACAAGTACAATCACGAATATAAAAAACCTCCCCATACAAAATATGAAGTAATTCAATCCACAAGTGGTGAACACAACTGCAACATGTCCCAGAGAAATGGACAAAAGGAATATCAAACGGAGAAGTCCGCAAATGTCCTTTTGAACTTGATCTTACTTCACTTTGCCAAGACTGATAACATTGGTCATTAAGTATTGATTCAACTTGTAGCATAGAATAGAAAAGATAGAATAGAATAGATTTGACAGATAGTATCCATGGATTAGTATCGATATCGTGAATAAAATTGAAGGAAATGAATGAATATAAGATTTTTAATAGTTTAACGTTTTCGGTAGCTAGTTTATGCCAATATGAAATCATCCTTTTTTGCTATTTTTATGGATAAAGGGGCTCAACCGAGTTCTCCATAGAGCATATACAGTGGTAAGTTTCGAAAACTTCAAATGAACTTTTTCTATTATACCGCGGTTATCTTCATATCCCCACATCTCACATCCATATAATAAACTAGATTAGAGTTTGCGGGACACCGCAAAAGCAGAGCAGCCACGAAACTTTTGCCTTACCCTGTTCCGCCTTCTACAAGCCTCAGCATATTGGGCATTTTCCTGTGACCTTGACTTTTGACACTCAAGGTCACGCAATCAATTAATACATTTCATTGAATATAACATTAACGAATAAAAGTGTTAAAAGTTTAAATAATCCATTTTCTCAACATAGGTTGATCTTGACCTTTGACCTTGAAAGTGAACATGTCATTGTAACTCCCCAGAGATGTAAACACTTATACATGTAAATGAGTTCTGAAAAGCTTAATTGGATTAAGTTATATCCAAATTAGTTGCACATTGCAATAACACAAATCTCATGACCTTGACCTTTGACCTTCAAGGTTACACAATCAATGAACACTTTTCATTGAGTATAACAATCATCTAATGATTAAAAGTGTTCATTGTAAAAGCATTTTCTCAAAACCATGCTAAAGTAGTGACCTTGCTGTGACCTTGACCTTAAACAGATTGTAGCGAAAACCTTTTCAAAATGTTTTACTTTTCAAAGGATGATGCATACCAAGTTAGAGCTTCATAGCACAAAAACTTTTCAAGTTATCGCGTTTACAAGGATATATTTAGCGATTTTATAGCTCGTGACCTTGACCTTTGACCTTGAAAGTGAACATGTCATTATAATTCACCAGGGGTGTTATACATGTTCATGAGTTCTTAAAAGCTTAATGGGATTAAGTTATATCCAAATTAGTTGCACATTGCAATAACACAAATCTCATGACCTTGACCTTTGACCTTCAAGGTTACACAATCAATGAACACTTTTCATTGAGTATAACAATCAACTTATGATTAAAAGTATTCATTGTTAAAATAAAGCATTTTCGCAAAACCATGCTAAAGAAGTGACCTTGCTGTGACCTTGACCTTGGACAGATTGTAGCGAAAACCTTTTCAATTTTTTTTACTTTTCCAAGGATGATACATACCAAGTTAGAGCTTCATAGCACAAAAAAATTTCAAGTTATCGCGTTTACAAGGAATTTTTTAGTGAAAGTGAACATGTCAAAATCGTATAAGCAGTAAGTTATGAATACAAGTTCTGGAAAGCTTAGTAGAAAAAAGTTATAGCCATTAGTATGAAGGCGGCGGCGGCGGCGGCGGCGGAAACTGCACAAAAACTGATAGCAGCCCCTTAGACAGGGCTGCTAAATAGGTACAATCATAGTATCAAAGTATTAGTAAATATTTCCAGTGGCATATTCATATTTCTAGCTTTCTTGAGAAGATAAAACATAGATTTTGATGCACATTCTGCAATGGATTTCAACCCAGTTCACATTCTTCTATTACGATGAAATTGTATACAAAGGTAAGAATAATCATCAACAATATCCAAATAAGTATCGCCATACATGAATCTTAACTTCGATTTTTTTTTATCCTTAACAGATACCCTAGTGAATTTCTCACCTTTCTAATATCTGAAGAAACAGAGCCCAGAATAAAAAATGTGCTTCCCATATATACCTTAATCCAAACAACATTACCCAATCAACAGCTCCAGAAGCTCATGACATGCTCCTGCAATGGCCCATCCCATTATATATCAATTGGAAGGAGCATACTAGGCACATACCTAGTGGGTCACCACCCCTCTAGATCTCATTTGACCAGCCCAGGGAAGCAGGCCCTAATCTAGAAATAGCCTAGCCTAACAGTAGTCCCACCCAGCCTAACTCTAATTCAATCAACTTAATAGCCTGTCCATTACACTCCCCCCTTCTTAAGATCTTTCTATAAAAAAACACTCGTACCAAAAACAAAAGACACTTTCAGAGTTTTTTTTTTCAAAGTCCAAAGAACCATTCTTCTGACTCCTTCAATCCATATTTCTGCTCAAACGATTGTATGAGGGGCTTTAGTGGCGGCATCCAGTTGATGATACTGATACATCTGTCTGTCTGACGGACCTCTATGTCTTGTGGGACTCCTGGTGCCAATGGGATGCTCCATAGCGGTGGCAGCAATGATACCCCAAGTTTTCTTAGCGAACTCCTTAGGTGACAGGTGGATGTTTACTTCCTCCCCCGGCTTCCCACTAACGTTGGGGTTTTCAAGTCCATGTTTAAGGCGGAGGTGGCGTCTGAGGTCTGTACTTGGTCGGTACTTCATCTTACATAGGTGGCAGGTGAAAAGATGCACAAAGGTGGCATTGAATTTCTTTATGTGCCACCTTTTCGCCCTCTCTGACACTAAGGCTCCTACTCCACACTCAACACCCAAGGCAGTCTCTATCCAGTTCGTCATACTCTTGCTGCCGAACAGTAATGTCCAGGATATCAGTCATCTGAAAGAAGGGTTGGACGTAACATAAGAAATTATGTCATGGCCATTGCTTGTCTCAATGCCTCTTATGAAATCTTTTTCAATTTCTCCACATGATTTTCTCATGTTGAGTCACCTACGGAACCATGGCCAATGGTACTCTCAGTGAACTCATACGTGCAGCCCTTCCTATTCACTAGATATTACCCTTATCCCGATACCACTGTTACCAATTTAACGAATACTAAAAAACAACGTTAGGAAAGTATCTTTGACGTGGTCTCACAGCTCGCCCACAACGTGTACGCTTAACATTTTCGACTTCAACCTCGTTCTCTTCTGGTTCAGAAGCAAAATCTTGAGTTTGATAGCAGTAATCTGAATATACACTATTCCTTTCCTCAACATCGGAGCTTTCACTTTCAGAATCATTAAGCCAGGCCTCAGGAGTGTTCCTCCCTTCATAAGTGATCTACATGTACTACTATAGGTTTTAAATTAGTACTTTTCTGGATCTGGTATGTTACATCAGTCACTTTCTTGCTAACTTTGTATGGTCCTATCCATCCTATTGACAAGGAGCGATTTGCAGTGGGCAAGTGCCATCTCGACACAAAATCATTAACGGAAAAACTACGAGGTTTTAACCCTCAATCATAGTATTTCTGTTGTCTACAGGCAGCCACTTCAAAGTGTTGTTGTGCAAATGAAAAACAGTGGTTCATATTGTCTTGTAGCCATTGGACATAAGCTACAGGACACATGTTAGGTGGAGACGGAGGCGGTTTTCCCACCATAATGTCCAAAGGGCAAGATATTTCACGTCCAAACAATAATAGATATGGAGAACATCCGGCACTTTCATGTACTGAAGATCTATACGCCATTAGAACTTGAAACAAATGATCATCCCAGTTAAAGTGATGGCTATTAGCAAATGAACTTAACATTTGTTTCAGAGTTCTATTAAACCGGTCAACTAAACCATCTGATTGAGGTTGATAAGGGGTTGTACCCGTTTTCTCTATTGCAAATTTTAAACACATCTCACAAAACAGGACCGACTCAAATTTCCTCCCTTGATCTTCGTATTTGCATAGGGCATCCAAAACCACAAACATCTCTGTGACCACATTTTCAGTTGTACACATTGTTACAACCACACCAAGTGCAATTCTATCAAATGGTGCCCCAATTTATGGACTGTTTTAGCTCTGATTTTGATTTTCCTGGACCTGCTTTCCTTTGGGCACAAACAATACATTATTTACACCACAAAGTTATCTCACTGCTTTCAAAGTTTTCTCCCTACCAAGATGACCTGATGTTATACTGTCATGAAGCCCATGATCTTTCCTTAAGTGCAGTAGGAGCAACAAGTACAAATTTTTCTCTGCCCAAAAGCCATGAATGCTTTCAAATACAAAATTCTGTCAGTACTCTAAAGAGATTCCCATACGCCCCACTTGGTCCTAACTTGATGGGAACAATTGGCTACTAGTGCTTTAGGCGTTTTTTCCTGAAATCTCTGTTTTAAAGATATAAAAAATTCCAAGTAACATCATCATCTTATCACTGTTGTATGGCATGTTTGTCCCAAGTCTCCATACAGTTGCTAACAATGTTTTCTCAACTGTGTCAGCAATATCATCACCACTCTCTTCAGCATTTTGTAGAATGGATTGTAACTTGATTACTTCTTTTTTCACTAGTCACATGACATTCTGAACAATCAAAGTTTTTACATCTCCTATGTGGTTTCCGAGAAAGAGCATCAGCATTTTGATGCTGAGATCCTCTCCTATCTTTCAATTCATAGTCATAAATGTCTAGGACCGAAATCCAACGTGCGACCATTACCTCAGGGTGTTTAAACCAAGTAAGAGATGCATGATCTGACCTGATGATGAACCTTTTCCGTATCCGATAATGCCTAAAATGTTTCACAGAAGTGATTACTGCCAATAGTTCCTTGTACGTGCACGTGGTACAATATCTTTCTCGTGATCTATTGAGAGTCTAACTGGCATATGCAATCACTTTTTCCTCCCCATCCTGAATTTGTGAAAGAATTGCCCCAATACATTGTACCTCTTTGACTAGCATCAGTATCTAGAACAAAGTATCCCTCCCGAGATGGATATGCGAATACAGGTGCTGTTATCAGTAGACTTTTCAATTCCTCAAAGGCCTTATTGCCCTTTTCATCCCAAATAAACTTCTGATTCTTTCTGGTCAGGACAAGTAATTGTGCAGCTATGTGTGAGAAATTTTGAATAAACCGCCTATGATAGCAAATTCCCATGAAACTTCTAATTTCATGCAAACTAGTAGGAGTAGGCCAATTCCTTACACTTTCTATTTTGTTAGGATCACATCCAATCCCTGCAGCTGAAACAACATGCCCCAGGAAAGCAACTTCCTTTTTGAACAGAGAACACTTCTTGGGTTTTAGTTTTAGGTTGGATGTTTGTTACCTTATCGCTAGCTGAAGATTGTCTAATGTGTTTTCAAAAGATTTCCCAAAGACAATAATGTCATCTATATCTAGTTTTCCCCACTTTATCCTCTAAGAACCAACTTCTTAAGACGTTCAAAAGTAGAAAAGTAGCCGGTGCGTTACAAAGTCCGAAAGGAAGGACTTTAAACTGATATAGACCTTTGTGAGTAGCAAAAGCTGTGTTGATTTTATCAGCACTTTTCACACTGCCAATAGCCCGAAGTTAAGTCAAGAGTACAAAACCATTGTGAGCCAGCCAATGCATCTATGAATGAGACTCATGAATCAAAGGCAGGGATACGCATCTTCAATTGTTACAGAATTTACTGGACAATAGTCCACACAGACCCTTATTGATCCATCCTTTTTGGTCACTAATAAAATTAATGAGGTCCAAGGACTATTACTTGGCTCTATGATGTCATCTTCTAGCAAACGAGAAAATTCTTTCTCTGCAACATCTCTCTGATACAAGGTGGTAACTTAATAGGCCTAGCACTTCCTGTATCTATTTTATGTTTGACTATTTTTGTTCTAGCAAGTTTACCATCAGGACCCACAAAGACAGACTGATTCTGTAACAAAAATGCTCTAAGTTCCTGCCTCTGGTTGAAAGTCAAGTCAGAATTCGCCACTAAGGGTTCTACATGCAAGGGTTACTCCCTTTTCTAACAACTGGTAATGCTTTCTGTAAGATCCACTTTCTCAATAGCTGCAACACTAGCTATAGCAGTTTGGCAATCCTAAGAGGCCTATTACTGATGTTGAAAACTGACACTAATGTCTTGTTTTCTGAACCACCAATCATGGATCAAGCTATGAGTAATCCTTTTCTAGCAAAGACTAGTAACGTTCTGAAACATTATCCCCATGAGGTTTCTTTCAGGACACAAAACCATGAATGAAAACTTCAGATGCGGGTGAAACAGTGATCTTTTCAGTCACTTTGACGCTAGCACAGACTCTCCTTGTTTGTTCCCAAGAAAAAAATAGCATTCTGACCCATATATACAACACCATGCGCGGCACGAGCATATACATCATACTCATACTGAAAATCCATACCCAAAATTCCTGAAATTCTTTGAATCCTCAAAGTCTACCACAACTACTCTCTGTTGAAATGCATGTTCTCCAGTTCGGAAATCCATCAACAAAGACCCAACAGTAGGCAAGTCATGACCAGTCAATACAGAACAATCTATATCAGTCTTTTCTAACAATGACTGACTAAAACCAATATGTCTAAAAACTCTTTCAGGCAATAAACTAACAGGAAAACCAGAATCTATCAACATTCTAATCTCATTTCTCTCAACATCGATACGCTAAGACATTTGGCTTTAAGTTTACAACTACCCAAAACTGGGGTACATTCAAATGCTTCAAACTTCTCAGCAAAAGATAAATCATTCTCCAAGCAAACATGGAACTGTACATGTCTACTCATCTCTCTGTGCGTTAATCTTGGATGAACTGATCAATGGTATACAGTTCCCTAGCAGAGTGAGGAATAACAGGAGAAGCCTTGAAAGCTAAACGTCTCAAACAATAACCAAAATCAGTGACACTTTCACCTTTCCTCCTTGTCCTATTGCAAAACTCACATCTGTATGTACCGTGCAATCTAAGAATGATCACAATCTGCAGATTGTTCGAACAATCAAGGAATATTTAATTGTGATTGTGATATACCCCAGATGGTTCGTAACATGTACACTGACTCTCGCTCAACTGGACTGAGTCTTTTGAGAGAGGACATTTTTGAGAGCTTCATAACTTTGTACCTGAAGCATGGTGAGATCCCATAGCATTTTTCTAGCATCACCCCTCAAACTCATTGCTAACTGCTGTGCTTTCTCTATCCAATTCCAGCCATTCCAACTTGCAACTTGTTCAAACTGTGAAAAAAATCTGACCAATCTATGCCTTTACCATCAAATTTATCTGGCTAAAACTCCCTCGGAGAAACCGATTTTCTAGTTACATATAGCACTACAAGAAGCTTCTGATGAACCAAGTAAGTTGTTTTGTTCCACTATGTCCGGTTGCTTATCTGCACCTCTTAAATGATGACCAGACATTGGCCCTGTAATTGTAATCTAATACCATTCTAGGCAAAAGAAGCTCTGCCCTTGAATTATTTCCCTGCCATTACAAACCTAACTCAGTCTTTAAATCTAACAAATCATCAGATTCTAAAGTGTTTGTGGTCATTGTGATTACCAATTAATCTGAATCCTGACACTCTCGCAAAAAAATCTGTAACAGGAATGAGATCCTGCCAGAAACTCACGTCCGCAGGATTCAGGCTTTCATAATCTCAATTGACAACAACATATACTAATTGATAAACACAATATTTTATTCAACTAACAAAGACAAAAACCAAATTCAACAACTGTAAATCCGAGGCTAACGGTGGTGAAAATGCGAAAATTTAACTTTAAGAAGACCTCAAGAGAAGAGCACCAAAAATCCAAATAAAACCCTTTATTTCCCTTTAATCCTTAAATTTTCTCCGTTTTTGATCTTGACTCGTAGAATTACAATCAAACTTCGCTTACAGGTAGGCGTGTTTATTTAATCACTATATGGTCATTTCTTGGTTTTGTGCAAATTCTATAAATATTATAAGGTAATTCAAATATTTTAATATTCAGTCCAAAATGTAACCATTGTAATTGTTTTAGGGTGTCTTTCATTTGATAACTTTGCTTTAATTAATTTCTTAGATCTTTGTGGTTAGAGCGTTGGCTTCGGATCAAGAGGTCCGGGGTTCCAATCACGCCGGGGGCTCGGAAGACTTTGTCTGCAATAGAGAACTGTTCTCGTGCAGTAAGGTTTAGGTGCAATGCTCACTGAAATTCAGTAAAGTACCACCCATGGTTTGCTAGTTCAAGCCAATGCTCGCAGGTTTCAGCGCAATGTATAGACACAGTAGTGTTGCGGGCCAGTCTGATTAAAATCGACCGTGCTCCGAGGAATAAAATATAAAAAATATTGTCTCTATCGGGGCTCGAACCATTCGGGATATCCACTCCGTCTCGGTCGGAATGCACCCACCTCTATCGCGTGTTGCTATAACCAGTTTAGCGCAGACAAACCCAGTCGTAAGCTATCCAATCACATACTCGTTTTTAGATAAACTTTAGCGGCGATTATGTATAACGAATCGTACACTGGAGTTACCTGCCCCTGAGGGATACCGAAGCTTTCACTGCGCTCCTTTCCGAGTTTCGATTGGCTAGATGAGCTTGTGTCAGAACATGCGGGCAATAGGGGTGCCTTCAGACTGTGAATGAGAGGAAAGCCGGGCTGGGTGAGGTTCGAGCCCCGCTAGAGATAATATTTTTACACATTTTTCCTTGAATCACAGGTGATTTTAATCAGACTGTGTTGCGGGCTTTCTCCCTGCAGCAATACGACAATCCATGAAATACTCTTGAAAGTGGCGTTTAACTCCCAATCAACTCACCTTAGTTCGTTTTGAGACGGACCTAAACCCTTTTTTTAGGAAACTTGGTGATCCAAAAGTAATCCGTAAATTCAAATGATATTTAGGACTTTTAAATACAAGGGTTGATAAACAAATTTGTTTGGAGCACATTACTGTAAATAAAATTCACTCGGCAACCCCTTGCATGCCACTCTTGATCTCATAAACTGTGTCTTGCAAGTGGTTGCGAATAATTACAAAATGTGCAATGCTCAATTAATCAGCATACATGTAGTTCATCAACAAGGGGCGCGGCTCGCTTGAGGAGTTGGTAACCCGATCTTAGCTATATGAGCTGACATTTGACGTAATATCTTACAACTTTGTCACCCGTTACTTTTTGGGACCAAGTTTGTTGCATTCAAATTTGAATAATTGATGAGAATTTCAGACATCGCTGGGATACATATTGACATCTTCCCTCCTGTTAAATGGTGATCAAGGACTTATGAAAGGCCCTTCTAACCTTCTGTGTCTATATGGTTCATCTTGCCTACTCTCTTCAGAGCATTAACTGCGTAAGCTTAGTCCTCAGTCAACCAAATTGCGCACAATCTAATTGAAATTCCCTACATCCATCTGCATGTTTTGTACAATTCGATTATTATGAGTACATGAAAGTAAAACATGCAGCATTTACAAAGTTAACACATAGAAACATGTTAGAACTGAGTTCAATACGACAGGGATTGACGTCATTAATCCTTCTTGGATTACAGAAATCAGCAACAAAACAACGTTGTTGAACTAAAGAGCAGAAACCTCTCTGTCATAATCTATATATAAATATTTTTTCTCCATTTTTTTAGTTACAGGCATACAATATCAGCAACCAGTTCGATACAGTTCATTTAAACAAATAAAGTGTACAACTTCACAGATAATTTCTTTCTAACTTAACAGTAAGTGTAACGTTGACCAAAATTTAACAAAATTTTGCTCAGTACAATTTGATAAGTTGATACATTTGGTGATATCATAGCATTTAAAAATTTCTCGTTTAATAAAATCAATATGAGGCAAACAAATTCCGTGAGCACATTTGAATATGTACTGTTTTATCAGGAGGATGATCACATTTACAGGATTATTGTTAACACCTTTAAATCCAAATAATACGTTTTCACAAGAAAAATGTATAATTACCTCTACAGATTTAAGCCATTGTTCTATATCTGACCAAATTGGTTTTACATGTTCACATATCCAAAAGAGGTGCTCTACCGTTTCCAGCTCTTTTTTACACAAGGAGCAAAGAGGCGAATCTTTGTATTGTATTCTATATAGTAGACAATTTGTTGGCAAAATGTTGTGAATAATCCTGTACTGTAACCACCTAAGTTCAGTACTTTTTGTACATTTGTTAGGAATGATATTGAAAATCATCCACTCTTTTTCTGTAAAACATGTAATAGATACATGATGACACAAGGGGTGTATACGAAATATCAGCGAGATATCATCTCACGAGGGGGCGGATCCTTTTTCCTTCTCAAGTTTGAAATGATAAAAAGATGGTTTTTGGATGACCTGGCCTGCTCTCATTTAAGCAGGCACATGCAACTTATATTAACTAAAATAAGGTAACACTATTTCTTTCTGAAGATGTATTTCATTTAATTGTGAAATGTAAGTTTTACAACCAGTGCTCTAAAGTTCATGAATTGTTTGTTTTACTAAATTATTTTGGTCCTTTTCGCAAATTATTTGTGATAGGGGTTAACTTTTAAGGACCGAAAAGTTCAGATTATAATTATTATCTCGATAATATATATATATATATCTATAGTTTTAAAGGACGCCAGTGAATTTCTGCACTTAGTGATGTCTTTCGGGGTTTTTTCCACTGCAAAATGTGTCATAGTTAGTTATATTTTGTCGTCGAGTGACTGAGCGGTTTTCATTTCTTTGATCTTGGCCTACATGTTTGAATTTGCAACAATGTTGAACTTTCTCAAGATCGACCAGATATCGCTAGCTCCACCCTCAAGCTGCCTCGCTCCTTCATGATTGTCGAATCAGCACGTCGGAAATAACTGTGGTAATATTTTCGTGACGTAATATATATTAGCTTGAGTTTTCTTGGTGCATGATTTACCATTGCGAAAAGATCAAAGGAAAAAATGCCTCCCATTGGATAATTGTCAAGACACGTTCCCATTTTGAATAACAAGGTAATATAAGAAATGATGAGTTTAAAAGAGAATTATATAAATGCTTATTTCCACCAGGCGTATTCATTAATTGGTAATTAAATGGGAAGATAGGGGATTGTAATGTTTTTCCGAATTCATAAATGGCGTTCTTATGTTCGTACGATCTTATTGCTGCCTTTAATCCTTCAAAGGTCAGACAATTTGTTTTTATTTGGTATTTCTCCTCAAATTCATCAAAAGTCAAGAGTCTACTCTCTTCATGTATAATGCCATTAACACAAACTACACCATTAGTCTTTCATTTTTCGTAAAATAGTGTTTTGTTACCGACAGTTGTATTATGATTGTTCCATATTGTTTGACATTTTAGAAGATCTCCTGATCAAGTTTTGGTTTCACCTTTTGAAAGTAATATTTCAAATACTGTGAAAACGTCTTTCCAAAACTTGTTTGATAATGTCGGAATACAACATTCTTTAAAGGGGCAGAAGCACGTTTTTTGATAATTTTATATTTCAAATTTTTCACTTATAATTGTATGTAAATGATAAATGTATTATTTTGATAGTGTCGAAAATGTCATAACACAAACCAATTATCTATCCATAGTCAGAGGACAAAGTATGAAGATTTACCTAAATTCCATGGGCGGCCATTTTGTGTGAACACCTTTAATTCATTTTGCAAAAGGAATCGCATGGCTAAACTTTACATTATAAATTGGAATTATTACTGCTTCATTTAGTTTAAATGTATTGTCTTTGAATTGGAACCATTTATTTTCATTTTCATGACATCACCTTATATCCCCCCTAAAAACGTGCTACTGCCCCTTAAATATATTTCGAACTACTGGCCAAGAGTGAGTGAGAAAGCGGTAAGGCCAGCGCCTCGACAAACATTGTAAGGTAGAGGATGAAAATTATATTTCTATTAAAGAATGATCTGAGTTTATGCTAGGTACATGTACTATATCACCTGCTTTTACTGATGGTACCATGTCATGCGAGATCAAGAAAAAATCTAATCTAGCTTGTTTAAGTGGATTTGGCTGACGCCATGTGTATCTTTTGCAAGCAAAGTTTTGTTCTCTCCATGGGTCTTTCAGGTCAAATATATCAATTAATTCTAAGACCTTTTCTCTAGCTTTTGTATTAATTTCATACTTATAATTAAAGGTATCCAACCGCTGATTTAACACCAAATTCCAATCGCCACAGAGGCAATATTATCACTATCAAATTGTTTAACTAAATCAATTATGTTGTCATAGAATTCTGGTGTATCATCATTTGGTCCATAAATAAAAGTATGCCTGTATTTTATCAGAAGATTGTGATGTTCCGATTACTTGTGCCTGTCCCGAACATCGTTGAACCAATAGAAACAGAAAAAGTAAAAAGTGAAACAATGAGAAAAAAAGCATATGCAAAGTTTCTGCTTAATAAAGTTTGCTACTCCCCCCAACTCTTTGAATATAACGTTTTACATTAATTATTGCCTTAAAATACCTTCCAAATACATAATACCCACTAAGAAATGATATTTTACAAAATTATAACTAAAAAAGTAGTGTGTATAGTATCAAATTAAGGACACGGTGTATTCACACATATCATATCGTTGATATTGAAATATACACAGATAGGATTTCCCTTATAAAAAAACATAAAATTCCAATTCAATAAAGTCAGTTGTACTCACTCATGTCACAAATCCGAATGAATAAAGTGTCCAGTGAAGTTGAAAAACACATTACACATATTCCCAATAAAAAGCTGGTGGACAAAACCATATTTGTGTTAGAACGTTCGTCAATCATCACACTAAGGCCACGTGTATGAGCGGGAAAACTTCCCGCGCACAATATGAACGTGCAGTAAAATATCGAGGTTTCCAAAAAGACAATGTAGAAGAAGTGTCTTTTGATAAAATCAACATTCCTGATGAGAAAAATAGACCTTGAGAATTCATAATCTTATCGAAAACGTATTAGCACATACTTTTAGCTTACATATCTTATGGCATATACACTATTTAAAAGTCTTCAAATTGTCTGTTTGGTTAGTTTTTATGGAAATCTTATTTCAACATTTGTTATTGTTTTCGAATTAGACTGTTTAGGAGCGTTTAGTTCACGTTGACAGTGTTGTTTTGGGGTCCCTTGTCTCGAGTATGACCTCCGTCCTGTCCACTCTGACCCGTGTCCAGAGGTGCTCGGTCTCGCGGATTTCCGATGCTTGTCGGCTGAGTATTGCTCTTCGTTTCTTTAACATCGCTGGCAAGTCGGTTTGAATGCTTTTACCCGATCCCGTGAGCAAGTTCCGTGCATTGAAAACATCTTCCCTATCCGACATGTAGGAAGAGGTGGCAATTATGCTTTTGCGTGCGTCGGGTCGATGTTTGCGCTGATACTCGGAGACAGGTAATCGATGTACTGCTTTAAATCTCATTTGTGCTACCCTCGACTCCTCAAAGTTGAGGACTTCACAGGAAAATCCCAGGAGAACCCGTTCGGTGTGACCTCCCATGGCACCTCCTGTAGATCATAAAACAAAAGGTTGCCTTTCCGGTCGTGAATATCCTTTAAAATAAGTTGCTTCTCAAGGCGGTCGTACGCTTCTTTACGCTCGGTCAGTTCTTTGCGGAGTGTTCTGATTTCGTCTCCATGCACGTGCACATCATGTTCAATAGAGTTCATTTTTAGTTTTATGTCCGAAATTTCTGACCTCACCCCCTGTATTGAGTCCTGTAGTTCGGTTTTAGTGTTGTTGATGAGCTCCGCTAGTCTTCTTTCCGAAGCTTGCACGACCTCTTCAAAAGATGTCTGCGACCTTGTGTCAGGCATGGTTGAAGTGATCTCCAGTCTCAAAGCACGTGGTTTATTTCAAAATGTCTTTTGTGAATAATTTTGTGTTACTTGATTTATCGTGTTAATTTCAACATTAAAGCTTCTACGAAGGTAAAATTCATGAGTTGGGGAGAACGAAGTGGAACACGTCTATCGCCTTCTCATGCGCAACCGGAAGTCCAATAATCTATATTCTTATTTCATGAATATTAATTGTCATTTAACTGTAACGAAAATAATAAATTGACTTTTAATAATTTTGTTTACATTTAAAGAAAGATTATCACGTAACTAATTGGAACATTAACTTTTTTCACAACTTTTTAATGAACATGTCAAAAAGTGTTTTTAAATCTGCCTTTATATGTATCGTTTTGTGTAATATTCCACATATTGGTTCTCGACTCAAATTTATGTAGCAGTTTTTATCCCACCGGTATGTAATACTGTGGGATATAGTCATCGCCCTTTCTGTCTGTATGTCCGTCCGTCCGTCCGTCCGTCCGTCCGTCCGTAATCATTTTGTTTCCGGAGCAGAACTCAAAAACCGGTCCACATATCTTTCTGAAACTTTACATGTGTATTGCCCACCTACTGAAGTGGTGCCTTTTGATATTTTCACATTTCTGAAAATTTTATTTTTTATTATTTCCATGGAAACGGCTCTTATTTGGACTCTGTTCGTGAAAGGTTTTGTTTCCGGAGCAGAACTAAAAATCCAGTCCACATATCTTTCTGAAACCTTACATGTGTATTGCCCACCTACTGAAGTGGTGCCTTTTGATATTTTCACATTTCTGAAAATTTTATTTTTTATTATTTCCATGGAAACGGCTCTTATTTGGACTCTGTTCATGAAAGGTTTCGTTTCCGGAACAGAACTAAAAAACCGGTCCACATATCTTTCTGAAACTTTACATGTGTATTGCCCACCTACTGAAATGGTGCCATTTGATATTTTCACATTTCTGAAAATTTAATTTTTTATTATTTCCATGGAAACGGCTCTTATTTGGACTCTGTTCATGAAAGGTTTCGTTTCATATATATAAAACCGGTCCACATATCTTTCTTAAACTTTACATGTGTATTGCCCACCTACTGAAGTGGTGCCTTTTGATATTTTCACATTTCTGAAAGTTTTATTTTTTATTATTTCCATGGAAACGGCTCTTATTTGCACTCTGTTCATGAAAGGTTTCGTTTCATATATATTAGCTTATACTAATCTATTATGAACCTTGCTTGAAAAATTTACAATTATCTTTCAAAGGTTTACATCTTACGATTATGTGGAACCGGTGGGATATGTCATCTTCTGATGACTCTTGTTTTTATCTTGGTATAATGTTAAAATGCATACTTAATGGAGCAGGTTTTTTATCTTATAATGTGTATCCAATGGGACATTAATTTTGTAATTTGAACTAGCCATAGCTAATGAATTTTGCCTACCCTGACCTACTGGTGTGTCTTTTTTGTAAATGAAAGCTTTGACTAACATGATGATGAACTCGCTGAGGTTAACCTTGTATTTTGTGTGTACTGTTTGGAGTGCAGAAGGTGACAAATCAACCCTCATTAAGACACAAATAGGCTGGAGAATGTGCGAAAGGTTCTGTGTACAGATCAGTCAGTGTGTTTCTTTTAACTTCAGTCTCACTTATCTCCAGTGCCGTCTGAATCTGGAGAACAAACATGACGCGAAAAGCAACTCCAACAATAATGTAGGTTTCTTTATCATTAACATCTGAACATGTATGTTAAGTTAGTTTGAGTCATAACTTTTTTACACTCATGTATCACCAACACAAGTAATCAAACACGAAGAGCAGTCCTGTCCTTTTCTTGGTAATGATGCACATTCTGTAAATGAAATATGATTGTTTATATGATTGTATTATAGGAAAAGCCTTGCTCATGGAACATCGATTGTACCAGGATCCTGCTGACAAGGAGGAAAGAATATCAGTGTGTCATACGTAAGTATATATATATTTTAAACTCATTGGCAAAAGAATGTTCAACAAAATAAGATTACTCTTATACCAGTAACAACTCTAGAAGCTTGAAAAGGAAATTGTTAATAAATACGTGAGGTGAGGTGATTTGGGGTTTACGCCGCTTTCAAAAGTATTTTACTGATATCGCGGCTACTTCAGGGAAAAGGGCCGCAACACCAATGTGGCTATGCATTGCTGTGAAACCTGCGAGCATCGGCTGGAACTAGCGAACCATGGGTGGTACTGCACTGAAATTTAGTGTAGCATTGCAACCAAACCTGACTGTGTGTAGAACAGTTCTCGATTGCAGACACAATTACCGAACCCATCCGTAGCCGCTGCGCTATTCCGCCCCATATAAATAGAATTTCATTTAAGTCAAGCATTCGGTTTTTCAAAGACTAAGGGTTGTTATTTACTGAAAAACTATAAGACCTTTTTCACTTGCTTTTAATATTAAACTTTAAGTTATTCCTGCAATTATGCATTTGCAATTATTTTGCAAGCTTAATGGTCGATATTCGACTATTGGGCAATTGAATAATTAACTTAACTTAATCCTAAAATATTTAAGATATTGATTTTGTTGTTATGAAATCTTTATCATTGTTTCAATTGACAGTATTTGCAAGAAAAAAGAAACCCAGAAAAATTGTCAGGATGCCAGGTCGTAAAAGAAAAAAGCTGTCACCTCCACATCGCCAAAAAGGAAGTGAATTTAAAGAATATTTGATTCAGTATGGGCAAGGTTTCCCGTTTGCCTATATACAAGAGTCAATTGATAATATCGTATCTATGGCCTTTGTGAAGAATTTGCGTAAAAGGAGCAGACAAAGAAAAAAATCACATCAAACATTGAGAATGCAACCAATTAAAGTAAAGGTTAATAATCTTAAGGATAGGGAAAGAATGGCAACAGCTCGTTCCAATATGTCATCTTATGGGACCTTTCGAGCTGATTTATATTTTGTCTATGGTGACAAGCTTACTGTTCGAGTTTACATTGCATTAATGTACAGCAATGAATCTAAGAATTTTAATATCGACCCTCATAAGAAAAAAGTTTACATTTCGAGAAAAGATCACGCAGAGTCAGTTATGAAAGCACTTAGAGATGTTAGATCTTATAATAGAAAACCTTTGTTCATCGGTAGGTTTATAAAAATTGACTATACTCGTTCAGTAATCTTTTCAGTCAGCAGCTGAAAACTTTTTGAAACCCCAACTTATTCACTCACGCACTCAGTCATCAATTACTTTATAAGCTGAGTATATATCTTGGTTGGGAAAACAAACATGCGACTACTTAATATTGAAAATAAAGTAATGCAATAATTGGTGTGTAACCCCAAAAATTGTGTCTAGTTGAAACAGAGAAATCTCAAAATTTACAAAACTAAAGTACGATGATGTTGTTGAACTGTTGGCCACTTAAAGAAAGATATTTATTATTATCGCAAATATTTCCCCAAGTCTGATATGTAGTAATACAGTAACATCGTTCTGTAGTCGTTGTCACTCATGTCAATAAGTGTTGAGCTTAAAGGGGCAGTAGCACGTTTTTAGGGGAATATAAGGTGATGTCAGGAACATGAAAATAAATGGTTTCAGTTGAAAGATGATGAATTTAAACTGAATGAAGCAGTAATAAACCAAATATATAATGTAAAGTTTAGCCATGCGATTCCTTTTTAAATGAATTAAAGGTGTTCACACAAAAATGCCAGTAAATGGACTTTATGTGAATCTTTATAATTGGTTCTCTGCCTATGGATTATTGGTTTGTTTAAAGAGGTTGTTGACATTATAAAGATAATACATTTAGCATAAACGTACGGTGTCAGTGAAAAATTTAAAATATAAAATTTTCAAAAACGTGCTACTGTCCCTTTAACACAATACTTTAAAAGTCGTAGTGTGATCCTTTACCACAATCTTTTTTTCCTATTACTTCAAGTGTTCATGCTTTTATCATTTAAGATGACAGTCAGTTGTGTTATTAATAGCTCTGGTAAACAATAACTCTACATTCTACCAATCTGCAATGTTTTGCGATAGAGGGTCTCGAACCTGAGCTTTCATACATAAACTTGCTGTTCTCTTAAACCGACATTTGACAATGAACTAAACATCTCCTTTTTCTCTCATTGACCAATCCCTCGGATAGTAGACATTGCTTACACTGAATTCTTATCCTCTACAAATGTAATCAATTTTGTACAGTTATTGTTACCTGTTGTTTTATATTTATATTTATGAGATTTACATTATATACAATTCTCTGATAAATAGTATTATCGTGGCGTATTATTTTTCCAACTGATTTTGACTGTGGGTAATTTGGGATTAGTTTTATGACTTACCATGATGTTGTTGTGTATCTAACTGTAGTTTCAATGAAAAACACAATACCGTTAAAACCAACACTATTTTGTTGTTTCTGATGTTAGTCCAATAAATGCAAGAAAATGTTGACTTCTTTGTTTCTTGTTTTACACAACTTGTGGCTTGAAACTCAGTTGAACAGTGTTCCTGACAATTAAAGGACTCATTTTAGAGACTGTAGTCTGTTTGAATGCATTTTTAAATTTTTTCACATAAATAAAATACTTAGTCAATAGAAATAATGACTCGTTTGGCAGGAATTTATTCATCTAAGCTTTTCCATCTTTAACATGAAACAAACTTTTAAATATTCTTAATATGAATGTCCTCCTCACCGACAAGCTTGGTTTTGGGTCCAGGCTTAAAACAGGAAGTAGGCAAAACAGACTGAGCGAAAAGGGCATAATATGGCAAAATGGCACTGATTGGAATGGTGACATCTGGAACAAATATTTATAAGTGAACATAGTGAATATAAATAGGTCATTGTACAGAGGCGGAGAACTTAACAACTTTAATTTTTATACAATCTAGTTGAAACAGGCTGTAGTGACAATTCCGCGACTTCATATAAGGAATCCTCCTATGTTGGTCCTGTTCAGCATGTCTTTCAAAGTCGATAATATGAAGGCAGTATTATCATGTCAATTATAGCTGTTTTTATGGAAATTGATTTTTATTGAAACAAAGCCCCAAACAGCAACGTTGAAAGAGGTTCACATAAAGAGCATCAGTCAATAAACACTGATCAATTGGGCAATTTCAAGTTATACAAAATAATTCGATAAAAAGTGATATCTCTCTGAAAAGTAAGCGCTTCAAACGGTGACATGTCTCAAATGAGTGTATCCTAAAATATTTTAGTTAGTAAGTGACGTTAAACGCTTAGGACCTATTCAGGATGAAGAATTATATTGCGAAATTTACACACGCGCCATTAACATGTATTATTCTAATATTTCTTTAGGAAAACTTTAGACCAAAACTTGTTATGATAACATAATAAAAGGCTCTTAACCCTTAAAGGGGCAGTAGCACGTTTTTAGGGGGAGTATAAGGTTATGTCGAGAAATTGAATATAAATGGATCCAATTGAAAAACAATGTATTCATACTAAATGAAGTAGTAATAAATCAAATATATACTGAAAAGTTTAGCGATGCGATTCCCTTTTCTTACACAAAATGAGTTAAAGGTGTTCACACAAAAATGGATGTCAATGGACTTTGTGTAAATCTTTATAATTTGTTCTCTGTTTATGAATGATTGCTTTGTGTAATTTTACAATACATTTAGTATTTAAGTACAATTATCAGTGAATTTAAAAAAAAATTTAATATTGTCAAAAAATTTGCTACTTCCCCTTTAACATTTACACGTCCAGTTAGTTGAGAGCCATTTTCTTACTGGAGCTGCCTAATCCTTTAAATATGGTAGTTAGTACTTAGATTTGCCTTTATATGTAACATTATTGTGTAAGAAGAAGTTGATGCTTTTTGACATTTTATTGACCTTAAAACACTTATTCATTAACATAAGACAATACCTTTGCTCAAATGAAGTAAATTGATTACTAATATAACAACAAAAACCTTTGTTACATCATTTTATTTCACTTTTGAACAAAAAATAAGGACTTGCCAATTCCACCATAATTACAATAATATTTTCTTCATAAAGTGGTAGCACATGTTAAATAATCTTCAATTATCCTCTTTTATAACAGATGAATCTAGCAGAGTTCACATAACCCACTTCCCTCTGAGGTCAAAGAATTTCAAAAGAGCATCAGTTTTATTGTATTAACACTATGTGAAGTTGTTTGAAAACCGAACATACATGTATATTTTCAAAGGTATTTGATACTGCTCTCCTTATTAAGAAGTTAAACTAAAGTATTTGCTCCTTTGCTTTGATCTTAAAAATTTAGTGTTGATATTATGTAAGTCATGATCTGAACAAATTGATGTTAACAAAGTAAAGGTTTCAACAAGAAGACCATAAAAACTCATGTTTTGGTAATACGATAAAAAATTACATCTGGATAAACTTGGCTGACATATGTACTGAGATAGTTTCGGAGATTTGTTCTGAAAACAATGACGTTATGATAAAGGCACAGTTTTAGTCATGTTTCGTTCGAAACCAAAGAAAAGCAAGTTTCAAAGAAGGTGTAACCCCGAAAAGGAACATGTAGGGATCATTTGTGACATGTGTATAAGCTTACGAGAAGCTAGCATGTATAGTTTACGAGATATGTTCATATCAACCTTTGATGGGTCGGGACATACAGAACGAAAACATTTGAGCGGCTTATGCGGTAAGGCGAGAGTATGATAAGGCAAGTTCTCAGGCTAGAAAGAGAGAAGCCGGATTGGATGCAATGAACGTTACTTGACCAATCAACGACAAATGTAATCATTTTGAGAGCCTAAGTCATTGTGTATACTGTACGTGACTGTTCTTGACATAATACAATACTGGTCTGATTTAATAAGAGGTTGGATCCAGATTTTGACTTACACTATGACTGTTGAGAATAATTTTGCACTCCAATAACTTCCCGCCACAAGGGTCACCGATTCTCAAATATACAATGTCGGCACTGTAATTTGAAATACCTGTGATAAAGTCAGCAATGGAAATTGCTCAAACATTTAGAAGTTCAAAAGGGTGTATCATAATGGCCCTTGGTTGAGAAAGAGGGCAAATCTGCAATTAATGATTTAGGGTATAGGATCCAAAGTTTCCCCAGGGTCACCAAATGTATAATTTAATCCCCTTTAGACAAACAGTCAGCATGTAAGTTTTCAATCTTCAGGGCTATTTGCCTCTGGTGAAGAAGATAAAAATAGTACGTTTTTGATTAAACGTCATTATTTATACTTACCGTAGACAAGTGACCTTAGCCTGTTAGCCATATAACATGCAATCGACTCATTCCCACTGATGTAATGAAACTTCATTACCCAGAACAATCGGAGTTATCCGCCCGTCACTAGCCCACTAGGTGGCGTGACCTGTCATCCAATTAGATTCATTCACATTACCTAGGAGTCCCAATTAACGACGGATACGTAAGAGGGGAGGCGGGCGGGAGTGACGACGGTCACTTGTCTACGGTAAGTATAAATAATGACGTTTAATCAAAAACGTACTATTATTTGGATACTAACCTCCGACAAGTGACCTTAGCCTGATACCACAGAAGGTGGCGGGAAGGATTCGTCGCCAGAGCGGTAACTCTCAAGATTGTCCTGAAGGTCGACGACCTAGCTAGCGACTGTTTTAATCGGGAAATTGTCTGACCTCCTAGGTCGACGACCCTCAACTAAAACCCACACCACACAATAGTTGTTAGATTAAAATGTGAATTAACCAACTCACTATATGAGTGACTACATCGACGGGTCGGGAGTCACTAATGTGGAAGGTTGCGCCCCCTACCTTGGGGAGCCCTTGTGGTTCGCTGCTGTGCAACAACCTGCGCCCCTAGACGGCTTACGCCCTCTAGGTTCCCCGTAGAGACATCGCGCAAGTAGTGGTTGACGTCCGCCACCGAGAGATTACTGTGATGGCCATTGTCACCAAATAGGCTCGAATCTCGTGCGGGTCGATCTGCGCAGGCCCTTATAGGCGTCTGCTATCGGTAGACTCCCTCCAACTGCCTCCTGTCAATCTTCAATTAGCTCGTTTGGGAGTGGGACAGGAAAACCTGCGCCTCCTCTGTCTCAGTGTCCGCGTCCCCCTATGGTGACACATAGAGCACGCACCGGACATGAGACGTCCCGCTCGTCCGCCGGTTCGACGGACGGAGAGATTGACGGCAGTGTGAAGGTCCTCGCGTTCGTCAGCGCTTTGGTTCTTGCATTAAACACTGGTGCAAGTCCCAAAGTCGTTGAACCTCATATCTCACCCCAACCCTGAGCAAATCGCCTTGCAACACGTGCAATTCTGATATCCTGGCCGCTGACCCCATAGCCACCAAGAAGGTAGTTCTAATGTTGAGACGCAGCAGCGCCGTGTTTGTCAGCGGTTCATAGTGTTCAGATAGGAGGTGATTACGCAACACAACCAAGACCCCCCTTCCGGCGGTCTTAACTTAACGATGAATATGTCCTCCCGGAGTCCTTCTCGCGAAGGACGGCCCTAATGACTGCGAGACTCGTGTTGAAGAAAGAGGCCTTAGGCTCCTTCCCGTGCGCAGGCGGACGGGGAACTCAGCGATCTGAGTTAGCGTCACTACTCACACATCAAGCCCTTCCCGCAAAAGTCATAAAAGGAAGCCCATTGAAATCGTACAGTTTGCGCGTGGAGGACTGCTAAGAGGTCGCCACTGCGCTGGCCACCGTCTCCCAAAGCCCAGCGCCCTTCAATCCGTCTTCCCTGAGTAGCCTAGATGGGTGGTGAGGCTACCGGGAGTTCCGACCTCTGGCGATCGTAGATCACTAGAGGCGAGAGAAGACGGGTCGGCCACTGGTGACACGTAAATTGGCAACTGCTGATTGCCTCGTGTCGCGAAAAGCAGACATTCGGTTCGAACACTCGAGGGTGCCACACCCACTCCATGAAACGGAGGATGATCAGGGTGTATACCGCTCTGATTGAGCTGTTTAGATTGTTCACAAGCGAAACAACTCTATAGCCAGATGTAACAGTGATCCGGCCTAGGCCGATCCCAGTTGTTGATCAATCAAGCCGATGTTGAGATGTTTGTGTGAATACACAACACCTGGTTCATGCGATGGTTTAACCATCCTCAGGTGTATGTAACAGATCTGTGTAGACGCGTCAACGTACCACTGACTCTTGTCTAGAGGTTGCCCGAGGGCACTCCTGCTAGAGCATGAAGTCGTTCTGCCACTATAAAAGGTGGTGAGTGAACGAACGTGAGCGCTGAAGGCTATCTGAAGAAGCGAAAGATGGAGTCTCCATCCCCCTCCCTCGTATAGACTTGAGCTGACGTCAAGAACCCTAGAAAGCGTTACTACTGCAGGAGCGTGAGAGGCTCACGACCCGCGTGTGCTAACACTTCCCTGTGGCATCCCATGCCCCCCCTGGCGACCAGGGCCTGTCTTAGCCACCGGCCAGACGCCTAAGGAGACGAACGTTGTCGTCGGTATAAACCCCCCCCCCCCCTTGCCTCTGTCCTCAACCTGGAGCCCTGGCGAGAAGGCACCGATGTGTCAGACGGCGAGGAGACCAGCGACACGCTGGTCCAAAGGGGGCAGGCTGATGGACGCCTCCCTGACCGGCGCAATGACGTCGTCCTTAAACGCCTTAAGGTCGAAGTGATGAGGCGTGGGCGCGATGTAACGCTTCCTCGCCTTCTAGGGCACCCCCACACCGTGGGGAGTCAGCCGTGAAGGTTATAGGGCCATCCTGAGACGTATCCCACGAAAGGGAAGCGTCGGGAAAACCATTCAAGTGCCAGGGGGTCCCAAGGGACCTGTCCAAGTTCAAGGACCCAAAGTCCGACGCCAGGGATGACGGTTCGTAAAACACGCCGACATCCTTACAGATGTCGAGACACCTAGCGCCGGGAAGGCGGCAGGCGGCAAGCGCAGGCGAAATCCAACGGCACACGAGTCACCAACCGTCAGGAAGACGGCAGGCGACAACCGCGGCCTAATCCAAACGCCACTAGCGTGCGAGACACCTAACGCCGGGAAGGCGGCAGGCGGCAAGCGCAGGCGAAATCCAACGGCACACGAGTCACCAACCGTCAGGAAGACGGCAGGCGACAAGCGCGGCAAGCGCTAATCCAAGCGCCACACGAGATACCTAGCGCTAGGCAGGCGACAGGCGATCAAGTGTAGGCGGCAGTAGCGCTAGCTGTCACTGCAGCGAGGTAGAGCGACCGTCCGTCGCCCGGGCTGCACGTGCTGCACGACCGCAATCGACAACCCGTGCACCACCAGTCCAAGTTAACACGGCTGTGTCAACTAGCAAAAACACCTGTCTGAAACACAGAATTCACTCGCGAGGAATGAAAACGAGAAAGACAGATGGAATACCTGACTAAGGTAAGCAATAGAGTCAATAAACAACAAAACACGTTAATTAATATAGCTCAATACAATCGGAAGAGATACAGAAACACGTCTGCACACTACCGACTCTAATGTGAATGAATCTAATTGGATGACAGGTCACGCCACCTAGTGGGCTAGTGACGGGCGGATAACTCCGATTGTTCTGGGTAATGAAGTTTCATTACATCAGTGGGAATGAGTCGATTGCATGTTATATGGCTAACAGGCTAAGGTCACTTGTCGGAGGTTAGTATCCAAATAATAGATTATGAGCATAGCCCCATGTGATCCTTATTAGGGGTAACAGAGTCAACAAAGTTATACATTACAATCTTCACTAGTCAAGGAGTCTGTATACAAGGTTCAGCTTTGTCTTATGTTTTCTCTTTTCATGCTAAGATATCTGCCCATCAATGTTTGAAAAATTGTGACGAAACCTCTTTCCTAGTTAAGCCAATGTTCTGGTTTACTGGCAGGTTTCCCTAATTTCGGTTCACAGACCATTTGAAAAATTGCCCCCAACAAAAACGCTTTTACTACATGTCATCCTACTACATCAGCATTTTTAATCTGTTTAGCTCCTTTAAATACATCATAATCATGTTTTTTTTAGAGGATATTTGTCTTTTCTTGAAAAATACCATGTTTATCTCATCGAGTGAGAAAGAAAGTATATTTTTGAAAATATAAATCCTTTCTGTCTCACGAGAAACTTCAGAAATGATCAAAGTGTATACATATCAATAAATATGTCAAGTTTACTTCACTTCTATAGATTATCGTTGAACTTTTTTCGATTTGCTGAAATAACGGCAAGTTATTTGCAGGTTCAGTGATTGGTGTTTTCTGTCTACATATGTAATTGTCTTGGCATTGAAATCAGGGGGTAGAAAGTCTTTTTATGACTAAAGAGCCTGTGTTTTTCTCCTTGAAAGATATCAAGGTAAGTTAGAAGCGCTGAAGAAACATACTCTGATTAAGCAGGATGATCAAAACGTTGCCTATCCTTTATGTCTATCACGATTTGACATTCATCGTATATGTTCATCTTTAATCAACAAGTGAAAAATCTTACTGACAAAATAGCCTTATTTTCATAGATTCATGTCGGATAAAACCTTCCTAGCCAGCCTTCGATGTGTTCCTCTTTTCAGGGGCTTTAACTCCAATGATACACTGAAGTGTATTGATTTAAATGTAACACTCATATTCGAAGAAGCTTGACAAAAAATAACATTTGTAATGTTTAACTGATAAAGGGACTATATATTTTTTTCAATTTATACATTTGTGACGTAAAAGAAACACATTTGTTATGTCTAAACGGAATCTTACTAATTTGCCAAAACCTTAAAAATCCATTTAGATACAAATGAAGTTAAGCTTCTTTTAAATAAAAAAACAAATACAGATAAAGATGAAGCTCATATCGATCCTATATCACTGAAAGGCAGTGCGTAGTGCGTGCATGTACATTTCGGAACGAGCTGGGCGTGCGCTTGGGAAGTTGCCACGTACGTTGTAGAGCAGATATGAAAAATGTTGCAGCTTACCGGGAATTGTTTGGATTATAAAGGATATGTATGAGTGTTTTCAAAGGATTATTCGTTCTACAGGTAGGTCAATATCAGTATAATGTATGTCATTATAGAATGTCACACCCTACAGGAATTGTATGTGATATTATAAAATACACCACGTGGTGCGGTTATCAGGTCAATATCAGAGGTAGTTATTTTTAGATAACTGACCTCAGATCAACTGAGGGGTTGGTTATCACGAGGTTGGTTATCTGATAACCAACCTCTTGAAAACCGACCTCTCGGTTCGATACGGAGAACATGTCTCGGCTACGCCTCGCCATTTTCACCGTATCGCACCTCGAACAAACTTACCCTCGGTTTACGGGTCTAAATGACCCTTTGCCTCTGTGACTCTTGATATTCTTTAGAATTTGTTTTGATTTTCACCTGTGTATTCAGATATATTATGTCTTTAGTTTAAAATGCCATTCTAAAGAATATCAAAGGTCACAAGAACGGTAATAAATTAAAACAAAAGACAGAATAAACACTTTATTACAGAGAATCTTTGAAGTCATTTTCATATTTCATGTTCATACTGCTTTCAATTCATGCCTTTGGTTTCCTTTAAACATGCAAACATTTACATTTATGTTAATTCAAACACTCCCGCACACAATCCCGTTGTTTACGATAAAACTAAAATGATTCAGCAAATGGCCCTCAGTATCTATGCTAGTGTTCTCTCCAACCAATGATCGAAATCCTTACATAGGAAGTCAGTTGTCGGGAGGTCATTTGGAATGGTCCTTTTGAAATAATGCACAAGAAAGCCGACTTCAGTATCAGCAAACAATTAACTGCTATCATCCATGCGTAGTTCCTGAAACAAATCAAAGGTTTAACATGAAGAATACAAACCGTTTGATTTCAAGCGCTGAAAAAACACATTTCCTTTTACATACATGCATTTTTCATATCATCACGGTTTCCCCGAAATAGTAACTTAAGTTTGAAACTGTCATTTCTTACCACAAGCACTTGAGGCATGGATAATGCTCATATGAACACTGTCCATACATATTGACGTATCTTTAAAACTGTATACTCCAATATCATACAAATTGACCCAATATTTAGAATTTTAATACTGGTATTTGAAATTATTTGAACAAAGTGGGACGGGGGTCTACATTTGTTAAACATACATTGTAAAAAATGTTCACAATATATGTCAACGAGGAAGATAAAATTTGTCTCTTATCCCTTATCCAAACATTACAAAAACAACACCAATCATCAAAAAACGCCGCTTTTCGTCTTCATGCGAACCCCTGAATCTATATTTTCGACGTCGTGCGAATACCCCCCATGAATCAAGTGCTTGTGTTTCTAACATCAATTTTTGAATTAATCTTTTTATAGTTTAATGTACGATTGATAGTTTCACGTACACACGAAATTTATTGAAGGTATTAACCTCCGAAACTGATCTCAAAGCTGATCGGAAATCAAGTTAATACCCAAATATTTCTGCATTTTATATACACAATAACAAAAATCATTTATCAAGCAGAAAATGCGTGCAAATGGGACACGCTTGTTTTGATTCCTTATAAAAAAAATTCCGAGTATATTACATGAAACAACATATAAAGTATACTTTGCGATCAATCTCACCTTAATTGCCTCCGGAAAACACCTCGAAACACCGGAAAATATATCTGTTTGACACCGGCCGCGGAGAGCACTTCTTTGTCCAAACCTTCTTGAAACCATGTGCTTTAGGTCGTGTGCTGCACGTGAAATTTTAGGAGTTGCTTAGCAACTTGGCGTACAAGAAGTCCGTGCATCACAAGGTGAAATAGACGACGTGCATGCAGCCACACAATTCTTGACTAGTGATGGAATATTCACATTTGCCACCAAAAACAATTTCGTTGACGTCCGCTTAAAATTTGTATCAAAATGATTAATTTGGGATTAGTTCAATGTAGCAATTGAAGGATAATAGCTTGAGAAAAGAATGAAAAATGAAAACATTTGGTTTTTGCTTTTGAATTGTCTTACCGACGATTTCGCCAGTATAGTATCCAACTGCACGTGAAATAGGCGCAGTGTTAAAATGACATTGATTCATTCCTCAGGAGTGGCGGTTAACCACGCTAGACACCATTTTTCCTTTTGAACTCATTTTCAACAACCTTATATTCGACTAATATTGATGTTTTTATTAAAAATGGAAAACAGTTTTAAAATAACCATGTGGCGTATGTGAACTAATGACCTTGACATCGTGAATATCTGTGATAACCATCTCACAGATATTCACTCAGTCAGCGGTCATTATTTCAACCATATACTCTATTTACATAATGTATTGTAACAAATACATAGTGTGTCAAGCAAGTTCAAAATTAGAATGTACGATTGAATAACTGGTTTAACATGCATCGAACTTACAATGTATGGTTCATTGTGATAATATAATGATATGTAAGTCACGACATATGCATGTAGATGTTAAATTGGTATACATGTATAATGCTGCAATCCAAATATTTTGTCAGACGTAACAAAGCATATTGTTTAAATCAATCCTAGTGTAAAGTGCAGCATTCAACAAAGCATGTTTACCTTAGAGATAATATGCAATTCAAATCCATTAAGATGTGAATGGTAAACGAAAAATATGTTCACATAGCATATTATGAAATATGAGTCATAAAGTTGTCTCAATGTCACTGCATCTATAACCAGTATGCTTTGTAGATCAAACTTTGGTAAACAGTTCAAAAACCTATTTTCAGTGAAAATCAATGTCAATATTGCATTGTCATAGCGTACCAGTACATGCTCTACATATAGGTTGCGTTCGTTTTGACTAACTCGAGTGTAATCTCGCGCATGCTCGGATGCCACTAAAAGCTAACGACTTGTATGCTCTACTGAGTGTCGCACTTGGTGGCCTGGCTGTAAACAATATGGCCGAAAAGTTGAACTTTTCACAAAGATTTTATCATTTATGTTAACAACACATGGTCTCCAAAATCACAGATATGTTATAGTTGTCCTTTAACCAAATCTAAACCTCACATTGGCATGTTGCTAATGTGTTAAAACAGACTTATATTTAAGTAAGTATGCCTGTGGTAGGTTATAAACACTGTGTCAATTGACGTACTTCCGTTACTCTCACGACCTCCCTCCCCGATTTAGCAGGAGGGACATTGAGTGACTCTAGAGTTCACACGAGAGTGACACTATGGTCGTTCGATTAGGAACTTCATAACTCGTGCGACACACTCTATGCAAAACGAACGCAGCCATAGTAAAGACTATACATCAACAAACCATATGTATACATACATAGCATATACATATATATTGAAATATGCGTCATAAACATGTTGAAATGTCATTGCTGCTGTAATCCATGTGCAGTATAAGTCTTACTTTTGTAAATAGTTCAAAACATCAATGATTGCATATTACACAAACACTACATGTACGTAGTGTGCCATAGTAATTTGAAATGAGCTTTTAGATCAAATCAAAGCATATTGATGGTGAAGGAAATAGTCTTCCCAGTTCGAGTTCGTAGGGAGGGTTCATATCCCCTGTCAGCATGATACGCTTCTGCCATGGGGAGACACGTTTGCTCTGGGCTCCAACACATGGTCGGCACCTAGTTGCCTTCCACGTGTCTGTATCTTCTCCTTTGAGAATATGTCCCGTGACTTGCGGTACAGAATTGCCCTCTGTTTTTTAAGTTTTGCCGGCAGATCGGTACGAATTGACATCATTGTGCCTTTAAGAAACTTTGCCGATTGTAACACCACGTCTCTATCATTCATATTGAGGACACTTGCTATGATCGGGGAGGGAGAATCTGGGGTGGGATCGTTGGGGAACAATTTGCTGGGGAGCCTGTGTACTGCTTTGAAGTAGATGTTTTCTACTTCACTGTCTCTTATATTGAGGTTTTAAGCAAACATGCTCCGAAGGACTTTTTCACAGTTCTCACTTGCGTGTTCCTTAATTCCATAAAACAAAAGATTTGGTTTTCGGTCGTAAATTTCCTTTGCAAGAAGTGTTCTTTCAAAGATTTTGCCTGTTCGAAAAGTTGGTTTTTCAGCTCTTTAACTTCTGAACGAAGTCCTTTAACTTCCGTATCATTTATGGCGGCCATGCTTTCCACGTCATCTACTCGCTTTGAAACCTGGCTGATTTCATTTTTAAGTTCCCAAATTGACCCATTTAAATCAGCATTTCCCACAATAATTTGATCCGCAAGTCTTTTTTCAACTGCTAAAATTAATTCCTCCATAATTGACCGGGTACTTACACGGGACTTTGAGCTCATCTGATTTCAGTTCATTCAAAACAAGTCACAAAATCATATGAGAGGTTACTCACTCACTTCATAAACTTGCTGTATATGTCAATAAAAGATTTCCAGTAATCTATATAGAATTCCAGCATAAAAAATCAGTCATTTTCTACTTGGGATAGACGTGGGGTCGAGAGCTCTTCACATGCACGTCCTACTCTCACGCATGCGCAACCCGACTCATAAATATATATAGCTAATAGATTCTGTCTCCTATTGCAGAAGGAAGAAGGTTTTTGGAGCTTGTTTGTAAATGAAAGTTTTGACTAACGTGAGATGGATTCGATGAGGTTGACCTGGTTTATGTTATGTATTGTCTGGGGTGCAAACCAGGTTTCCGTCTTTTCCCTCATCCTTTCGATCCCTTTCTCCCTTATCTATCTACTCTCTTTTGGATGGCAACATCCACGTGTTTAATAACTGAAATATTGTTTAAAACACGTTAAACACCACCTCACTCACTCACAAGGATGATTCAACTCTCATCAAGACCCACATAGGATGGAGAATGTGTGAAAGGTTCTGTGAACAAATCAGTCAGTGTGTTTATTTTAATTTGAGTCTCACTGATCTCCAGTGCCGACTGAATCTGGATAACACATATGCCATAAAGAACAACTCAAACAACTCATCATTAAATCATCAACAGTAGGAAACGAAAATGTGCAGGAGTTATACAAAGGCCAAAGGTCAAGGTCACGAGTTATAAAATCACAATAACTTAACAAACTAAAAGCATCCTCAAAAAAAGAAACTCCCTCGAGCAGGATTTTAATTAATTAGCAGGCCCGACCTAGTATTTGTGGCCACTGCACTTGTATAATTGGCTATATTTTTTTCAACTAAACTTTTCAGAACTCTTATTCAAAGCTTTCTTCTTAAACCTAGGGGGATTAATTCTTATATAAATAGATTAATGCCCACGTTCAAGGTCAAAGGTCAAGGTCACGACTTGTAAAATAAAAAAAAGGCCTGTAAACAAAGGTCACGACTTCAGGATGGTTTAGCAAATTACTTTAATTCAACCATTAACACTTTTAATCACTACATGATTGTTATTCACTAATTGTGTGACCTTGAATGTCAAAGGTCAATGTCACGAAATATGAGATACTGCTATGTACACCGAATATAAGTATAATTAACGATTTTTAATTATTTTTCTCAGAATTCATATATATGTATTACTGTTTACTACTCAGGGGAATTATCGTTTGTCACGAGTCATAACATCAATAAGTTTTTTCTCCTAAAGATGATAACTTGAAATGTTGTACAATGAAGCTACAATTTGGTATGAATCAGTATGGAGGGTTACCACTATTTAAAATCCATCCAACAAAAGCCAAGACTACAGCAAGGTCATAACTTAAGCATGGTATTGCGAAAATCTATTTTAACTTTTAATTCTTTTAATCATCGCAAACTGTTAATCCCAACGAAAATTGATCAATGATTGTTGATCAATAGTTCTAAATTTGATTTCGATATCAGAAATAGGTTTTTAGATTTCAAAATATATTCTACATAGATTATTTTGACATGTTCACATTTCATATCAAAGTTCCAGATTACGAATTTTTGCATTTTCTCTTGTTACATATATTTCTTAGAAAATTTCCAATTTATTGATGTGTTGAAGAAGGAAAAACAGGAGAAGGCGAACTCCTCGGTTTTGGAGCTACTCTGCTGTAGGGGTGTCCTGCAAATGCTAATATAGTTTGAATTCATATCATGATTTATACCATTTACGTTTGTATAAAAGCAAGTCAATATATGATGAAAATGACTCTTCTTTAATAATCATTTTCAGGAAAAGCCTTGCTCATGGAACATCGATTGTACCAGGATCCTGCTCACAAGGAAGAAAGAATATCGTTGTGTCAAAGGTAAGTACATGTATTTTAGAGCATTGGCTGGAAAAATATCACAAATTACAATGACTCTTATGAAAAAACATAAAGCGATCAAATGGTAAAATAAGGGTAGTGTGACATACATGTATGAACCAATCTCCTTAACACTGATTAATGTGATTTCAAATAACTGGTTGTGCACCTCAGAAATTCAAAATCAAAAGGGGTAAAACTGAAAAATAAAACCCTCATTTTGCTTATTTTTTTTACACTTAAAACATCATAACTTTTTGAAGAAGTTTACTTAAACATGCCCAAAAGTGTAAATAAGCAACCACTACATGAGAGATTATTAGAAGCATTTGTAGCGTCATTGCTTTTTCAGTATTTCTGTAACACTGTGATTGTACGTGGCATTTGAAAACTAAGGGTTGTTCATTGACAAGCCCATCCTCTATAATCCAGTGCTTTCATTCCGATAAACCTACACTACAAGCCCTGGAAAACTTTACGGGGTTTTACCTCAAATCCAATTACCTCCCTTTAAATACATGTTATCCAATCAGAAACGAAATGCAGACGCCAAGTGCGTAAATAACTCGACCGTTCGCGACATCAAGTGAGTGAGTGAGTTGGGGTTTAACGTGTTATCAGCAATTTTACAGCTTTTTGACACTTGGATATTGCCATCCAAAAAGAGTAGACAGATCAGGGATCGAAAGGACGAGAGAAAAGGCGGAATGAAAGGCATAGTGAGAGATAGAAAGCTGGTTTTAGAAGTGATCTTATTGGTTGTTAGAAAGCAAGCGTTTTGCTCAGTCACTAGGACCTTGAAATATACAGTAAAGGCTTCCTAAATATATTCTAACATCTTTGGTTTACTTTTTGTGAACTTTTGATAAGATTGTAATGAAAAATACTTTTAAACTGATTCTATTTACAGTCTTGGCGAGAAAAAAGAAATCAAGAAGTATTGTCACGATTCCAAGGCATAGAAGAAAACATCTGTCCTTCTTGATTGAACCTTTTGACTCCAAACAACGTGAATTTTTAGATTATTCAATTAAGGACCAGGAAATTGATATGTATGCCTATATAAAAGAGTCAATAGAAAATATTGTAGCAACGGCGTTTGTGAAAAAATCGAGATCAATTCTGTTCAGCGAAAAGGGGAGGGAAAAGAATAAGATCACACAAACTGTTCAGTACATAATCCCTTATGGTTATAGTAAAGGGTATATATGGGAGGAAAATGGTAACAGATGGGGAACACTTGTTCTTTTCTTGTAGGACATCTCGTGCTACTTAATACAAAGCTTTTGCAACCAGGTTTAATCATCGAGGTTACATTAAAGTAATCTACAGAAAGAAATCAAAGGATTTTGATTTTGATATTGACCGTAAGATGCAAAAGATCTATATCTGGAACAAAAGCTTTTTCAGTTCCTTCATCAAATCTATGAATTACTTTGGAAGGAAAATGCAAAATGTTTATGCAGATAGATTCATCGATAAAAAGCCAGTAACTATTTACTCTGCTGGGTCAGTCCTCTATTACTACTTTAAAGGTAAAGTTTATAACTTTAACGTTCTGAGGAAAACAAAAGGTCAACCTGTTTCATTTAATGGAGCAATGGAACAAATGGTGTATCACAAGAAAAGGATTTATATATCTGGCTACGCACATAAAACATTCAGCATTTACAAATCAAAAGTACTCAATGGTCTTGGAAAACTAAAGCACTTGGATCTTAAAAAGAAAATGTACTCTCGAAAACTGATTTGTATCTTTGAATAATGGATAATGATTCATTAGTTACATTTGTAATAGACTTCAGTAATGTCAGCCTGCTGACCCGTGAGCAGGAAACCAGTAGCAGATCCACGATAAGTTTAATTCAACAATGTCAACTCTAGGGTGACCATATAATTCATGTAACAGTAGGTATTAAAATTAAGTCAATTCATAAGACAAGCGTACATATTCAGAATTACTTGATAAACTAGTATAGTATATAGTAAAGCCTTGTATACAATCATTCAAATTGACACAACTAGGTGCTGGCTGGTCATGGGCAAAGTTTCGAACTCAGTCACTAATCCTTGTTTGCACCACTAGTCCTCGGCTGTCATATTTTTGTAGTTTTTGAGGTTATTTTTCTCTCATGTCAACCTCCTTTCAATGCCATATACAATATATGAAATGACCAACACTTGCAAATTGAACCCCAAATTCATTAATCAATATGCAAATGTTTTTAGCCATAGGTCGTTTCGGAAAGAAAACCTGTATAGCAGAGCAAATGGTCATACTTCTGTACCACAACGACTTAAACTAAATGTGATGACTATGTAGGTCCTCATAAACCTACACAACCTTAACCACTCAAGAGGTGGTCTGCATATTGGAAACACAAATATTGAGTCAATACACAGACCATCCGAGTTCAACTATTTTGTCAAATTACTCATTTCTCTCCCATAATCACACAATCCCGGGGTATCAAGAAAGTGCATTGTTCTAAAATTTCTCTTTAACATAGATTTGACCTTCTAAAACGACACGAATATATTGAAATTGGTCAAATACTGTTCCCTTTCACTCTTTCTGTAGCGACCACACTGCCGATTTTCGATAATTGTAATAAAAGAAAGACCTGTCAGTAAGTTATTCAAACTATGTACTATTATGAACTATTATCCACATCAAGCATTTACCTGTAGTCTATTCCATTTAAAAAACCATAGAAAGACTTCAAATCGATCGTGAATCTTACCCGGTCCCCTGCCTCTGCCATCTTACCTCGTTTCGTGGTCAGCAATTTCCGGGGTACGTTACCATCCAGTGACACCTGGGATGTTTGTTTGTAATAAGAAAGGAACGACCTCTTCCTTGGGCTTTCCATCAAGGATTGCCATTTCCTTTGTTATCAGTTCAAATGTTGGGCTTAATCCCTCCCTCCTGGTAGCTTGCTCCATTCTCTCCCCACAGAGGCAACTCAGTCATACCCCAGTTAGCCTCTGTTCCATTACGCCAAAATCCTTGGGTTCCGGCAGATCGCCCTAGTGGCAAAAAGTTGTAAATTGAGATATCTCCCTTATTTGCAGCCAATGAAAACACCTTTTGGATGTCCACGACTTCGGGAATACTCAACGGTCGCTCAGTGACTTTTAAAAGAATCATGCCTTTAGGTTTCTTTTTCATTAACAGTGTGAGTCTCAGAGAGGGAAACTTTTTCAAAATCAGATATGTATAGGGTTTTTCATTAGAAACATATTGTTTTATAATTGTGTAAATTGTTCTTCGTTTTATGATTAATTTTATTTTAATAATTCACCAAATAAAAACCAATGCGAAGGTAAAAAGTAATCCCTTAAAGGATTTTAAAACCCCATTCCAAAATATTAAAGGTAAAAAATCATATTGTTTTGATCAAACAACTCATCCTGAAACATCGCCCCGCTTACTATTTTGTCCCTCTCGTCAAACTTGTTGTGACACTTTTGCCGAGCGAGAGCCGGAAAATCCCGAATTTTAATGAGCACAAGAACCAGTGACGTAATAATAATTAGGGTATTTATATAGTGCACATATCCACACCGAATGCATGCTCAAGGCGCTCCCTGAATTATTAACCTGGTCTAACCCAAGCTGCCGATTAAGCGCTTGATGGGTCACCTCCAACACAACTTTCACCAGGTACCCATTTCCTGCTGGGTGAACAGAGGCACATTTTGAATAAAGTCTCTTGTCTAAGGCGACACCACAAGTTATACAACTCGTGTCTCAGTGTGGGGCAGCAATGACTCGGGTAACCCACCCATCCGGCGAGCCACGCGAGATGTTGCTGAACTACACTGATAGCGTTCAACTGAGCTTCGCACAGGACCACGTGCCACCACGTAGCCTGACGAATATCCAGAGCCATGTAGTTGTTACATACGAGCGAAGGGAAACTTATTCGGTGTTAGTTTACAAAGACGTCGTTGGGCCTAATAAACGATGATGATACAAATATAATAGGTTAGAAACATGTTCGGCAAGAGGTCATATTTTATTAGAGATGTTTTTTTATCATCTAAATCTAATATTAGTACAGTGTCTACATGTATGTGTGGCCGTCACGCGCTCAGAGAGTGAGATCTACTAGACCTCCCCGAACACATGCAAGTCTATTAGCAGTAAGTGGGTTTTTTTAACTTTTGATAATTGATTTTTGACTCTATCTGGGTAGCGAAGTTTCCATAAAGACACGACGTACAAGTCTCCGCTGGTGGTCACGCCGATGTGTTAACTGTTGTTGACGGCACAATGTTGTAACGAAAATGTAAAAAAACGGTCAATATTTTAAAACTATAACTGATAAAATGTTAAACATCTCTTAAAGAAAAGTAAAAACAATGCATTAAAACAATGTGTATGTCATGACAATCAAGCAATATCAAGTTTGAACAACATTTGTTCCTTTTGATGTTGCCTTCATTACGTTCATTATCAAGAACGATAACTGATCAACTATATTGGTTATGGGTTTTTTCCCTAGCTTATATACGACTTTTTTGTTTTCAGATTTAATTACACCTGCAATATCTCCAAAAAAATCTCAATACAATAAATTACAATGTCAACAATGCTTTGCGTTTAATCTTTTAAAAATAATGAAATATGATGGTGATGAAACATTGAAGACAATTTTGATATGTCACAAATATTTCCCATTTATGGAATCGTTATTACTATGAAATAGTTTTCAAAAAACTGTCAGGAACTGAATTTTCACATATTTCAAGTTCATTTAAGTCGTTCAATCTTTTTCAAAAAGACATTTATGTTTCCTGTATCGAAAGGACTGAAAGTCAAATTTCCGGTTCTATGAAATAGACTGGAGTCCGAATTTATGATGATATAAAACACAAAAATGTTTGATAACCAGTTGGACAACGATTTTTTGTTTTTGGAAATATCAAAACCTTTTTTAATACTTCTCATTAAAAAAAACACAGAAAAGAGTGTACAGGCATGACGTCGATCAACAGTTTTTAAAATAGATTGGAAACCTAGCCTCAATTGGTCAATTCCTTAGAAAAAATAAAGAAAAAATAGAGCCATGGGCTCTGTAGCTCATCAGACTTTTAATGGAAATAGTTTTTTAAGGTTTTGACCCAAACGACCCCAATTGGGGTCAAGTGGTAACCAAATGTAAAATTTAGAATCTTAATTGGCCAAAGAGTCTACACACAACTTTTCAGCTCTCTAGACCTTTTGAAGCTGGAGAAGAAGATAAAAATAGGTTTTTAAGGTTTTGACCCCATTTGGGGTCATGGGGTCAAGAAATCTACAATTTAGAATCCCCATTGGCCAAGGAGTCTACACACAACTTTTCACCAAACGTGCCATATTATAATATGCAAACTCGTTAAGTTTAACTATATCTGACTGTAAACTGTTCAATCCTATATACCCTTTTACTATCAAATGTACAAACACTCTTTTGGGTCACCAGAAACTTTATGATATGATACTTGACTCACATTTTGTGAAACTCCCTTGCTATGATAATTTGGAACAAGTCATTGGTTCGAACTATACTGATTTAGATTGGGAATGTTTTAATATTATTGCGCACAAGTGTACTCCCAGTATTGACCTAAGATGGCTACAATACAGAACAATCCACAGAATACTGCCAACGAAACATTTCCTCTATAAAATAAAGTATGTTGATACTTCACTATGTTCCTTTTGTAAAGAATCTGACGAAACTATTTACCATATGTTTTGGGAGTGCAGCAAGGTGCAAAATATATGGCGTGAGTTGAAAATGTGGCTCAATACTGTAGATGTTCAACTTAGTTTTACAATCTCTCAAGTACTGTTTGGAGTGAAAGGGAAAAATAATTATGCATTAAATGCTATGATCATAATTTTAGTTAAGAACATCATATTCAATTGTAGAAAGAAAGGTAGTACCCCTTTTATCAAAGGACAAATAATACAATATTATAATATCACCAAATATATTTACATTTACCAAAACCAGGAAACATATTTCTTGAAACTTTGGTCTATTTTACACATTCTATTTAGAAACAATGATTAGACAATTTTGATTTACATTGTACATTTGTGTCTCTGTATAAATATATATAATTACATATGTCCTTGTATGTGACTTTGTACACAACCCTGTATGTATACCTGAAAAAAATGAAAATATAAAAAAAAAAAAAAAGAGAAAAAGAGGAGACTTATCAGAGAAGGCTCATCTGAAGAGATAAGTTTTAAGGTTTGTCTTGGCCAGTGATTCACAGTCTTTTAAGTACTGGGGCAGATTGTTCTTATATTTGATCTTAATTCAGTTTTCTCAAATTTAAATGATTGCATTTTAAGTTAACGGATACCAAATACCTCCCGAGCTAATGTATTTTAGGGTAACTAAGTATTTAAATTTCTTTCTATTTTTTAATCAGCGTTGTTTAAAGGAATACACCTGGATTAAACTTTAAGGCTTTGGGCTTTGTTATTATGTAA